>SJYQ01003631.1:89883-186982 GCA_006410935.1 Redunca redunca
CCAACTTACTTCTTATCTCTTCATAATACCAAAATATTTATTTGAAAATTCTGAAGAACAGCAGAAGTTAGTGCATCTATTAATACATTTGTACAAATAGTATATTTACTGATAAGCCAAAAATATTTTTCTTTCCTGTATAAATTTTGCATTTTCTAGAATTAATAATTTATATACTTCTAATTTTATTTTTTTAATATCTTTTTTTTATCTGCTCTACCAGACAAATTTTACATCTAGAACCATCATATTTTGGAAGGTCAGATATATTAGCTACATATTTTATCTTGAAGTTATTCATTCAGCATTATGTACCTGCCTGGAGTGACACTGGGTCAGTTACACAGAAGCCAGTAGGAAACATCTCTTTACTACCATCTTGGAAACCTCCTTTTTGCTTTGGGCTCTTGGCTTCCATATTTTTTAGGTCCTTTCTCTTCCACTTCATTGCTTCCTTTGTTGACTTCCTTGTTTCCCATGAACCAATTGCTTTTGAATAAAGAACACAAGGGACATAAATTTTGAGTCCTTATAGGTGTCTGTCTTTATTTTTATCCACATTAACTGTCTTGGTTTAGCATTCTCAGTTGAAAATAATTTTCTCTGAGAATTTTGAAGGTGTTGTTCCACATTAGCGTTCTCAAAGTTAAGCATGTTCTCAAAGTTAAGCATGCATAAGAATCACCTGAAAAGCCTATTAAAATGGGGGCCCCAAACCCCAAGTTTCTAAGTCTGTAGTCCAGGATGGGGCCTGGAATTTGAATTTCCGGAGGAAAGAAAAAATTCAATTGAGAATGTTAAATTCCAATCTCAAGGATTAGAGGAAGAGCCAGAAAGCCTGTTTAACCGCAGTGAAAAAAACTTATCTCCTACTGCCCCAGAGATGGGATTTCTAAAACTAGAAGTCTAATCCTATGGGTGGCAATACTGCAATGCAAATTGAATTCCCAAACTTACAGAGTCTCTTCAGTTAAAGTTAGGATTCTGGCTGGGAAGGAGAGGGGCCTAAAAGCTGCGATGAGACTCAGTTTAGTTCAGTCACTCAGTCATGTCCAACTCTTTGTGATCCCATTGACTGCAGCATGCCAGGCTTCCCTGTCCATCACCAACTCCCAGAGCTTGCTCAAACTCATGCCCATCGAGTCGGTGATGCCATCCATCTCATCTCATCCTCTGTCATCCCATTCTGCCCCTGCCTCCAATCTTTCCCAGCATCAGGGTCTTTTCCAGTGAGTTAGTTCTTCACATTAGGTGGAAAAAGTATTGGAGCTTCAGTTTCAGCATCAGTCCTTTCAATGAATATTCAGGACTGATTCCCTTTAGGATTGACTGGTTTGATCTCCTTGCTGTCCAAGGGGATTTTTATGAAGCTGAGGCTGAGGACCATGTGCTGCAGTTTTATCTGCCAAAGTAACAGCTTTTCCTCCTTGCTTGATGAGGTTGGTCTCTCCTTGCCTGAAGAATCAGTAAGAGCCTCACCTAAATGGCATCTTGCCATGGACTTTGGCCTTCCTTACGACCCTGCCCTAACTATCTCTCATTTCTAGACCTATGATCAGAATCAAGTCCCAGCAGAATCCAGTGTGTACTGTGAACTGTGAACGAGAAATAAATAAAATTTATATCAAAAGATATGCAAGATAATTCTAATTTATATAGACAGAAACCAGGGAATATGTATGGAAATAGATGCAGAGGGTATTAAATCAGGTTGGAAAGAATATAATGTTAGAATAGATCAAAAATTTTAATATGGGCACACAATATGCCAGCAAATTTGGAAAACTCAGCAGTGGCCACAGGACTGGAAAAGGTCAGTTTTCATTCCAATCCTAAAGAAAGGCAATGCAAAAGAATGCTCAAACTACCACACAATTGCACTCATCTCACACGCTAGTAAAGTAACGATCAAAATTCTCCAAGCCAGGCTTCAGCAGTATGTGAACTGTGAACTTCCAGATGTTCAAGCTGGTTTTAGAAAAGGCAGAGGAACCAGAGATCAAATTGCCAACATCCGCTGGATCATCGAAAAAGCAAGAGAGTTCCAGAAAAATATCTGCTTTATTGACTATGCCAAAGCCTTTGACAGTGTGGATCACAATAAACTGTGGAAAATTCTGAAAGAGATGGGAATACCAACCACCTGACCTGCCTCTTGAGAAATCTGTATGCAGGTCAGGAAGCAACAATTAGAACTGGACATGGAACAACAGACTGGATCCAAATAGGAAAAGGGGTACATCAAGGCTGTATATTGTCACCCTGCTTATTTAACTTATATGCAGAGCACATCATGAGAAATGCTGGACTGGAAGAAGCACAAGCTGGAATCAAGATTGCTGGTAGAAATATCAATAACCTCAGATATGCAGATGACACCACCCTTATGGCAGAAAGTGAAGAGGAACTAAAAAGCCTCTTGATGAAAGTGAAAGAGGAGAGTGAAAAAGTTGGCTTAAAGCTCAGCATTCAGAAAAAAAAGATCATGGCATCCGGTCCCATCACTTCATGGGAAATAGATGGGGAAACAGTGGAAACAGTGTCAGACTTTACTTTTTTGGGCTCCAAAATCACTGCAGATGGTGACTGCAGCCATGAAATTAAAAGACACTTACTCCTTGGAAGAAAAGTTATGACCAACCTAGATAGTATATTGAAAAACAGAGACTTACTCTGCCAACAAAGGTCCATCTAGTCAAGGCTATGGTTTTCCCAGTGGTCATGTATGGATGTGAGTTGGACTGTGAAAAAAGCTGAGTGCCGAAGAACTGATGCTTTTGAACTGTGGTGTTGGAGAAGACTCTTGAGAGTCCCTTGGACTGCAAGGAGATCCAACCAGTCCATTCTGAAGGAGATCAGCCCTGGGATTTCTTTGGAAGGAATGATGCTGAAGCTGAAACTCCAGTACTTTGGCTACCTCATGCAAAGAGTTGACTCACTGGAAAAGACCCTGATGCGGGGAGGGATTGGGGGCAGGAGGAGAAAGGGACGACAGAGGATGGGATGGCTGGATGGCATCACTGACTCGATGGACGTGAGTCTGAGTAAACTCTGGGAGTTGGTGATGGACAGGGAGGCCTGGCGTGCTGCGATTCATTGGGTCACAAAGAGTCAGACATGACTTGAGCGACTGAACTGAACTGAAACTGGGATTCTGGATTTTCTGTGCTACCTCAAATGGCTGAAAATGGCTCTAACAGTTTGTTCACTTGGTTGATAGATGCCTGGTTCTGAGGGTAATCTAATGAATAAAAATGAATCTAATGAATGAAAATGAGATGACACTACCTCCTTGGTAAACAGGGAGCTATACAAAGACTTCAGCAGATATGAATGCTGACCTGTACTTATCATGTAAGACCTGCTCATCTGCCTATTGCTATATCACCTGGTAGGATCCAGAGGGCACTTCCTTCACCGAAGGTGAGATACACTGGTTGAAAGGATCACTAGCATACATGAAGATCTCTATAGTAGCTATTCTCTGCAGACCTGGAATGACAACAGGCAATGGTGCCACCCAAGAAATGGGTTCCTAAACTGAAAGGGGATCATAGTATCCCAGAGTGGCAGGGGCTCAGTGACAGTACTCAACAAAAGATGAGATAGCATGCTTACCAAAATGTGCAGCAAGCAAAAGCTGAAATTGGAATAGTCTAACTTGCAGAGATCATTGGTGCTTGATCATGGTATTTCTAAGGGAGAAATAGTTACAAACCTATCAAGTCCTACTTTTTCTATATAAGGAGCAAAACTATAAAGTAGAAAAATGCCACCCTTCAATCAAGTCCCAAACTTGAACTAATACACAGATCTAGAACCTCTTGAATAAGAGGAAAACAGGGGACTTCCCTGGTGGTCCAGTGGCTGAGATTCCCCCCTCCCAATGCTGAGGGACTGGGTTCAATCCCTGGTCAGAGAACTAGATCCCACATCCTGCAACCAAGAGACTGTAGAGATTAGGGTCACTATCAAGGACTGAAAGGATGAAGGTCATCACCTTCATTCCTAACAAGGAATATTCAGCTTGCTGATTTGGCCTTTAAGAAAAGCAGACGGATCTTGGAGAGTGCAGATACTATACCAAATGTGACTTCTCTGCTGGAGTAAATCAGCACATTCACTGGCATCTGGTACATAGCTGTTGATGGGCAACAACATATTAGTTTTTTTCTTTATATGTGCTAGCAAAGAATACCCAAGCAGTTTGGCTCCAGCTGGCACCCTCCTACCCTACCTCAGGGCTCTATCAGCTCCCAGCACATGCTCATAATCTAGTCCACAGGGACCTTGACTGCCTCTCCATTCCATAGAATGTCATGCTTTCCATTACATGCTAACTTAGCAGTAAGCAGTAAACACTCTATACTTGGTAAAACACATATGTGCCAAAGGAGAGGAAATGGCCTTAAGGACTGAAAGGACGAACGTGATGATTCCTAACACATTCATATTCAGCTTGCCTATTCGGCCTTTAAGAAAAACAGATGGATCTTGGAGAGTGCAGATACTGTACCAGATGTGACTTCTTTGCTGGAGTAAATCAGCACATTCACTGGCATCTGGTACACAGCTATTGTACCCACAGAGGGCCATTTTGTTTTGTACCAGGTTGTTCATCTTGAAGGAGACATGCGAGAGGGACTAATTTATACTCATTTATGGACTGCAGCTAATGGTATGGTTGGCCATATAAATGCTCACCAAATAGCAACTTCACACATATGGAGCTAATAATCAGGTAGACAAGATGATGCATTCTTCAAAGGTCAACCAGCCTTTTTCTCTACTGCTGTTCTTCTCAAAAGGGATTATGAACAAAGTGGGCATGGAGTACGCTTGAAAGTTGTACGAGGGTTCCACAACATGGATTTTCACTCACCAAAATCAGTCTGGCTATATCCACTTAGTACTCAATGTGACAACATTAAGGCCAAAACTTGACTTAGTAAATGTGGCATCTTTCTCTGGGGTACCCACCAACTATCTGGTGGCAAGCTGATTACATGGACTACTTCCATCACGGAACACTTGGTTCTCATTGGAATACACTCATATCCTGGATAATTTTTATCAAATTAAGCTGGCAATCATAAGATCAGTATGTTTAACATCTATCCTTTCACAGAATATTCCACATGTAAACAGAAAAATAATCAGAAGGTTAAAAATCTCTACCTTTTTAGTTACACATTTGGAATAAAACAGTGGATATGCAAAAATACAACATTTATATTTTGTTTTGTTTAATTTATTTTTTAATTGAAGGATAATGATAATTGTTTTACAGAATTTTGTTGTTCTATCAAACATCAATAAGAATCAGCCATAGGTACACCCATGTTCCCTTCCTCCTAGATTTTAAGTAGTTAGAAGCATATCAAGATAATTAATCAGTATTCAAAGGAGGAATGTGTATTCTTAAAGAGAATAATTTCTTTTCTCCTGAGTTTTTCTAGAAAGTAGAGTGTCAAAGAATGTCTTAAGCAGTTTTAGTATAAATCAGCTTTTAAAAAATTTCACAGCAACTCTGAGACTATTACTAGTAAAACCCTCATTGTAAGTATGAGGAATTAAATGCCAAAAAAAACTAGATAATTCAAAAGAAATGGACAAATTCCTAGAAACACACAACTTACCAAGATTAAATCATAAAGTAATAGAAAATCTGAACAGACCAACAATGAGCCGCGAGATTGAATCAGTAATTTTAAATCTCCCAACAAACAAAAGCCCAGGACCAGAGAGCTTCACTAGTGAATTCTATTAAACATTTAAAGAATTAATATCAGTCCTTCTCAAACTCTTCCAAAATACTGAAGAGGAAAGAATACTTTCAAACTCATTTTATAAGGTCAGCATTACCCTGATACTAAAGCCAGACACAGATACTACAAGAAAATAAAATTTATAAACCAACAACCCTGATAAGAGACTTCCCTGGTTGTTCAAATGGTAAAGAATCCACCTGCCAATGCAGGAGATGCAGGTTCAATCCCTGGGTTGGGAAGATCCCTGTAGAAGGGAATGGCTACCCACTCCAATATTCTTGAATGGAGAATTCCATGGGCAGAGAGGCCTAGTGGGCTACAGTCCATAGGGTGGCAAAGAGTCAAGACATGACTGAGAGACTAACACACATCCCTGATAAACACATTCACAAAAATCCTCAACAAAATACTAGCAAATGGAATTCAGGACCACATTAAAAGGATCATACACTATGATCAAGTGAGATTGATTCCTGGGATGCAAGGATGATTCAACATATGCAAACATGAAAAGAATGAAGGATAAAACTCATATGACCATTTCAACAGATACAGAAAAAGCACTTGACAAAATTCAAGGTATTTTTCAAGATAAAAACTCATAAGAAATTAGGTATATAAGGAATACACCTCAATTTAATAAAGGGCATATATGACAAACCCACAGCTAATATCAAACTTAAAAGTGAAAAGTCTTCCTTCTAAGATCAGGAACAAGACAAGGATGCCCACTCTTACCAATTCAACATAGTACTGGGAAGTCCAAGCCACAGCAAACAGGCAAGAAAAAAAAAAAAAAGGTATCCAAACAGGAAAGAAAGAAGTAAAATCATTGCTGTTTGCAGATGACATGATTTTAGAGAAAATTCTAAAGACTTAGTTTATTATAACTAACAAATAAAAACTCAGGCAAGTTTCAAGATACAAAGTCAATACACAAAATCAGTCATGTTTCTATACACTAAAAACAAACTACCTGCAAGAGAAATTAAGAAAGCAATTTCATTTACAATAGCATCAAGTATAACCAAGGAGGTGAAAGATTTGTACAAGATTGCTTTGATAAAGAAACTGAAGAAGATGCAGAAAAATGGAGTTCATGGAAGAGTACTATTGAAACACCCATACTACCCCAAACTATCTACAGATTCAATGCAATCCATATACATGTGATATAAAACCATACCATATGGTGGTTGTGAGAAATCAGATTGGAAGAGGATTATAAAATATAAAGTACCATCAAAATATGACATATAACCATGATCTTTCTACAGCACTTCAACTATTTTCTGCAATTCATATCTTTATTGTACACCTTTGTGGGAGTATAAACTGGTTCAACTTTTTGGAGGGTAAACAGGAAGTATTTTTCAATATCAAAAACAAACAATTTAGAACCTCCCAGATGGTCCAGGGGCAAAGAACCCACCTACCAATGCAGGGGACATGGGTTCAACATGGGTTCTTCCTGGTCTGGGAAGATTCCACATGCTGCAGGGCGACTAAGCCCAGAGGCCATGACTACTGAAGCCACGTGCCTAGAGCCCATGCTCTGCAATAAGGGAAGCTACCACAATGAAAAGCCAATGCACCACAACTAGAGAGTTATCCCTGTTCAGCACAACTAGAGAAAGCCCACACGGAGCAACAAAGACCCAGCATAGCCATAAATAAATAAATAATTTTAAAAGGCTGAAAATAATAAAGATAAACAATTTAAACACCATTCAGAATTCTGCATTACAGAAATAAAGGCAGAAACATGCAGATAAGAATATTTATTACAGCATTAAGAGTTGAAAAACTAGACCCCTTCTAAACGATCATCAATAAAAATAATAGTTAAATGAATTAGAGTACACACATGCCAAAGAAAGAAAACCATTCAACTATCACAAACAATAGCTAATCCTAAGGCTATGGTTTTTCCAGTGGTCATGTATGGATGTGAGAGTTGGACTGTGAAGAAGGCTGAGCACCAAAGAACTGATGCTTTTGAACTGTGGTGTTGGAGAAGACTCTTGAGAGTCCCTTGGACTGCAAGGAGATCCAAGCCATCCATTCTGAAGGAGATCAGCCCTGGGATTTCTTTGGAAGGAACGATGCTAAAGCTGAAATTCCAGTACTTTGTCCACCTCATGCGAAGTGTTGACTCATTGGAAAAGACTCTGATGTTGGGAGGGATTGGGGGCAGGAGAAGGGGACGACAGAGGATGAGATGGCTGGATGGCATCACTGACTCGATGGACGTGAGTCTGAGTGAACTCTGGGAGTTGGTGATGGACAGGAAGGCCTGGCGTGCTGCAATTCATGGGGTCGCAAAGAGTCGGACACGACTGAGAGACTGAACTGAACTGAGTAGTGACACTAGAGGATATTCATACACTGAGTAAAAAAAAATCAGCTTGCAGAATGACACACCGTCCTATTGTGTATGCATGCAAATGTATGCATGTTATGTGACATACAAGTATATCTGTATGTTTATACAAATAGAAGAATTCACACAAACTGACAAGAAGGATTTTCTCTCTGGTGTGAAAATAAAGGTGCAAAATATATTTTCCTTCCTTCCTTCTGGCTTTTTAAAAGTTTTTTTCACATTAAATCAATACTGATGCTTATTATTCAGTGGAACTTTCCCTCACTGTTTCCTGTATAAAACAAGACACAAGTTACAGCCTATCTTTTTTATAACCTATTAGCTCGAACACAAAGCTGTGTATTCTACTGATACTAACAATGCAATAACCATTCAGAGTACCCTTTAACCATGGAGAAGAGAAGCAAGCCTTCTAGTTTCTGGATCTTTTTGACAAACTGGGCCCAGTGAAGGTCCTGGGTTCAGGCTTCTCAAGGCTCCCAGAAGACACCTCCCACCTCCCCAGATCCTAGCTAACTGCATACACTCTAAAGGGTGACCTTGAGTCCACTGAGCCCAGGCTGCTGGGAAATATCAAGCAAATAAAACAACTGCTGCTGCTCTAGAATTCTTCTGTCCCTTAAGAAAGAGTGAAGTAAATACATATTTGGCTTGAGTAAAGATCAGCATAAGACAAATAGGATAATCAGTGTCCTGCCAAATTTATAACTTACACAGCAGAATAAAAACAAGTAAGAATTTGAATACTGGCCTCACTCAGACTTTTAGCTGCTTTTGTCTTGAGCAAAGTGAAAATCTAAAAGAAAGGAAAATTTCTAAGAGAAAGAAGCACTCGTGTCCTGGGTTACTGAGCATCTCTTTCCCACTCTGGGCCACAGACGATGCTGGAGGAGAAAAGCTCTCACCATGGTCCTCCTCATCCTCACTGCACTCAGCTATGAAGTGAACTTCTTTCAAGTGAACTTCTTCCTCCAACTCAGCAATGAAGGAACAAAGGCTTCCTCCCTCCACCCTATCTTTCCTCTCATTCAGGAAAGAAAAATAAATTAAAACTGAGAGAGGAAAGAGACCATGCATCACACATAAATCCATCTCCTTTGCCTGTAGTAAGCCCGTCACACTTTTCTAGAGATTCCAATTAGAAAAGCGTACCGGTAGAAAAAGAATACACTGGAATGGGTACAAATATACTGAGTCTACTTTTGAATTCTCTAAAAGGGTAGGTGGAGATAGAAACAAAAAACCAGTCATTTCACCTCAGAAGTAACCCAAATTTCAACTTCATTTCATTTTTACAAAAGTGATCATCTTCATCAAGCATCCTATTTGAAAATGTAAAAAACAGTCTACAAAAAAATGTATATCACTATAGCAATGTCTGCTTTTTGGGGGGCTGAATTGCTATTTTGTTGTTGTTGTTTCACCTGTAGATAGAGTAAAAGGAAGCTTTGAACAAACTAATCAGAAGAAAATAAAATATTTTTTAATTTATTAATTTCTTTGGCTGCACTGGGTCTTCATTGCCATATGCAGGCTTTCTCTAGTTGCAGCAGGCAGGAGGCTACTCTTGGTTGCACTTGTTATGGAGCACAGGCTGTAGGGCACCGACTTCAGTGTTGCAGCACGCAGGCTCAGTAGTTGTGGTCAGCTGGCTCATTTTGCCCTGTGGTATGTGTGATCCTCCCAAACAAGGGATTAAACCCTGTCCATGGCATTGGAAGGCAAATTCCTATCCACTGTACCACCAGGAAAGTCCCAGAAGGAAATATCAACAATCAAGTAGAGTGGATGGGGTAGGAGAAGGTTTATTTGAAGTCATTTTTATACAGAGACATCACCATTGCACCAAAATTTCACTTGTTATCAAGGTATCTCTAACTTAAAACCTACATGCAATAAAGCTAAAGGGGAAAAATGCTGTGTGCACATTTTAAGTATCAACCATAGCAATGTTCTATTTATAACACTGTTCCATTCCTAATATATTTCTAATTCCAACCAGAATACCCACCACAAAAAAAAGAAAAATTTTTCTCATGAATGCTTAAAGGAACATTTAGTTCTTCCATGGATATTTTAAAAATTAGATTATTAAGCATGAGGATTTATTTGCATTCGTGTTATTTTTTCCGCAATCACCAAGGAGAAATTAAACTAAATGTCAGCAAGGGCTTTGTTTCAGAGGAAAATATTCTAAGTGACTACTGATGACAAAACTGAAACTCAAGTGGCAAGAAAGGTCAATATTTAATAGAAAAGTAAATTAATTATAATTAAAAACTAGGAAAATGTATTTTTAAGTGGCTAATTGATTTTTCTAGAACTTTTCTCAGAATACAAAAAGCAACAGAAATGATGAGCCCTATGGGGGTGGGTTTTATTCATCTCCTTTTTGTCTCCTATTTCTAATTCTCATTCTTTGGCTCACATTCATTAGGTCATTGTTCTGCTGAGAAATCTTTACCTGCCTTGAATATTATTGGGGAAAATGTCAGCCAATTTAATTTTGTCAGCCTCATTGAATAATTCTGACACATTATTTACCTACCATTGATGTTTCTCACAGAGGTGTTAGATTATAAATTCAAGGAAATAGCAAATCTTATTAGCTAATGAACCTGGAATCTTATTCTCATAGCTCTGCCTAGAATTATTACTGCTGTGTTAAAATTTGAGTATCTCCTTTTTTTTACCTATAAACTACTCGCATACAGCAAAAGGTGAAACCAAGTTTTATTTTGTTTTTTACACCTAAGGGAATACATGGGCACTCACATTAAAATCCACATGCTAATTAAAAGCAGTATAATGTAGTCTGATTTTGAGAAACACATTAAAAAAAAAAAAAGATTTAAGTTTGGTTCATTTCTTCTCATACCATAAGCAATCTCCTCCCTACCCACCCCTTCAATTACTGCCTGAATGCAGATACCTGACAAATATGTTTCAGTGGCCTAAACCTTACTTCTGAGTTCCAGACTCATGTACACAACTGCTCATTTAACATGTGCACTTGGATATCTCAAAGGCACCTCAAACCTCGAATGTTCAAATTAATGTTAATGTTAATTAACAGTAACTTGGGGGATGGTCTCTCCCACTCCAAGTTACCCCACACCAGAGTTCCTATGTTCAGTGACTGTACTGCCACCCATCTGGTTATACAAGCCAGAAGCCTAAGAATCACCTTGACATTTTCCTCCCTTAGCTATATTCATTCCTTCCCCCAAGAACTATCAATTTTAACTCCTAAACATTGTTCCTATCAGGCCACTTCTCTCTAATCCCTCTGCCATCATCCTAGTCCAAACTGCCAATAAGTCTCATGAGGCAGGTATTTTTGCCTGGGTTATTCACAAATGATTCCCAAAACCTGAGGCTGTGCCTGCCACATGGTCCAAGTTCAGTAAACAATTTGCTAAATGACTGACAGCCTCCTGCTAACTATTCACCCATCCTCACAGCCCATTTGCTTTCTGAACTCTTTCTCTGCCATTACTATGGGAATCCTCTCTGGCCAAGAGATGGCCAGCCAACACTCCTGCTGTCTCATCCCAACATGTACTTTGTGCTAAGACTCGGCAGTCACTTTATAGTCATCCATCACACCCCTAGATACATATCTATGCCGAGGCCTGCCCTCTCCTTGCCCCAGCTGGAGAGCAAACTCTAAGAAGGCAGAGAAGTCACATATTTTTTACTCAGGATTGTATCCTGAAATCCAGTTAAGAGCCTAGCATATAATAGTATAAACTCAATAAAAAGCTTGCTGTTGTTCAGTCACTGTCATGTCTGACTTTGTGATTCCATGGACTCCTGCATTCCAGGCTTTCTTGTCATTCACTATCTCCCAGAGTTTGCTCAAGCTTATGTCCATTGAGTCAGTAACGCCTTCCAACCATCTCATCCTGTCACCCCCTTCTCCTCCTGCCCTCAGTCTTTCCCAATAAAAAGCTACTGAGTCATTAACTTTTAAAAATCTGTCATCACATTCATAACCCAATGTCTCTTTGTTTTATTCCCTTTGTGAAACCCTTTCCTAAAGCTTATTCTACAGTATTGCCTTTGTATTTCTTTATTAAAATATTTGGTGAATCTTGTCGACTTGGGAAGCAAACAACAGTGATTAGCATAGTAATACACAATGACTAGTTGAAATCAGGTATCTAGAAGCATTTGCAGAGACGGCAATGGCAACCCACTCCAGTACTCTTGCCTGGAGAACCCAGGGACAGAGAAGCCTGGTGGGCTACAGTCCATGGGGTCACGAAGAGTTGGACTGAGCGATTTCACTTTCACTTTTCACTTTCGTGCACTGGAGAAGGAACTGGCAACCCACTCCAGTATTCTTGCCTGGAGAATCCCAGGGATGGAGGAGCCTGGTGGGCTGCTGTCTATGGGGTCGCACAGAGCTGGACATGACTGATGCAACTTAGCAGCAGCAGCAGCAGAAACATTTGACCCTCATCTGTTCTTTAAGTAAAGAGCCAGAGACTTGCTATAGTCTGAACATTTGTGTCCCCCAAAAACTCATATGTTGAAAACGTAATGGATCAATGTTTTCAAACTGTGGTGCTGGAGAAGACTCTTGAGAGTCCCATGGACAGCAAGGAGATCAAACCAGTCCATCCTAAAGGAAATCAACCTTGAATATTCATTGGAAGGACTGATGCTGAAGCTGAAGTTCCAATACTTTGGCTACCTGATGCAAAGAGCCAACTCACTGGAAAAGATCTTGATGCTGGGAAAGATTGAGGGCAGGAGAAGTAGGCAACAGAGGCTGGATGGAATCATCAATTCGATGGTCATGAGTTTGAGCAAGCTGCAGGAGGTGGTGATGGACAGCGAGGCCTGTTTCTCCACACCCCTATGACCACATCCAGGTAGGAGGAGCCTCCTAAACGGAGGCCTTCTCAGTCTTGCCCTTTCCTTTTAAATCCACCCACCAAACTGTAGCCAAGTGAAGTTACTTTTAAATCACAATCCCAACCATTTAAACACTTAATATATCACCATCAATTATATAGCAAGGATGATCAATCTTTTCCTTCTGGCTCAACAACCTGAGGGATCTAACATACTCATAAGAATTCAGGGGCTGAGGGTAATACGGTCACCTCCAAAACATGGATCAAAATTTCTGAAGGATGAATGAGTAGTTGGGAAAAGTTTCTCTCCTCTGGGCTCTCCTAGATTATAACGTATCTACATGTTTTGTTGTTGTTTTTCTGACTTCTCCCATCATCTGGTAGGGACAGGGTCCCGGGGCCGTGCAGGCAGCCATGTGACTGTCAAGCATGCCATCTCCTGCAGTGACAGGTCTGGGGAGGGTCAGGCCCATGACACCTGCTAGTCCCTCTACCCAGAGCCTTCAACATTTCTAGGTCAGGTCACTCTTACACACACATACACTTATTCTAAGATCTCATTCTTTCCAGGAACCCATTATAAGGCTGCAAATTGGACTAAGCACCTCATTTCTGTGCCCCAACTACACTCTCTGCACACCCCAAGGCAGTACTCTAGACTGTCCCCAGGAACAAATCATCTGCTGGGAAGTTTCTACTAGGTCTTTCACTAAGTCCAGATGGTGAAGGAAGGCTGATTTTCAAAAGTTATCTGGGATTCCCTTGGATTAAATACATTATGTTAAGTATAACTACCCACCAAATAACCTATCTCTGTGAATCCCTGTAATAAAGTAACAGAACTGTCTCATGCTTTAGGATTTAGAGATATTTTTAAACCTAGAGGAGAGGAAAAGCTACCAAAAAGAAAGAACATTTCCTTTTTCTCCTCATCTGCCTCTAGTTCTCATTCCCCCACGTACATCCAAATGCTGACAGCTCTTTAAGACTCTTTCAACCAAAATGACCAATATTTAGAGGCCTAGTTAATGCAGTAAGACATGATTCAGACATTTTAAGTATTAATTAAGACTGTAAAAACATTCAGAAATGCTTATAATGTAAAGTCATAAAGCACAGGGTGGAATATTGCATTTTATGTACTTAAAACTACTTTACACACACACACAGACTCAAAGGAAATAATCATCCAAATGCTGAAATTAATATGTTAATGGTGGTAGATTGTGGGCTTTTCCTTTTCTTTGTACTTTTTAATGTGCTCTTATTATTTTATGAGAAAATAAAATTCAATTGAATCCTAAATAATATTTTCAATGTATTTGAAAAAGCAGCATAAAGCCATGCCTCATTGAAATTCTAATACAGCAAAACCTCAGTCTATAAGAATTATTCATTATAGCTCAGCGGCCCACCAACCACTGAGGTGAGTGGAGGAGCTTTACCCTCTTGATGACAGACATATTTTGACAAGTACTACTCACTTCTCTAGCCTCTCCAGTTATGTTGGGGATATCGATGTGCAGAACACAGGGCTCATTCATGGCTGGTCTGATACTGTACATCTTGAGAGTTCCCAAAATTGCAGAAAGAGGTTCTGAACGGTGGCTTTCCATGGTAGGGTACGTGGTTGTCTCTGGGGTGACTGAGCCAACTGTATGTGACACCCACACAGGGATGCACATTTCAAAGAGGTTCCCAACACCTATGCTTGCAGCTAAAGCAGAGAACAGCAGTTCTTCCCTACTCTCCACCACTATCCTAGCAGTTATTCCCACATCTGCTTTTTTTAAAAATGGTTGATTTATGGGCTTCCCAGGTAGCTCAGGTTGTAAAGAATCTGCCTGCAGTAGAGGAGACCCTGGTTCGATTCCTGGATCAGGAAGTTCCCCTGGAGAAGGGATAGGCTAAGCACTCTAGTATTCTTAGGCCCTGGTTACTCAGATGGTAAAGAATCCACCTACAATGCAGGAGACCTGGCTTCAGTCCCTGGGTTAGGAAGATCCCCTGGAGGAGGGCATGGCAAACCATTCCAGTATTCTGGCCTGGAGAATCCCCATGGACAGAGGAGCATGGTGGCTACAGTCCATGGGGTCATGAAGAGTTGGAACAACTGAGAGACTAAGCGTACCCACACACAGTCGATTTATAGTGTTGGGTAATTTCAGGTGTACAACAGGGATATGGTGATTCAGTTAGATATATAGATATAGATGTATTTGTTTTCCATTATAAGTTATTACAAGACATTCAATACATTTCCCCATATATAGTAGCATGTATCTGTTAATCTCAAACTCCTGGTTTATCCCTTCCTCCCATCCCCTTTCCCCTTTGGTAGCCGTATGTTTGTTTTCCATGCCTGTGAGTCTGTTTCTGTTCTGGAGATAAGTTCATTTGTGTTAGATTTTAGATTTCACATACAAGTGATATATATTTCTCTTTCTCTGACTTTACTTACTATGATAATCTCTAGGTCCTTTCATGTTGCTACAAATGGCATTATTTCATTCTTTGCATGGCTAGCTAACATTCCATTGTGTGTGTGTATGTATGTATGTATATACATATACATACATACACCACATCCTCTTTATCCATTCCTTTGTTGCCCACATCCAATTTGACAGCTCCTCTAGCTTTAAGGGGCCTCTCATCTGGTGCTAATGGTGAGGAATCTGCCTGCCAATGCAGGAGACATAAGAGATGCAGGCATGTTCAATCCCTGGGTCAGGAAGATCCCCTGGAGGAGGGCATGGCAACTCACTTTATTCTTGCATGGAGAATCCCACAGACAGAGGAGCCTGGCAGGCTATGGTCCACAGGGTCGCAAACAGTCAGACATGACTAAAGTGACTTAGCACGCATACATGCTTACTTTAAGAGTCTTCAGCCTCCTCTCTCACAAAAGCTTCTACTTCCTGCAGTGCAGGCTGCTACTGATGCTCCCAGAAGGACTTCTCCATAGCCCTGGCTACATGCTCCTCTTTTCTCCTTCTTCTGGGTCTTTTATCTCCCATCATTTCACTCATACTCTTTGATTTAATTAATGTATAAGCCTTGACTACAAACCATTTTGACATTGCCTTTGGAATGTCAAAATGCTAAGTGCTTTGACATGTTTTTCGTGTCAAATGAAATAGTAGCAAATATGCAATATCATCAAGGAATCTTCTATTCAAAGGGGGGCCGACCTGTGGACCAGCAGCATCTACATCCTCTGGGAGCTTGTTAGAAATGCAGGGTATTTCCAGAGCCACTGACTCAGAATGGGCATTTTCAAAAGATCCTGGAGGTGATTCCTAAGTGCATTAAACAGAGTACTGGTGCAGGGGGTCACTGGCCAGGTTGTTTTTATTTGCCAAACCTTTGTAGCTTTACCTACACATTTAATGCTGTTCTAACCCAAGGAAAAATGCAGAGATTGTGCCTGACCTTCACCTTACCAGCAAATCAGGAAGCACACCCATTACTCATAGTCTCGGAGTAGGGATGGAGCCATGAAGATGTGAAACTGTCCCTGTCTGTGCTCCGGGAACAGGGCTTTCTCCAGGGGTTGCTGAGGTTTCAAGTGAGTTTGGTGCTGATGCTAAGCCACTTCAGTCATGTCCGACTCCTTGCAAACTTATGGACTGTAGCTCGCCAGGCTCTTCTGTCCATGGGATTCTCCAGGCAACAATACCAGAGTGGGTTGCCATGCCCTCCTCCAGAGAATCTTCCTGACCCAAGGATCTAATCCACGTATCTTATGTCTTCTGCTTTGGCAGGCAAGTTATTTACCACTAACACTACCTGGGAAGTCCTTTCCAGTGAGGCTAAATCAACTCAACTCAGCACTGGCCAGGACTTGTGGAAACATATAACAAGTTACCAGTTCCTAGGAATTCTCAGGTGGCGCTAGTTGCAAAGAACCCACCTGCCAATACAGGAGATATAACAGATGTGGGTTCAGTCTTTGGGTCAGGAAGATCCCATGCAGGAGGGCATGGCAACCCACTTCAGCATTCTTGCCTGGAGAACCCCATGGACAGAGGAGCCTGGCAGGCTATGGGCCAGGCTACGGTCAGACACAACTGCAGTACCTTGGCGCGCTCACATGCACCAATTATTAAAATGCTAGCTGCTTTGGCATGTTTTCCAAAGTGCAGAAAAACTAAATTCTGTACTATGTTCCATCATATATTTTCAAAATGCTTAGGTATATAAACCAAATATTCAGAAACTGGAGAAATGTAAAGGAAAGAATGAGATTGATTTGGTCATGGCTTCACTAGTTTCTAGGTGAGGTAAATACTGAGGAAATATGCAAATAACCTCTAGTTCATGTTTTTGTATGAACTGATTATTTCCAAATAATCAAAAAATTTTACAGTGAACATATTAACTTTCAATCAATTATGGAATATTTGCTTCAATTAATAAAAAAATATCTCTCCAGCATTCAGAATCACATCTATTATACCAATGTGATTAGAATGTATTAGAATCTTGAGAAACAAGATGGCGGAGGAGTAGGTGGACGTGGAATACATCTCTCTCCACGGAAACATCAGGGACACACCTTCAGACACAGAAGTGCACGCAGAACACCAGCTGAGAGCAGACAGGAGTACCTGACCAGTGGCAAAGAATATATAGAACCACACAAACTCGGTAGGATGAAGGAACTAGGAGGAAAAACAGGAGTGTTGGTAGGACTGGACCTGTGCTCAGCAGGTTGAAGAACTGAAGCAGGGGTCCGATCCCCACAGTGGGGCAACTGTCTTAGTTAGAGGAGAAACATTTAAGGCTGAGAGTGAAACAGCTGATCTGGGGCAGCCTAACTGGAATGAGAACAGACAGTCCTTGCCACAGCCATACATACCCCAGACAGGAATGCTGGTCTCCTGGAAGGCGCAGCAGCTGGGAGCCAGAGTTTAGGGACTGTGGAGCAATCCCAGGGTGAGGGCTGCTGTTGACTGTGGAGGGTCAGATTGAGGGGATGTGAGGGAGGAGAATGTGGTGGGAAATGCCTGTGGAGGAAACCCATGCAGCCATGGAAGCAAGGTGATACTGCTGAGTAACGCTTAAGGGGTGGAGCCATCACCATAGCCTCTCTCTCCCCACATGCCAGCATAGGGAGCTGAACAATAGAGAGGCTGGCCCATCAAATGCCCGATGCACTGAACTACAGAGTAGGACCCCACCCAGCGTACCCCTTTAAGTGTCTGATGCGCCAGTCTACAGAGTAGGATCCCAGCCAGGGGAGCCTCTCTATGTGCCTGATGTGCGGAACAGAGAAGGACCCCAGGAAAGGGAGCCCTTTAAGTGCCTGAACAGGCGGAGCTACAGAGAAAGACTGTCCAAAAAGGCCTTCTGATTACCAGCTACAAGAGGCTCGAAAAAAGACTCTGATAGGGCCATAACTCCTGTGGCAGAGGCAGCCTGTGTCCCTGCACACTTGGTGCCACCAGGGTCCCCACAAGCCAAGCAGCTGAGCTATCTTCACACTCAGCTCTCACTGGGGCAGAGCTGCCGCAGGCTAAAAGTCTTGTGTTAATGTACACAGGGTCACTTCAGTCGTGTCCGACTCTTTGCAACCCTGTAGACTGTGGCCTGCCAGGGTTCCCTGTCAGAGAGGGAGTTCTCCAGGCAAGAATACTGGAGCATATTAGCCAATACAGGTTGCCATACCCTTCTAGAGCACTGTATTTCCTGCTGCCCTAGCCACCAACCCCCTATGAGTACCTAGGGCTGCAAAACCCCTGCAACCCAAACCTCCACACCTGGCCATCACAGGGGCAAACCCAAGCCCTCCAGGGCAGCCTCAGGAGCTAAACCCCAATGGACAGCCCACATGTAGAGGTGGAAATAAAACCACAATTGAAACCCAGAGGCAGTGTGGCTAAGGAAGAAGCCCCGAAACCTTCCCACCAGTTGTACAAGCTGCAGATTAATCCACACAATCAACTAAGCAGACTCTGTGTCGATGGAATATATAAAAGGCCATTGAGAGCTCCCACAAAAGAAAATGCACTAGCTCTGATAGCTGTGGACATTGCAGGCAAGAACACAGAGGAGAAGGAGCAGATTAGAATCTGAGCTGCCCCCATAGCAGGTCGAGAGATCAGCACAGTGTTGGAGGGCATCCTAGGGAGGTAAGGTAGACTGTGACTCCCAGTGAGGGAAAGGACTCTGACAGCAGTGACTCAAGAAAAACATTTATTATTCTTATCTTTTGACTTGTTCTGTAGATTCTTTGGATTTTTTTGGTTTCCTTTTTTTCTCCCTCTTTTATAGTTGTCAATTTCATTGGCACTGCTACTGCTAAGTCACTTCAGTCGTGGCCGACTCTGTATAACCCCACAGAGGGCAGCCCAGCAGGCTTCCCCGTCCTTGGGATTCTCCAGGCAAGAACACTGCAGTGGGTTGCCATTTCCTTCTCCAATGCATGAAAGGGAAAAGCCAAAGTGAAGTCGCTCAGTCATGTCCGACTCTTCGAGAGACCCCATGGACTGCAGCCCACCAGGCTCCTCCGCCCATGGGATTTTCCAGGCAAGAGTACTGGAGTGGGGTGCCATTGCCTTCTCCTCATTGGCACTAAGAAATCCAATTAAGCTTTTGAGCTTTTTTGTTCTTTTTTCTCAGTCACATTTTTATTGTCATCATAAACCTCTGCTTCTACGTTGGGCTTTTGCAATTCTGTGGAGTTTTCTTTTTTTTCTTTTCTCTTAATTTTCATTTTTTACCCATTATTTTTTCTACATTTATTCCTTTGTTTGCTTTTCCTACTGTTCTTTCCCTCTTGCAGTTAATCTTTAACATTTATAAGTCTTCTTTATCTACCTCTATTTAACTTTGCATATCTATTCTTTCTGTCTTTTCTTTCTCTCCTTTCAATGTATTTGTTAGTTTTATTTTCATTGTTTTATTCCCCAATTGGCACTTTGCTTTAGTTTTGTTATCCAGTTTGTGCTTTAATTAGTTCTGCTCTGGTAGATATAATTTTTGGTTTCCTTTCTTCACCAGATCAACTATTGTACTTTATTTTTGTTGGACTGTTTTGATTTTGATTATGGGTATAAATGTATATGTGTATATTTAGTCACACATTCTATTGTTATAAACCTCTGCCTCTACGTTGGGCTTTTGCAGTTCTGTGGAGTTTTCCTTTTTTTTCTTTTTTTCTTTCTTCTTCCTTTTTTCTTTTCTCCTTTTTAAAATTTTAATTTTTTTAAACCTATTATACTCTTCTACATTTATTCCTTTGTTTGCTTTTCCTACTGTTCTTTTCCCCTTGCCATTAATCTTTAATTTTTATAAATCTTCTTCACCTACCTCTATTTAACTTTGCATTATCTACTCTTTCTTTCTTTCCTTTCCGCTCAACATATTTGTTAGTTTTGTTTTCATTGCTTTATTTGCCAATTGGCACCTTGCTTTAGTTTTGTTTTCCAGTTTGTGCTCTAGTTAGTTTTGTTCTTAGCTGGTAAATAAAATTTTTTATTTCCTTTGTTCACCAGATCAATCTATTGTATTTTTGTTGGACTGCTTTCACTTTGCTCATGGGTGTATATGTATATGTGTATATTCCATTATTTTACTCATTATTTGCCTGATTTTGTAACTATGATTTGTTTTTGGTTTCTTGTTTTTGGATATTTATTTTAATCTCACTTAATGCCATAACATCCACTTGTGGAATCTTCATTCCTGACCAGAGATCAAGCCCTGAGAGTTTGGAGTAGAAGCACTGACTCCAAGACCCTAGATTACCAGAGAACTAAGCCTAGGGAGTGTCAAGTAGTGAGAACTCACACAAAGGAAACCACCTGAATACAAGACTCTGCATTGCCCAAGCACCAGTAGCACCATGTGCAGGATGCCTCATCTAAACAGCAAACAAAACAAAATTACAAACCCAATCATCAGCAGACAGGATTACCACCTCACTCAGCCTTGCCCACCAGAGGAAAAACAAACAAAAACTCAGCAGAAATCTCACCCTATACAAAACTCAGACAAACCACTGGACCAATCTTAGGAAGGCAGAATCCAAAAGGAAGAAAGAACTCAGCCTTCTTTAAGGAAAGAAGTCAACTTTCCTTGAAGCCTGGGAAAGGAGACCTCAACACAATAACTTAAAACAAAAAAGAAAAGGCAGAGAAATACCGCACAAATGAAGGAACAAACTAGAAACACAGAAATCCAAATAAATGAAAAGGAAACAGGCAAACTACCTAAAAAAGAATTCAGAATAATGACAGTTGCTGCTGCTGCTGCTGCTGTTAAGTTGCTTCAGTCGTGTCTGACTCTGTGCAACCCCATAGATGGCATCACACCAGGTTCCCCGTCCCCGGGATTCTCCAGGCAAGAATACTGGAGTGGGTTGCCATTTTCTTCTCCAATGCGGGAAAGTGAAAAGTGAAAGTGAAGTCGCTCAGTCGTGTTCAACTCTTGGGGACCCCATGGACCGCAGCCTACCAGGCTCCTCCACCCATGGGATTTTGCAGGCAAGAGTACTGGAATGGGGTGCCATTAAATGACAGTAAAGATGATCAAAAACCTTGAAAACAAAACAGAGAAAATGCAAGAATCAATTAACAAAGACCGAGAAGAATTAAAAAATAAACATACACAGACAAAAAACACAATTACTGAAATTAAAAATACTCTAGAAGGAATCTGTGGAGAAGGCAATGGCACCCCACTCCAGTACTCTTGCCTGGAAAATGCTATGGACACGACTGAGCGACTTCACTTTCACCTTCCACTTTCATGCACTGGAGAAGGAAATGGCAACCCTCTCCAGTGTTCTTGCCTGGAGAATCCCAGGGACGTGGGAGCCTGGTGGGCTGCCGTCTATGGGGTTGCACAGAGTCGGACACGACTGAAGTGACTTAGCAGAAGGAATCTGTAGCAGAATATCTGAAGAAGAAGAATGAATCAGTGAGCTGGAAGATAAAATGGTGGAAATAACTTCTGAAGAGCAGAATAAAGCAAAAACAATGAAAAGAGCTGAGGACAGTCTCAGAGACCTCTGGGGCCATGTCAAACACATGAACATTTGAATTATAGGGGTCCTGGAAGAAGAAGAGAAAAAGAAAGGGTATGAGAAAATTTCTGAAGAGATTATAGGTGAAAATTTCCCCAACATGGCAAAGGAAATAGTCAATCAAGTCCAAGAGGCACGAAGAGTCCCATACAGGATAAACCCAAGGAGAAACACACCAAGACACATACTAATCAAACTAACAAAGACTAAACACAAAGAAAGAATATTAAAAGCAGCAAGGGAGAAGCAACAAGTAACATACAAGGGAAACCTTGTATGCTTAACAGCTGATCTTTCAGCAGAAACTCTGCAGTCAGAAGCGAATGGAGGGATATATTTAAAGTACTGAAAGGGAAAAATCTACAACCAAGATTACCCAGCAAGGATTTCATCTTAAAACTGACGGAGAAATACAAATAACTTTTGCTTGCCTGAAATACAAAGCTTTTCAGGCAAGCAAATGTTAAGAGAATTCAGTACCACCAAACCAGCTTTACAACAAATGTTAAAGGGACTTAAATAGTCAAGAAATACAACAGAAGAAAAAATATCTACAAAATCAACCCCAAACAATTAAGAAAATGGTAATAGGAACATATATATCAATTACTTTAAATGTAAATGGATTAAACACACCAACCAAAAGACACAGACTGGCTGAATGAATACAAAAACAAGACCCATATATATGCTGTCTACAAGAAACCCACTTCAGACCTCAAGACACATATAGACTGAAAGTGAGAGGAAGGAAAAATATATTCCATGCAAATGGGAAGCAAAAGAAAGCTGGAGCAGCAATCCTCATATCAGACAAAATAGACATTCAAATAAAGATTACAAGAGATAAGGAAGGACATTACATAATGATCAAGGGATGAATCCAAGAGGATGACATAATAATCAGAAATATCTAAATGCCTAACATAGGAGCACCTCAATACCTAAGACTAACAACATAAAAGGAGATAATGACAGTAACACAGTAATAGTAGGAGACTTCAACACCACACTCATACCAATGGACAGATCATCAAAACTGAAAATTAATAAGGAAACACAAGTCTTAAATGATACATTAGATGAGATGGATATCATTGATATCTTCAGGACATTCTATCCAATTGTAGAAGAATACATCTTCTTCTCAAGTGCACAGGGAACATTCTCCAGGACAGACCAGATCTTGGGTCACAAATCAAACCTCAGTAAATTTAAGGAAACTGAAATTGTATCAGGCATCTTCTCCAACCACCATGCTATAAGACTAGATATCAACTACAAGAAAAAAACTGTAAGACACACAAACACATGGAGATTAAACAACATGTTTCTAAATAACCAACAGGTTACTGAAGAAATCAAAAGGGAAATCAAAAAATTTCTAGAAACAAATGACAATGAAAACACGACAAATCAAAACCTATAGGATGCAGCAAAAGCAGTCCTAAGAGGGAAGTGTATAGCAGCTGAATCCTACCTCAAGAAACAAGAAAAACATTGACTAGAGAGCCTAACTTACCTAAAACAACTGTAAAAAGAAGAACCAAAAAAAACCACCAAAATTAGTAGAAGGAAAGAAAGCACAAAGATCCAAGCAGAAATAAGTGAAAAAGAAATGAAAGAAACAATAGCAAAGATTAATAAAACTAAAAGCTGGTTCTTTGAGACGATAAACACAATTGACAAACCTTTAGCCAGACTCAAGAAAACAAGAGAAGAATGAAATCAACAAAATTAGAACTGGAAAAGGAGAGGTTACAACAGACAACGCAGAAATACAAAGAATTATGAGAGACTATTATGAGCAATGCAGAAGGCAATGGCAACCCATTCCAGTACTCTTGCCTAGAAAATCTCATGGATGGAGGAGCCTGGTAGGCTGCAGTCCCTGGGGTCGCTGCCAGTCGGACACGGCTGAGCGGCTGAGCGGCTTCACTTTTCACTTTCATGAATTGGAGAAGGAAATGGCAACCCACTCCAGTGTTTTTGCCTGGAGAATCCCAGGAACAGGAGAGCCTGGTGGGCTGCCATCTGTAAGTCACAGAGAATCAGACACGACTGAAGCGACTTAGCAGCAGCAGCAGCAGCATGAGCAACTATATGACAATAAAATGGATAACCTGGAAGAAATGGACACATTCTTAGAAAAGTTCAATCTTCCAAGACTGAACCAGGAATAGAAATTATGAACAACCCAATTACAAGCACTGAAATTGATAAAAAAAAAAAACTCTCACAAAAAACAAAAGCCCAGGAGAATTCTATCAAACATTTAGAGAAGAGCTAATGCCTATCCTTCTAAAACTCTTTCAGAAAATTGTAGAGGAAGGAACACTTCCAAACTCATTCTATGAGGCCACCATCACCCTGATACCAAAACCAGACAAAGACAACACACAAAAAAAGAAAACTATGGGCCAATATCATTGATGAACATAGATGCAAAAATCCTCAACAAAACTTTAGCAAACAGAATTGAGCAACACATCAAAAAGCTCATACACCATGATCAAGTTGGGTTTATTCCAGGAATGGAAGGATTCTTCAATATATGCAAATCAATCAATGTGATACACCATATTAGCAAATTGAAAGATAAAAGTCATCATAATCTCAATAGGTGCAGAAAAAGCCTTTGACAAAATTCAGCACCCATTTATGATTCAGTTCAGTTCAGTACAGTCTCTCAGTCGTGTCCGACTCTTTGTGACCCCATGAATCGCAGCATGCCAGTCCTCCCTGCCCATCACCAGCTCCCAGAGTTCACTTAAACTCATGTGCATCAAGTCGGTGATGTCATCCAGCCATCTCATCCTCGGTAGTCTCCTTCTCCTTCTGCCCCCAATCCCTCCCAGCATCAGAGTCTTTTCCAGTGAATCAACTCTTCGCATGAGGTGGACAAAGTACTGGAGTTTCAGCTTCAGCATCATTCCTTCCAAAGAAATCCCAGGGCTGATCTCCCTTAAGATGGACTGATTGAAGCCCCTTACAGTCCAAGGGACTCTCAAGAGTCTTCTCCAACACCACAGTTCAAAAGCATCAATTCTTTGGCGCTCAGCTTTCTTCACAGTCCAACTCTCACATCCATACATGACCACTGGAAAAACGACAGCCTTGACTAGGCGGACTTTGTTGGCAAAGTAATGTCTCTGCTTTTCAATATGCTATCGAGGTTGGTCATAACTTTTCTTCCAAGGTGTAAGCGTCTTTTAATTTCATGGCTGCAGTCACCATCTGCAGTGATTTTGGAGCCCAAAACAATAAAGTCTGACACTGTTTCCATGGTTTCCCCATCTATTTCCCATAGAGTGATGGGATCAGATGCCATGATCTTCATTTTCTGAATGTTGAGCTTTAAGCCAACGTTTTCACTCTCCTCTTTCACTTTCACCAAGAGGCTTTTTAGTTCCTCTTCACTTTCTGCCATAAGGGTAGTGTCATCTGCATATCTGAGGTTATTGATATTTCTCCTGGCAATCTTGATTCCAGCTTGTGTTTCTTCCAGTCCACCGTTTCTCAGGATGTAATCTACATATAAGTTAAATAAGCAGGGTGACAATATACAGCCTTGATGTACTCCTTTTCCTATTTGGAACCAGTCTGTTGTTCCATGTCCAGTTCTAACTGTTGCTTCCTGACCTGCATACAGATTTCTCAAGAGGCAGGTCAGGTGGTCTGGTATGCCCATTTCTTTCAGAATTTTCCACAGTTTATTGTGATCCACACAGTCAAAGGCGTTGGCATAGTCAATGAAGCAGAAATAGATATTTTTCTGGAACTCTCTTGCTTTTTCGATGATCCAGCGGATGTTGGCAATTTGATCTCTGGTTCCTCTGCCTTTTCTAAAACCAGCTTGAACATCAGGGAGTTCACAGTTCACGTATTGCTGAAGCCTGGCTTAGAGAATTTGAGCATTTATGATTAAAACCCTTCAAAATATCAGAACAGAAGGAACCTACCTCAACAGATGCTGGACTGGATGAAACACAAGCTGGAATCAAGACTGCTGGGAGAAATATCAACTACCTCAGATATTCAGATGATACCACCCCACTGGCAGAAAATGAAGAGGGACTAAAGAGGCTTTTGATGAAGATTAAAGAGGAGAGTATAAAAACTGGCTTACAACTCAACATTCAAAAAATTATGATCATGGCATCAGGTTCCATCACTTCATGGTAATTAGATGGGGAAACAATGGAAATAGTAACAGACTTCATTTTCTTGGGCTCCAAAACCACTGCAGATGATGACTTCAGCCATGAAATTAAAAGATGCTTGCTCCTTGGAACAAAAGCTATGACCAAACTAGACAGCATGTTAAAAAGCAGAGATATTACTTTGCCAACAAAGGTCCGTATAGTCAAAGCTATGGTTTTTCCAGTAGTCATGTGCAGATGTGAGAGCGGGACAATAAAAAAGCCTTGGTGCCAAATAACTGATGCCTTCAAACTGTGGTGCTGGAGAAGATTTTTGAGAGTGTTTTGGATAGTAAGGAGATCAAACCTGTCAATCCTAAAGGAAATCAATCCTGAATATTCACTGGAAGGACTGATGCTGAAGCTGAAGTTCCAATAGTTGGCCACCTGATGGGAAGAACTGACTCATTGTAAAAGACCCTAATGCTGGGAAAGATCAAGGGAAAACAGAGAATGAGATGGTTGGATGGCATCACCAACTCAGTGGACATGAGTTTGAGCAAATTCCGGGAAATAGTGAAAGACAGGGACGCCTGATGTGCTGCAGTCCGTGGGGTAGCAAAGAGTCAGACACAACTGAGTGACTGAACTACAACAATAGCAAGACACTTAATGTTTGTGCATTTTGTTCTATAAATATGTTACACATCAATAAGAAATTTTAGAAAAGGAATACCTATATAAGTCAAAAAAAAAAAAAAAAGGCAAATGACACTGACAGTTCACAAGAAAGGACACAAACAGCCCTCAAACATCTAAGATGGTCACCTTCACTCTCACTAAAGGAAAAGGCAAATACCACACTCTCAGAAATACTATTACCTACATATGAGACTGGCAAAAAATTTTAAATATACAACATTGGTAAATCTGTTAGTCATCTCCACATATTATTGATGGGAGTGCAAAATGATACAACCTATCTGCAGGGGAAATTAGCAAGCAAAACTATATATACATTTACCTTTTGCCCTAGAAAGCTCAATTCCAAGAATTTACTGTGAAGAAATACATAGCAACGTATGTAAAAATTACTCACTGCAGTAGTAATTATAAGAGCAAAAATACTGCAAAAAACCTAACTGCTCATCTAGGAGACTGAGTAAATAAATTTACTCATCCACATAATGGAATACTATGAACTTGTTTAGATTGAAGATTTCAAACAACTAACAGTGATTTCCAAATACATTATAAACTGAATAAAGCAAAATATAAGAGTACATATCATGTGTTGTTCTGTGAAATAAAGAGGGACAAACATAAATATATGCTTTTATTTGTTTATTTTTGAAAATAAGATAGACCAAAACCAGAGAGTTGGGGAGTATTTAGATGGAAAAGACAGAGCTATTACTGATGCTTCTCTGAGTATATTTTTAATATAGTTTAGACATCTGAACCACCTAAATATTTTACACATTCAAAACTTAATATTAACAGGACAGAAATGTAAGCCCTCAAGATTTAATCAATAAAAATGAACTTAAACCTATTATCAAATTGATAGTTGCACTGAAGAAAGAATTTATCTCTGAACACAGCACTTGTGTAAGCCCTTAGAACACCTTATATCCTAAGGACAAAGAAAATTTGCAAAAAAAAATAAACTCTGAACTTTACTTAGCTTATTTACTGTTAGTAGTGATACTGGTATTTGGTAAAACTATTTTGTTTATATCACAGGATAAAGCATATATATATTTATCACCTCCCCACCCAGCTCTATCTACTGAAAAACTCTAGAGGCTACAATACTACAATGAATGCCCAGGGTATCTTGGTTTCTAAACACACTCACCAGTAAAAGAAATCACAGCTCCTTAGAAAAATGGTTGACTCCAGTTCTAGGGTAGCAACAGTACGGGGGGAGGCTGAAGTACATTACTGGACCAGAGTGAAGTAAGCCAGAAAGAAAAACACCAATACAGTATACTAACACAGATATATGGAATTTAGAAAGATGGTAACAATAACCCTGTATGCGAGATAGCAAAAGAGACACATGTATAGAACAGTCTTTTGGACTCTGTGGGAGAGGGAGAGGGTGGGATGATTTGGGAGAATGGCACTGAAACATGTATAATATCATATATGAAACTAATCGCCAGTCCAGGTTCGATGCATGATACTGGATGCTTGGGGCTGGTGCACTGAGACGACCCAGAGGGATGGTACAGGGAGGGAGGTGAGAGGGGGGTTCAGGATGGGGAACACGTGTATACCTGTGGTGGATTCATGTTGATGTATGGCAAAACCAATACAATATTGTAAAGAAATTAACATCCAATTAAAATAAATAAATTTATATTTTTTTTAAAAAAGAAAACTGAAAAAAAAAGATTAATGGTGACGACAATCTCCCTTTTCTCTCTAGATGTCTCTCTAAAAGATCTCTCTAGGATTTTTTTCTTTACACTTAGTGTTCTTAAATTTCACAAGAATATTGCCTTCATCCATTTTGCCAGGTCCTCAGAACTTGTCAGTCCAAAGGTTTGGATTATTTCCCAGAGCACAAGAGAGGCTTCTATTATTTATCTGGTATTTTCAACTCCTCATTTACTCTGCTGTATCTTCTGGAATTCCAAGTATTCAGATATTAGACCAACTTGACTGAGCCTGTCTTTTTGCCTATAAGTTTTGTGCCTCTCTTTTTGCACTGTTATAGGAAATTTCTAATATTCACTTTCAAGATTTCCATTTAATTATTTTAATTTCAGCAAACAATCCCTAGTTTTCAAGAGTTCTTTCTTACTCTTTGATGTTGTTATTTTAATGCACCCTATTATTTTCCAGATGTCATTTTCTTGAAACTTCCCTGAAGTTTTCATATATTCTTTTCTGCTCCTTAATTAGTCTGTCTCTTCCAAGGACAATTATTCTGTTTGTTTTATCACTCCTTTGTTTCTTGTCATCTATCTGGTAAATATTTTTGAATAAAAGAGAGAGTAGTTTTTCCCTCTAGGGCTGGTGTGGGTTTCCTCTGCTTTTTTGAGAGTCTCTTCTATGCATAAGGCAGCAGGCAGGGAGGTCTGTGTAAGGAAATTAGGGAAATGTTAGACTTAACGAAAGACAGGCTTTGTTTTAGGGTGAGCAGGGATGGGTCTTTAAACAGAAAGAAGATAAGGGCTTTATTGGGGCATATGCACTCCCGTAATCAAGTCCATTCTCTCCCAGGCAGGCACTTTGATTTCTTAAGAAGTCTCTGGTTTTCAACTGAGGGGTAGAATGCTAAGCTGCTCTGTCCTACAGGGTGGGTGTGCAGGTAGAAGAAAAACAGTGCACATGTGGATCACAGCTTAGCTTTTCATTTTTCCTCTTCCGTTTACTGCAAATAGACCATTCTGTGAATCTTAACTCTTAACTTAAAATCTGTACTAAGGGCAATGGAAATCTGCAGAAAACAAGAGGTGGTGAACTTTCCAAAAATTCCCAGTCATAAAACTAGCTTCAGTGTTGATGCTAAGAAATTACTGAGCCCATCTGTTTTTATTCTTTCTCTTTAAACAAACAACAAAAAACCCTCTAATGTTTGAGATGCAGAGAAAGATCACTCTGCCATAAAAAGCATTCCATATCTCATTTTAGAGACATGGACACATTCTTGGGCCTCCTCTACAAGCTTGTTTCACCTTTAAAATGTCTTTTAAATTCTTTGATGTCTCTTTGAGCAGTACCTATGGGTTTTTGTTTTTTTAACATAAGGGTGAACTGTGAAGGATGGCAACATGCTTCCCTGGTGGTTCAGACGGTAAAGCGTCTGCCTGCAATGCGGGAGACCCGGGGTCGATTCCTGGGTTGGAAAGATCCCCTGGAGAAGGCAATGGCAATCCACTCCAGCACTCTTGCCTGGAAAATCCCATGGACGGAGGAGCCTGATAGGCTACAGTCTATGGGGTCGCAAAGAGTCGGATACGACTGAGCGACTTCACTTCACCTCACTTCATGAGTCCACCAGATAACTCAACTTGTATTAAAACAAATCCTTAGGTGAAGACTCACACTACCTGAAATGTAGGATATAAAAGAAAATTATTATAAAAATTCAACAAAAAAGACAATGCTGGTATTATTTATGCTAATGCAAAGCAAATGAAAAAAAATTTATGGGTATGACATTCAATGGTACTCAGAAAATAATACTTAGATTTGTTCAACCACCAATTTTTTATATGAAACATACTATTTATATATATATAAATATATATATTTACCAACAGAAGGAGATGCTATCTGGCATCATGGAGTGCCAGTGTCAACTGAGTGTTGCATGAAAGTATTTTCTGCCTGAGTCATGTTCCTGTTCCTTTAGGTCTCTTTCCTAATGTAGAGAACAGCAGAAACCATTCTTGTGACACTTCTCTGCAGATTTTCATTAGAATGAGCTAAAAGCAAACATCTCTACCACTCTGATGTTCCTACTGATGAGCAGCAGCCATCTGAACTTGGGACAGCTTCAGAGTTGCCAACTTTTATCTCACCCAACTCCTGTGAGTCTACTTCTCTTACCTCCGAGCGATCACTTATCACACAACAGTGGTGCCCCAGACCTAACCCCAATCCTATTGCTTATACTAATACTAATAACCAATTCATGTCAGTTTTGAGTGTTTACTTTTTTATACCAAATTCTTACCTAGTGCTTACATATTAGCCAGACACTATTCTGGTACCTTACAAATATTAGTGTCTGTAACAAATTTAGGAGGTGGGCATCAAAACCATCCTCGTGTATAGATGAGGAGGTTGAGCTACAAAGTAGGTAGCTTTCCCAAGGTCACAAAGTGAATAAACTGCAAAGCTAGGATTAGCACCTAGGTTACCTGGCTCTAGTCCATGAATCATTATCATGAAGGGAGGAGGAAAAGTCTTATATCAGAATGAGAGAAAATTTAAAAATGTAATCATATCTCCCATTTCCTAAACACCCACCATGTACCAGACTTTCACACATTATTATTACTATTCCTGACAAATGAAGATAAGTAAACTGAGGCTCAGAGTGTGACTTGTCTCTAATCACAGGGCTGGTGGGACAGCTAGAATTGGAACCCAGGGCAGCCTGGATCCAAAGTCCCTACTCTTTTCAAAATGCTTCGCTACCCTCCTCATCACCTGAAGAAGACAGAGGTTTGTTTGTTCCCTTTAAGATAGCAATCCACGATGTTAAAAATGCTGTCCCTAGATCTGGCCCACATCCTAGGTCTGACATGTTGAGGATTTTATTTTTACACCAGCCTTCCCCACAGACTCCAATTTTTCTTCAGAATACCATTCCCCAAGGGCCAGAGGCAGCAGCATGAGAGCAAATATTATAGTTTATGCAGTTGATGAAATGGCCAAAAAAAGAAGGTAGGGCAGTGACTAAAACAAGGACATTTCTAGGAGCCAAATTATATTTCCACAATAAGAGAGACAGAGTATGCCTAATATGATAAGGAAAATTCCACTATCCCTCATCTTCAGACACTATTCTCATAATGTGAGTAAAAATTAAACTGTCCGGATGATTTCTTAAAATCCAAACACTGAGTTACAGTGTGAATGAAGAAATGCTTTAGATTTTTAAAAATTTTATATGCATGCTTTAGAACTCTGAAGTCAGTCTAAAACTGTCTTATCCTTAAACCCCTTTAAAATGCAACTGGCAAGGCTGCCATTCAGCATTTATATGCTACTTCTAGGAATGACATTAATTCAGTTTCATGTGAGGAAGGTGAGACATAATTCCTCTTTTACATTTGTGGAGATTTATGAGGCAGATATTTGTCCCTAATAAATGTGGGACAGACAGCACAAAGGCGAGTTTGATCCTGCATTAGTGATGTGAAGCAATACGAGAGAGAAGATAATGACTCAAAAATGGAATAAGACTTGAGGCCATGCTCCTAAATGAAATAACATAAATCCAAAGAAAATTTTCACAGTGTACATAGGGAACAATCTTCAAGAGCTTCTTAATCCTATCTCTGCATTATTTTTTAATACAATCTGCTTCATGATAACCTGGACTATTCCACTTACCAGATACCAAAAAAGAGCACAAAAGAAGAGACACAACCCCTGCCTTCAAAAGTCTGGAAACATTATAAAGACCAAGGGAAATGCCAATTATTTTAAAATTCACTAAGGTAATAATTCTTTATCTTCAAATTCACAAATTATTATTTATTAATATAAGCATCATTACATAGTTCTTAAAAATCAATGAAAAACAATGGCAATTAATAAGTAAATCATAAATGGAACATGCAAAAGACCAATCATTTTTTGAAACAATGTTCAGTCTCATTAGAATAAAAAGAAAAAAAATTTTAATAAAAATTACAAGTTTTTTTTTTGCTTAGCAAATTTTCAGAGGTTTAAAAAAGATGAAAATAATTCTGACAAAGTAATACTTCATCAATGGAAATGTAGCTGTACTATAATTCAACAAGCTTATCAACAGCCTTAAAAAAAACATTTCTAGGTTGGTACAACATTGTAAATCAACTATACTTCAATTAAAAAAAAACTCCTAGAGACTTCCTGTCCTGGCAAAGAAAAACAAGCTGTAGCAGACCAATGCACCAAACAAAAACAACCAAAAGAGCCTGAATAATTTTTTTAAACCTCTTTGAAGTCATCTAAGAGCTACCAAAGGAGGGATAACTTGAGAGGCCTAGATCTTATAGAGAAGTAAGTATGGAAAAGTGAGATACCTCAGCACTCAAAGATACTTTTTCCCTGGAGGCATGGGCCAATTCTAAAATGCCAGCTCAGAGGTTTTCTCAAGGCAGCAAGAAGCTGAGAGCCTGAAAACTGGCAACTGAAAGGCTTAAAAACAGTTGAGAAGCTTAAAGTTGAGTAAGAGGGCCAGCTGGGAGACTGAGAAACTGAGCAGAACAGAGTCCATATCAGTCTCAAGGGGCTGGAAGCTGAGCTCAGGGCCAGGGAGGGTGGGAGAACAGACTTCTGCAGGACTTCAGCCCTGGAAGAGGCACGCACAGGCAATTGGGAGGGCGCTCACAGCACCAAACACCAGCTTCTAGTCAGCTCAAGCTTAAGTTTCTCAATCTTAACAAAGTCTTCATATCAAGTTTATCTTTAAAACACAAATAAGACCCCAAAAGCACTAGCTATAAAGGAAAGACTGAAAAGCTGACCAAAAGAAAGTAAAGGTAAGCCAAAGAACAGAAAACACTTGCAATCATATAACTGACAAAGGACTCATATGGACAAATATATCAAAAATAAATAAATAAACCCAGTTGAAAGATGAGCAAAAGAACTGGAACAAAAACTTCACAAAGGAAGATATCCAAATAGCCACACACTCACTCATTCACCAGGACTTCCCTGGTGGCGCAGACGGTAAAGCGTCTGTCTACAATGCAGGAGACCCGGGTTCAATCCCTGGGTCGAGAAGATCCGCTGGAGAAGGAAATGGCGATCCACTCCAGTACTCTTGCCTGGAAAATCCCATGGACAGAAGAGCCTGGTAGGCTACAGTCCATGGGGTCGCAAAGAGTCGGACACGACTGAGCGACTTCACTTACTTACTTCACTCATACACACAAAGTAAAGGGGCTCCTCCTCATTACTCATCATAAAAATGCAAATGAAAACCACAGCCAGACACAAATCCAACAGAATGGCTACAATTAAAAAGACAGAAAATCAGCAAGTTTTGGTCAGGATGTGGTACAAACAAAACTTTCAAACACTGATGCTGGGATAGAATGTAACTGGCTATAGAAAACAGCGTGCAATTTATAGTAAGTTTGTAGTTAGGCCTGTTCCATAACCTAGTAATCCCACCCCTGAGTATACACTGAACAGAAAAGCTCACATTTGTGCACCAAAAATCAAGTACAGGTATTTTGCTGCTGCTGCTGCTACTGCTGCTAAGTTGCTTCAGTCGTGTCCGACTCTGTGCGACCCCATAAGACGGCGGCCCACCAGGCTCCCCCGTCCCTGGGATTTGCTAGCAGCACTATTAAAAATATCCAAAAACAGAACAACAATAGTAGAACTGATAAATAAATGTGATGTATTCATAAATGAAATACTATACAGCCATGAAAATGAGCAAACCACTGCAACAAACCACATCAGTGAATCTCATCAATAAAATATTAAGCAAAAGACACAAAAATGTATACACAATATCATTCCATTTAACTAAAATTCAAAAAGGGGGAAATTAACTTATGGTGTTACTAACCGTTGATTAACTTTGGGGAAGAGTACAAGTAATGACTGGGAAGGGGTTTATAGGAAGTTCTGAGAGGTTCCTGAGAAGCTAGCAAGATTTTCTCTTGATCCATGTGGGAGTTACATACATGGATTTATTTTTTCAGATTTCACTAAGCTTTGCCCTTATGACTTGTCTATCTTCCTGTTGGATGTAATACTTCAAAAAAAGTTATTAAAAATGTACAGTCATCCACACTGCAATGAGAAGCCCATGCACCACAACCAAAGAGTATCTCCCAACCACTACAACTAGAGAAAGCCCACATGTGGCAATGAAGACCCAGCAGAGCCAAAGATAAATAAATAAACAAAAATTTTAAAAATACATATAGTCACCTCTCAGGATCTGTGGGGAACTGGTTCCAGGACCCCCCATGGATACCAAAATCTGCAAATGCTCCACTCCTCTATATAAAATGGCACTGCTGCTGCTGCTAAGTCACTTCAGTCGTGTCCAACTCTGTGCGACCCCAGAGATGGCAGCCCACCAGGCTCCCCCGTCCCTGGGATTCTCCAGGCAAGAACCCTGGAGTAGGTTGCCATTTCCTTCTCCAATGCATGAAAGTGAAAACTGAAAGTGAAGTCGCTCAGTCATGTCCGACTCTTAGCAACCCCATGGACTGCAGCCTACCAGGCTCCCCCGTCCATGGGATTTTCCAGGCAAGAGTACTGGAGTGGGGTGCCATTGCCTTCGCCATAAAATGGCACAGTATTTGCAATTAAGATATGCATATCCTCCCATATATTTTAGATCACCTCTCAACTACTTATATTATACTTAAATGATACCTAACACAATATAAATGCTATATAAATAGTTCCAAGTGCATGCAAATTCAAGTTTTGCTCTTTGGAACTTTCTGAAATTTTTTTCAGCTCTTTTCAATCCATAGATCATTGAATCTATAGATGCAGAAACTGCAAATATGAAAGGCTGACTACTAAAAGTTTCTAAAACTTGTACTTCTCAGGATCCATTCTTTAGAATATTTTTAAATGTCCTTTAAAAGTTTAGGTAATGAAATATATATAAAATCTTCTAGACCTTGGGTTAGGCAAATAATTCATACATGTGACACCAAAAGAATAAGTTAACAATGTGAACTTCATAAAAACATTCAGTTTTTTGCATTTCAGATGACATAATTAAGAATTTTAAAAACCAAGAAACAGACTCAAAGTATTTGCAAAAACATAACAAATAAAATACCTGTACCTAGAATTTGCAAAGAACAGTTACCACTCAATAGCATTTAAACTAAGCTGATAATTGTACAAAAATATGAATAGAATATTACAACAAAGAAGATATACAAATACCTAATAAGCACATGAAAAAATGTTCAATACCATTGCTGTTAGGGAAATGCATATTAAAAACCACATTAAGATATTAACACCTACAAGAATGGCTGTAATAAATAAGACAGACAACAACAAACATTAGTGAGGATTTGGATAAATAAGAACCCTTAGATATTCCTAGTGGGAATGTAAAAGTATGGAACCACTTTGGAAAACAGTTGGCAGTTTCTCATACAGTTAAAAAAAAATAACACTCCTACAGAACTCAGCAATTCCACTTTTAAGTACTGACCGAAGAGAAACAAAAATGTGTGTCTACACAAAGGCCTGCACGTCAATGATCACAGCATTATTATTCTTTATAGCACAAAGCTAGGAACAACCTAGATGTCTATCAACTGGTGGATGGATACACAGAACGCATTAGAGGCATACCCCAGAGATACTGTGGGTTTGGTTCCAGACTACCACAATAAATTTTAGCAAGTATCACAGGAAAGAGAGTCACACAAACTTTCTGGTTTCCTAGTACATATAAAAGTTATGTTTACACTATAGGGTAGTCTCTTAAGTGTGCAAGAGCATTATGTCTAAAACACAATGTACATATATTAACTAGAAAATACTTTATGGCCAAAAAGTGCTAACCATCATCTGATAACACAGCATTGCCACACACCTTCAATTTATTAAAAAAACAGTAAAAAACACAATGTGTGAAGCTTAATAGAGTGAAATACAACAAAACAAGGTGTGCCTGTATATCCCTTCAATGAAATACGTCCAGCAATAAGAAATAATAATGTACTAATACATGCTATGTCATGGATGAACCTTAAAAATGTGGTAAGAAAAAGAAATCAGTCACAAGAAACCATGTATTGCATAATTCCACTTAGATGAAATGCTTAGAAAAGACAATCAGAGAGACAGAAAGTACATCAGTGGTCACCTGGAACCAGGGATAAGATGAAGAATTAACTACAAATGGACATGAGGAATCTCACTGGGTGGAGGAGAAAATGTTCTAAAATTGATTATGATAACAGTTGCACCACTTGGTAAAATTATCAAACACCAGTAAACAACTATAAACTTGAAATGACTGAATTTTATGATATGTTAAATAAATCTAATAAGGCTGTGAAAAATTCATGTACAGAGTAAAATGAAACTCATCTAAAGGTTCACATTAAGGAAACAGATTGAGTTAATTATGTGATTGATATAACAGAATGCTACGTAGCCATTAAAGCTGTATTTGAACGGTGTTAAATAAAGATAGAAGAAAATATTATGTGAGCAGATTGAGTAAAGAAAACAGACTATGAAGCCATATATACTGTATGCTCTTGATATATTTTTAAAGTTCTTAAAAGGAATTAGAAGGAAATATCAAAATATGAACAAATGTTTCTGACCAACAAGAGCATCGGTAATATCAGTGATTTACACTTTTTCTTACTCTTCTTTATTTTCTAAATCTCGTAAAATGAGTAGTTTTCTTACATTCAAGATTACTCCTTGAAGAATATTTTCTTGTATTCTAAATACATGAAATACATTTCTGTTTAATGGTAAGACATTCCTTTAAAAAAAAAAAAAAAAAACCTCTACTCCTTATGTGTTGACAATAAGGAAGCAAAGTAAGCATTCGCCTGCCTGTCTTAACATGCCTACTGTTCATGTGTAGAAGAGAAGACGGTGTTTAAAAATTTGCAAAATGGTGACAAGAAGAGTTACTCAAATGTTCCTTATCCTTTAGGAACCCTCCTGCATTGTTGGTGGGAATGTAAGTTGGTGCAGCCACTAGAGAAAATAGAACAGAGGCTCCCCAAAAAGCTCAAAATAGAATCACCGTATGATCCAGCAATCCCCCTGCTGGGCAGATATCTGGACAAAAGTCTAATTCAAAAACACACACGCACCCATATGTTCATAATAGTACTATTCAAAGTAGTCATGAAAACAATCGAAATGTCCATCAACAGAGGAACGGATATAGAAGATGTGATACATATACACAATGGAATACCACTCAGCCATAAAAAAGAATGAAATAATGCAATTTGCAGCAACATGAAAGGACTAGAGATGATCATCTAAGTGAGGTAATCAGAGACAGACAAATACCATAGGATGTCACCATATGTAGAATCTAAAATATTACTCAAATGAACTTATCTGTGAAATAGAAACAGACTCACACACATAGACAACATACTTGTGGTTGCCGAGGACGGGAGCGGTGGCAGGGTAGGGACGGATGGAGAGTTTGAGGTTAGCAGATGCAAACTATTATATGTAGGATGGATAAACAACAAGGTTCTACTGTATAGCACAGGAATTATAGTCAATACCCTGTGATAAACTATAACGGAAAACACATGAAAAAGAATGTATATATACGTATAACTGAATCACTCTGCTGTACAGCAGAAATTAACACAACATTGTAAATCAATACACCAACATTGTAAATCTATACATCGATAAAAAGTAAAAGTTTTTAGAATGTCCCTCATCCTTTGGTCAAGTGTACTTTTCTTATGCAAGAAATGTACTCTGATCAGTAAAGGGCATAAGAAACATGAGAAGAACAGAATTTTGTTATCCTTCAATGTGCAAAATTTAAATATGGTAATCTATCATCACTACTTTTAAAAGTACCCCATATTTCTTCCAATATTACCTACTAATTCAAAAAACAGTGCCTATCTTTTCACATTACTCTCTAGATCACTTTTCTGGTTCCCACAAACATCTCTTGGGAATCAATGAAATTTTAAAAAGCTGCTAATTATTGTTTGCTTTCATGCTATTCCGCAAAAGCTTTATTTTTTTAATCCAGCTTTACAGTCACCTGAATTTCTGGGTACAGCTCAGCTTGCCACTCCACTTTTTAAAACTGTTTCCTTAAGCAACTCTATACCCCATCTGACCCTACACAACTATTTATATGAGGATCCGACATTTAATTTTTCTTTAATAGTTACACAGCACAACGAAAGTTTCCAAGGCCTTAAGTTATCTAATTAAAACTAAATGTTTCCCCTATCATAAATATTTCTTCTAAAAATGTTGCTCTCTCTTCTCCACTTCTCTTAACAACATATGATTCTGGCATGTCCTTTGGAGGGAATCAAAACTCAGGGTAAAAATAAGTTTTTATTGAGCACTTTCAAGTCCTTCCTCCAGACGCCCATTGTGTCCACCGCAGCAGGGGTCAGAGTGCCTGGTTATTGCTTACTTTCCATGTGTCATTGGGCAGGTTACTTTCTCATTTTCTCAGATCCTCCTCAGTAAAATGACCAAGGGGTACCTTAGTTGCTAAAGCTGCAGTGGGGCCTTGTTAAATGAAACAGCACATGTAAAGAAGTGGCACACCATCGGTTCCCAGTACTTACAAGCTGGCAGTTCTACTCAAAAGAAAGCCATGTTCTCCCCAACACCAGCACTTCAGTGACACGGAGCATTCTATCCCTCACTCTCGGAAATGACTATTTTCCATATGATAAATGTTAGTTGCTCAGTTGTGTCTGACTCTTTCTGACCCCATTGGACTGTAGCCCACCAAGCTCCTCTGTCCATGGAATTTCCCAGGAAGGAATACTGGAGTGGGTTGCCATTCTCTTCTCCAGGGGATCTTCCCTACCCAGCGATCAAACCCAGGTCTCCTGCATTTCAGGCAGATTTCTTACCACCTGAGATACCAGGAAAGTCAACCATATGTCACGCAAACTGAATTTAAACTCATTTTTCACCTCAAGATTCTATACTGTGATTTTGACATAATACCTTTGGTTCTCTTCCTCTGACCTTCTTCACTCCAGCTTCTGCCTCATTTATTTCAGAGAAGTTACCTTCAAAGTCTCTTTTCAGAACAAAAGAGATACAGTTTTTCTATCATGGCTTCAAATCTGGTCAAAGTCTATATATTCCTTCCTACACCCAGAAACAGTCCACTACTACCATACCCAGTTTATTCCTCTGCCGCCAGATGCAACTACAGTATGGCTTTCTTGTTTTTCAGAACACTTGTTGTTGCTGACTATGACTACCCCTGAGAGGTGCAGCCAAGCCAATTCAACAAGAATGTTTAGGGCATCAACTACGTGCCAGGTAGTGTGCTACTTGTTAGAGATTCATGGACATGCTATCAAAAACAAATAGGGGACATATATACTTACACTATGGTCTCCTCTTTACACTTACACTACAGTCTCCTCCAAGCATCATCTCTTGGTATAAGACAGTGTTTTAAGATTCCCTATCCCCACCACCTTAGTATCCCACCGAAATCAGACCAATTTCTCTGTTGGTATAATAGAAATGTCATAGAATGTAGACCTGGAACACCTTAATGAATCACCAGATACTTCAAATAACCTCTTGAATATATACTTGTATATCTAATAATCAAATATTAATATATATCTTACTTTTATCAGTTCAGTTCAGTTCAGTCACTCAGTCATGTCTAACTCTTTGCAACCCCGTGGACTGCAGCACTCCAGGCTTCCCTGTCCATCACCAACTCCCAGAGCTTGCTCAAACTCATGTCCATCGAGTTGGTGATGCCATCCAACTATCTCATCCTCTGTTGTCCCCTTCTCCTCCTGTCTTTAATCTTTCCCAGCATCAGGGTCTTTTCCAGTGAGTCAGTTCTTCACATCAGGTGGCCAAAATATTAGAGCTTCAGCTTTAGCATCAGTCCTTCCAATGAATATTCAGGACTGATTTCCTTTAGGATTGACTGGTTTGATCTCCTTGCAGTCCAAGGGACTCTCAATAGCCTTCTCTAATACCACAGTTCAAAAGTATCAATCTTACTTTTATGTATTCCTTTAAAAAGATGCTAAAATCCTTGGTCCCCTAGCCCTGTAAACATAATTATTACCTAGCAAATTCCAATAATCAATGCGAGGGAAAATATGGAATTACTAAACATTTTCCTAAGTGGGAAGTTAGAAAATGGTGCAAGAGAAACAACATAGAGCAAAAGATCATTCTGCTCTTGGCATGCCATTTCAAAATAGGATCGCTGAAGAGCAAAGCTGACTCATCCTCAGAGATAATGGCAATTCTCTTTTGACCTTGATTCACTGCCATGATCAAAGTAATTTGTTTAACTTGGGAAGATTCTGAAAAATCTAAAGGTCATACTTCAAATTCTTGAAGCTCAAAAATCTAAGAAGACTTTAGTTTTAATATTTGAAGTGGCCACCAAATAAAGACAAAGGAAAAGTCAACAGAATCATCATATGTCAACTAAAATTACCTCACTTGCACATCTTAACATCCACCTGATACTCAGTCTTTCAGCATGCTATTCATGTTATAAATCTTTGACATATACTTTTCAACTTAACATATACTCTTTATATTCATTCCCTTCCTTTAACAAATCATTATTAAGCATCTGCTGTCCACCAGTTTCTGATTAAGCATGGCATACAATGAAAAACAACAGGTATATCTCATTTTACTTAACTCTCAAGTCTAGTGGGGAGACGCACTGTGATGGTTAGCTTTATGTTAACCTCACTAGGACACAGGGTGCCTGGATTAAACATTATTTCTGGGTGCGTCTGTGGTGTTGCTCCAGATTAAACTGGAATTTGAATTATTAGATTCAAGAAAGCACACTGCCCTCCCCAAAATGAGTAGATATCACTCAATCCATTGAAGGCCTGAATAAATCAAAAAGGTCGAGAAGCGGGGATTCGAATTCTGCTTGTTTGAGCTGGGACTTTAAGCATCTCCCTTCAACTGGTACTTACACCAGCACCCCTCAGGCTCTCAGAACTACACCATCAGCTTTCTTGTGTCTCCAGCTTGCAGGTGGCCAACCATGGGACTTCTCAGTCTCCATAACCACATGAACCAATTCCTTTTAATAAATAAAATATACCTCATATCAGTTCTATTTCTCTGGAGAACACTGACTCATACCAGACATACAAACACAAAATAACCACTGGATTATACCTTGTTGCCTGTGCTGTAAAATGAGGGCACCCCAAGAGTAGAAAACAGAGAAAATATAATTTCTCATTTATTTGTCCATATTTTCTTCCAACATTCTCTAATGTTATGTCCTATAATAGTATGATATTACATACTAGCACAAATGCAAAAGTATTTGGCTGAAGACTAGTATAGGCCTGTGTGTGTGTGAGCTAAGTTGCTTCAGACCTTTCTGACTCTTTGAGACCCCATGGACTGTAGCCTGCCACGCTCCACGGGATTCTCCAGGCAAGAATACTGGAGTGGGTTCCCATGCCCTCCTCCAGGGGATCTTTCCAACCCAGGGATCGAACCCAGGTCTCTTATGTCTACCTTGCTTTATTTTGCTTTGCTTTATTGTGCTTTGCAGATATTGCATCTTTTACAAATTGAAGGAAGTCTACTGCTGCCATTTTCCAACAGTATTTGCTCACTTCATGTCTGCCACATTTGGGTAATTTTTGCAACATTTCAATTTTTTAACTTATATAATTCACTTCAGTCGCTCAGTCATGTCCAACTCTTTGCGACCCCATGAACCGCAGCATGCCAGGCCTCCCTGTCCATCACCAACTCCCGGAGTTCACTCAGACCCACGTCCATCGAATCAGTGATGCCATCAAGCCATCTCATCCTCTGTTGTCCCCTTCTCCTCCTGCCCCTAATCCCTCCCAGCATCAGAGTCTTTTCCAATGAGTCAACTCTTCGCATGAAGTGGCCAAAGTACTGGAGCTTCAGCTTTAGCATCATTCCTTCCAAAGAACACCCAGGGCTGATCTCCTTCAGAATGGACTGGTTGGATCTCCTTGCAGTCCATGGGACTCTCAGGAGTCTTCTTCAACACCACAATTCAAAAGCATCAATTCTTCAGTGCTCAGCTTTCTCACAGTCCAACTCTCACACCCATACATGACCACTGGAAAAACCACAGCATTGAATAGATGGACCTTTATTGGCAAAGTAATGTCTCTGCTTTTCAGTATGCTATCTAGGTTGGTCACAACTTTTCTTCCACGGAGTAAGCNTCATAAATAAAATAATTATCTCCTTTAACACAACCTTATTTCCATTTCTGTTATTTCTAAATTTTAATTTTCAATCAAGTTTGCTGTGTATCCAACAGGGAAGCATTGATCTAAGTAAAAATGGTTACATAATTGTCATTCTAAATTCAAAGTACTGCAAATCACCTCCCAACACCTACTATGCTCCCTCCCTACCAAAAAAATCATACTTTAGCAAAGAAAAATTTTAAAGAAAATCTGGAATGCTCATTTTGAACCTTTAGAAATAAAAAAATAAAGTTGATAAAATAGCTGTATTCTAAACATGAAAGAACAATTTCTCATCATGCATCACAAAATCACAAGGGAAAATGAATTTGGGGTTTGGTGGTGATGCTTATCTGTTGCTGGGTTCACCACTGGTAGTGCCCCAATGATGGTGCCTATCAGTAAGTACCTGATTCTAAGTCCTCTGGCCCACCACTCAAAACCCAAAGCATCAGAAAGCTCTGCAAGTTCACAAAGCGTTGATTCAACTGACATATAGGAGTTAAGACTAAGGAACCATAGGGAATTCACTTACCCAAAGTCAACTGTACACATAATCATGAGAATTATAATTCCTAGATTTCCTCTTAAACAAAAAAGTGAGGGAAAAAAAACACTAAATACTGCTGTATAAGCATCACTGTCTATGCTTATGTGGAGATCTTCTGGTTTTATTATACTTCATTCATGCCTGGTTCTCATTTGATTTCTTCCACCAGATGTGGCCTATGACAGTGATATTTGAAAGTGGTGTATGAGTGTGCATATGCGTGTATGAGTATGCACATGCACATGTGTGCTCAGTTGTGTTCGACTCTGCGACCCCATAGACGGTAGCCCACCAGGCTCCTCTGTCCATGGAATTTTTCAGGCAAGAATACTGGCGTGGGTTGCCATTTCCTACTCCAGGGGATCTTCCCAACCCAGGGATCGAACCCACGTCTCTTACCTCTCATGTATTGGCAGGCGGATTCTTTACAGCTGCACCATGTGAGTGAACTCAATACAGATTTCGTAATGGCAAGAACCATTGCCCTAGAATGGTGCAAATATAGAGTTTATCTGATGGCTAATGAAACAAATGTGAAAGTTCCTCTTATACGCAGAATATTGATTATGTTGGAACTGAACAGAATAAGAATTTAACATAGACACTGGGAGGGACAGCATTCAATGCAGTGATCACTCCAAGTCTCAAGTTTATATTAGACAAACAGAAAATTTCCTTTCTACAAGGGCCACAAAGCAAATGGATGCTTTATGTTATGCAATGAGGCTTTTCATTTGAGTCTTCCCTGTCTATCCACTTAAAAAAAAATTACCTGAAGGATCTTTTCCTAAAATTGTGTTCCAACCTAGAATCCAGATAAGAGCAAAGATCTTACCAGAATGAGATTCTGTTATGTGAGCCTCAGAGATCATTTCTATTCTGGTGGGTCCTTATGCAAGATGAGATAAATTAATAAGATTGAAAAGATTTTAAAACTTGGAATGCAAAAGAAAAGTTATATCATAAAAGGAACACAGAAAATATTAAAAGCTTAGTTTTATGACCTGATGAATGAAATAATTACCCAAAGGTAATCAAGTTTATTACTTCAGTCGTTTTTGTATTTGACTTCACTTTACCACTGTATCTAAGTTTTTATAGCCAACCCACAGCAACTGAGTACTAAGAAATATAAATGCTGAGATTCTCAAACTCTTTATTTTTTATTAATAACTGTTCATTACAACCAAAGATGCATCCACATATCTATACCACAAAGAGTTAAAGGGAAAAACTGAGTATAATAACAATATATAACAACAACTCATCTAAACAAAAAATTTATTCTGAAATGCTAAAACAGGTAAGCACTCAGTAGGTAAAGAAACTGCCTGCCATGCCAGAGACCTGCATTCAATTCCTGGGTCAGGAAGATCCCCTGGAGAAGGAAATGGCAACCCACTCCAGTATTCTTGCCTGGGGATTCCCATGGACAAAGGAGCCTGGCAGGCTACAGTCCGTGGGGGTCACAAAGCCTGGGAGGCTACCATCCGTGGAGCCGCAAAGAGTTGGACACACTGAGCAACTAACACTAAAAAGGGGACAGAGAAGCTCGGTGTGACTTAGAAAAAGGAGGAAAGTACATGGTCTCCACACAGTGGAGAAGACAATGTCTGAAAAAGGAACAACTGACCCAGAAAATATGTTTGGGAGTGTGTGTGTGTGTTTATTTTCTGTTTCCTTTTTACAGCCAGAAGTAAATTCTAAAAATGAAAAATGTACGTGAAAATACAAATGCCATTCTGCCATCATTAGGGTCATGTCTGACAGCTAAAGATAACTTTATCATAAAAATGAAGAAGAGAATTTCTCTCTACATTAAACTATCGATCCGTGAGTTTTTCCACACAAGTCCTTTTCTTAGCTTTTGCCCATTTTATATCCTTTAAATTGTTCCCAGGAGTAACTATGTTTTTGTGGTAGTCAGAGGGACACTTATCTGATTTCAAAAGGTAATTTCTGGCTATGATGAAGTTCTATATTATTGACAGACAGCGAGAAAGAGATAAATATATAAAATACAGATACAGAGATATAAACACACAGAGGACATTAAGAGTCTAGCTGTTGGCAGCAAAAGGCAGAAAATAGAATCATTAAATCTTAGAGATGGCTATATAGGAAACAATATTTAATTACTCTACCATACAGCAATTATGGATATATCAGTGTACATGGCCAGTAGTTCAGATGGTAATATAGTAAGGAGGCTGAAAGCGAAGAGGAGGATGTCCTTGGTGGTGCAGTGGCTAAAAGTCCGTGCCCCCAACATAGGGGACTGGAGTTCAGTCCCTGGTCAGAGAACTAAATCCCACATGGTGCAATGAAGAAGAGTGAAGATCCTGCATGCCATAGCTAAGACCTGGCACAGTCAAACAAATATGTTTAAAAAATTTTTTTTTAAGAATAAGAGAGAACTCCCAGGGCATGCTATCAACTGCTATTCCTGTTTAGGTGGAAATAGCATTTATAGCTATAACTGGGCACTATTGGATGGTTTAGTATTGAGGCTGTACTTTATAGCTGAGTTTTTGTAAATATTATACCTAGCATTATTTCCCTTGGATAAAGCCCTAGTCAGTCAGGTCTGAGTTCAAATGCAATCTGACTTGAGTCTTTCATATTATACTAACCAAAACGACCGTAGAAGGTAATCAAGGAAAGCTATGATGAACTCTACAGATTTTATATTGGGACTAATAAAATGCCTTGAGGTCAATTAAAAACATCAGTGTCCTTTATCTCTATCCAAAAATTCTACTTGTAGAGTTTTACTCAAAGGGAATAACCATAGATATATACAAAAACTGAGCTTTAAGATATTTACTGCTATATATCAGCAATTTTAAAAAAGAAAAAACTGCCTGGTATTATAGCATATCTCCATGAAATATGATATATCCATAGAACAAAATACTATTTAGTATTCAAAACATGCTACAGAAGATCATTCTATGATATGGGATGTGATTCATCTTTGTATGAAAGTTTAAAAGAAACAAAATAGTAAGTATCATTTTAAGAAAATGAAAGTTTTTTCTTTATGCACATAAAATATATATAAAAATGTTAATAGGTGTAATTCTTCTTTTCCTTTTCTGGCCTGTCTGGATTTTCTAAATTTTTCACACATACAAATAAAGAATAAAGATTTGAAACCTTACAAGAGCAACTATACATGAAATATAGACACAAAAATGAGAAGTGACCAACATCATTTCACCTTTAAGTAGAAGTAAATTCAACCAACGCCTATTAAGGAAGATGGAGGAACCTTAAATTCAAAACTCATAATGTATCATTAAAGAACTCAATAATTCAAAAGAAGGGAAAACATTTGGAAAGTGCTGCTGGGAACAAGCTCAGATTATTAAAAGCTAGTCCTGAACAGTGTGAAATTTTAGAAGTGGAAGGTTAATCAAAAATGAAAACACCATATTTCATTTATAGCCTGGAGGAAATGGAAAAAATAAGCTAAAATGATAAAAAGTTGATTTTATTAGAAGTACACATTCAGGCAAATATTTTTTGCTCTGGAAGGCAATAGATGCTATGCCTGGAATTAGCCCCTTTTCATTTCAACTCTCTTTGAATCTATAGCTTCCCAGGATCCCAACTTAGATCAGCAGCAGACACTCTCAGCCAGAAACTGTAATGAACACCTGGTACAGACGTTAACTTATTCTTAGGTAACTCTGAGCTGAAACCCTTATTTTGATTGAAACTTCAAGCATCTTTAAATGCCTGCAAATGTTCTTTCTCTAAAATTACCTATGCATTTGTTTTTGCTTAAAAAAAAAAAGGAAGAGGTGAAAACGCCTCCCTTTGGAAGGTATGAGCTACAATACAGAATTGAATCATGTCACTTCTGCTGCACTCCCCAAAGCAAATCCTTAGACATTTTCATGTTAAAAAAAAAAAAATTGTGTAACTTATTTTAAAATCCTTTAATGAAGGGGCTTCTCTGATGGTCCAGTAATTAAGAATCCCCCTTCCAATAAAGGGGATGCAGATTCAATCGCTGGTCTGGGAATTAAGATCCCACTTGCCCCAAGGTAACTAAACCTACCTACTGCAACTACTAATAGAAGATCCAGCAGAGCCAAAAAAAAAAAGCACCTTTAATGATGTAGACTGGGCTCCATCAATTGATAGAAAAGAAGTTAATCAAGAAGCTTCACTAAAAAACCAAAGGTACCTAAAGCTTATGACACATGAGGGTTTCAAATGATTAAGAATCAATTAATATATATGCTAGGTGATTGGCACAGTGGGGATGTTTTTAATCAAAGTTGGGCCTGGGAGGTTTATCACTCAAAGTAAATACTGTTAACAATAGTGTCATTATTAATTTCAATAGACTGACCACTAGATGATCCTCCTAACTGTAAATATACACTCTTTCGCCCAGGACTTGAAAGCTCTGTTAAAATCCAACCTTCTCAAACCTTGATTACATTTTGAATGAACATGAATGAGATTCCTAGTATACTAAGCTATTTCATGCTTGAGTTTTCTAAATCTATTATATAGAAATGGGAACAAAAGCACTTTTATTAATAATACCAATCCTGTCCATATTTACTGGCACAGAGACTAAAAGACACTTTATCCTAAGTGTCAAACTCAAAGAATGAAACAGCTTGCTGTCAGCTTCAAAAATCATTTTTTACAAGCATGGCACACTGCCTCAAGCCAACTAAACACTAAAGCATGTTGGGCTACCCACACTGCAAATTATTTGGAATGTTCTCCATATTTTGTGGTTGCAAAAGTACCTATTTTGTAGATCATCCAGTTCAAATCAGGGCCATGTCTGACCTTAAACAGAAAATTCCCAGGAAACTGAAACTGTAATGGACCAAGATCCCATCATTCTGAAAGTCTGTGATCTCACACATATAGTCAAACATTTCAAATGTTATTTTTTAAGCTGAAAAGACACAAACTCTGTGAAACACAGCACTGTCCATTTCAAGTAAACACTAAGAACTCATCCTAAATATACATATCACTGCTGCTAAGTCACGTCAGTCGTGTCCAACTCTGTGCGACCCCATAGACAGCAGCCCACCAGGCTCCTGTCCCTGGGATTCTCCAGGCAAGAATAATGGAGTGGGGTGCCATTTCCTCCTCCAGTGCATGAAAGTGAAAAGTGAAAGTGAAGTCACTCAGTCATGTCTGACTCTTCCCGACCCCATGGACTGTAGCCTATCAGGCTCCTCCATCCATGGGATTTCCCAGGCAAGAGTACTGGAGTGGGTTGCCATTGCCTTCTCCGATACACATCGCAGTAACAAAAAAAAATAAAGAAAAAGAAAAAATTGCCACAAGCAACAAAGTAAAGGACACTTGCAGCAAATATAAACTCATTTCTGGTAAATGCCCAGCAAATGAAAAAAATGTCTAAAAAATCATTTCATTTCTAATTTTCATACATATGCTGAGATGCAGCAGCTTCAGCTGTGGAACATGATAAATATTCCAAAGTTTTGTTTATTGAGATTTGAGCACTGTATCAAATGTATCATTTTCCCAAGTATAAATGGATCTCTCTCTCATATTAAATACTCAAGACATCATTTCACAAACTAGAGCACCAAAACTGACCCAAGGTTTATCTCCCATGCTATTGAGGTCTACTCTCTAAGTCCCAAACCAACAGGGAATGCTTGAAAGTAATTAGAAGAAAACACTATTTTGACAAGCTAAATTTTGCCAGGATTCCTCTATTGAAGATAAATTACTGAAGCTTAAGAAATGCCTGACCCAATCAACCAGTTGTATGATAACTCAGTCCATTTTAAAAATATGGAGTTAGGACCACTGGAATATGGCTCCCTGGCTCAAGCCTGGTGTGAAAAAAAGAACATGCTGGAAAAGACAGTATCTTTTAACCTATCTGATACTGATGAAACTGCTAAAATCAATGACAAGCCCTAGCAAGAAACATGTTCAGTTTCTCATCTTTTAGGTCTGCCATTCTTAATGCAGGAGTATTACTGAGTCCCTGAACAGTTTACCCTCTTATAGATATAAAGAGATGCAGAAATATATGAATATCCACATCTACAGATAGATAAGAATTTTGTGATATGTATATGTGATATATATGTGAATATATATCTAGTTTCAAAAAGAATTATTCACAAAACCATCACCTCAATCAAATAAATTGTATACCAAATCTCAAGGTACTCATATTAATCCACACAGTTCTAGGAAATAAGTCACATCCACCTTAGAACCCCCAATTCTTTCTGCATGCAGTATTTTCTTGCCTGGAGTCCAGAAAACTTAAGGCAAAATAGTAACTGCAGTGTGGGTTTTAAGTATGTGACTTTTTCTAAGAAAATTTTTTCCAAGAATGCTCAGTTTGCTACAAATTTTCAGAAAATGCTTGAGATGAAGAGTTGTTTTTTTAAGGTTTTAGCATATTTGACAGCAGAGTGACAAAACTGTGCTCAGAAATGAAAATCTATATCCCAAACAAAAAGTTATCATATTAATGTTTATTCTAGAATGATTTTCTTTCCAAACTTCCCCACTACAAGTAACTTGTCTCCTACCGTACCCTATTTCTGCAGTACATTTTTCCACACACAAGTTACATGTAAAGCATATACCTGAGAATTTAAAATACTTCATGACACTTATCTTTAAAGCTTCCACATTCTATTTTTATTTTTCAAAATAATCTGGATATAATCAGTTACATCATTAAAATCTGGCTATTCAACACTTCACAAAGTATAGGGACTTGCCATCAGCACCTGTGATCCGCATGACATGGGATGTATAGAATGTGAGTGAAGAAGACAGAAACAGGGATAGACAGAGGTGGAAGAGAACTGGCAATGTGAGAACATGGGCTTCCTTTACCCACAGGATACATGGAAAAAGAAACTTAGCCATTTGGGCAATAAATGAACTTATATATTAGGTTTCATCAAATAATTACATCTATTACATACCTTACCCAAGAGTAAAATTGCCTGAAGCAAGAAGGATTATGCAAGAAATATGAGGTTTTGCTTCAGATTCTTAGAAATAATACTCCTAAAATTAGTTGGAGTCTTCTTAATTTAAGATATAATGAAAACCAAATTCACCAAAAATCCTTCTTTAACAAAACATGCTTTAAACCTCATCTCACCACCAAAAAAAAAAAAAAATACTGCATCCTACTACAGGGATACCTGCCTTTCATAAGTGTTAAGATCAAGACTAAATATTTCATGAAGACTAAAAAGATCACTTGGAACATTTCAGTCAGCCTTGGGGGTAAATTTCATAAAAATACATTGTTGGCTTTTGTTGTTTTGTTTGCTGGTTTATTTCAGCACCCTAATCCTCCAGGATATATAGATATAGATATAGATTTTTTTTTTCTTAAAAAAAAAAATCCCAAAAGGGGCGGAGGAATGAGGACTAAAATCAATGCAATGCTGAAGCCCGATCAAGGCTAAGAGACGGACCACAGCGCGGAAAGCTCACCCACATGTAAAAGGCAACCTCTCCGAACTGCTGGAGCTGGGAGGAGTCCTCCGACTTGGGCAAACCAGAAAACTGCATCCCTAAGGAGTGAGGAGTGCGCAGTGTAAAAGTTCAGGAGGATTCCATCCCCATCCTCTCACTCCCAGCACTTCGCAGCATCTCGAGGGGAGAGCCGGGCAGAAACAAACCCGGCACCGGGTGCCGACCTGCAGCTGAGCGCTTTCCTCGAAGGCCTCACGGCTCGGGCGGGCCGGGGCAGGGGGCGTCGGGAGGGGACGAAAGGCGGGGCCCGGGGCCGGGGCCACCGAGTCCCGGCCGGGCCCCCACCGTGTGGCGCCGGCTGCCGAAATCCCCCGAGTCCAGCTATAAAAACCTTCCCGAAAACCCAAGCTTCTCCGGCACAACTTCGGTCTCACCGGCCTCGTCCCCCGCCTCACACTCCGCCCAACCCCACAACCCTTCCCACCGAGGCGAATCGAAGCGCTCCCCACGGACGGCTACCTGTCCCCGGGGAGCTGGGGACCCCACGCCTCACCTCGTACAAAGGGCTGCGCGCGGGCGCCTGCAGGAGAGCCCGGGGAGCATGGCCCCAGCCAGTCCCTCCCGGAACTTTCCTGACATAGCACTTCTCGCCCCGGCTGCAGAAAACGACGCTTCGAGGCAGAGGAAGAGTAGGCGAGGGTGGCGGCAGTCGCGGCGGGAGCAGGAGCAGAAAGTGAGGAGCATCGCGGAGAGCGCCGCCGCCTCGCTCTCTGCCGAGGGGCGCCCGCCCCCAGGGTAACCGAGCTCCCTCTTAAAGGCGCCCGCCGCGTTTTAGGACGGCGGCCGGGGGAGGGAGCAGGGAAAGATGGGGAGGAACCGCAAAGACGGAGAGGGCCGCCTCGGCTCTCCGCCGGGTCTGGTCGCCGCTCCGCCTGGACAAAAACAGGGCAAGTGCTGGGACCCGGCACCGGCCGGCTGCGCTCGCCGTTGGCTGGCGCCCCACGACTGTGTTAGAACTTCACCCCTTCTCCTAACCTCTCCCATCCTTTTTGGGGTCCTGTCTTCCCGCCCCCTCAGCGGCGCCGCGCACACCTACGCCCCCAAAGCCCATGCGCGCCGCTGGCGACTGCCCATTGGAGTTGCGTTTCGTCCTGTTTCCTGCTTTTTCTTCCTCTGTCTCCAAGAGTGATGAGAGTCACCCCAGCCTTGGGAGCGCAGGAGACTGAAATAACTGAAGATTTCAGAGGCCCCTAGACTGACCCCTGAACGTGTCACTAATGTGTGGCCTGGGAGACTTTCTAAATGCTCTGCTTTACTGTGTGCGCTGCTTTCGTCCAATAGTCAATGGCCAGGTAGCCCCCCACTGGACTTCTTGAACCACTGACTTTTTTGCTTTACAGCAAAGACTGGCTGTAAAGAGCACCCATCTGAATTCTTGGGAGGCCCCTCAGAAAAGATATCACCTTAAGATCGAAATGATACTGGCGATGCTGCTTTCAAGTGACAAGTGATAACTGTTTTTCCAGCTCTCACCCACATTTGTGATCACTGCTAAGAGCAAAATGGAACGTGCCCAGTGTGGGGATGCCCAGAGACACAGCATCAGCAGCTATCAGTGCCCCAGGAAGAGATCACAGAAACAGTGGGTGTGGGCAGCAGAGAGCTTGTTTTTCACCTCTTGGCTCCAACTCTTGCTTCTTAATACTGTGAGGCCTGAGCCCAGTGTTTGTGTCATTTGTACCCTTCACAGCGTCCTCTGGCTGAGGTGGCCGTGGGCAGGCAATTCAATAAGATCCAGCCTGGTCTCCAAAGAATAGGGGCAAGGAGAGACTCTGGGGGAGAGGTATTTTCTAATTCCACCAAGGCACTGGAATCAGTTGCCTGAGACTGGACCTCATTTCTTCCCTTCCTGCCACCAGTAGTTGTGAAACAAGCACGTGTGAACTTGTGGGAAGCAATATACAAAAGGCTGGAGGAAACTTACCGGATGCAGAGGAAACAAGTTTGTGGCTTCATAAAAGCAGGAGAGGTGGTGCTGTCAGACCAAAGGATAAGATGAGAGAGGAGGTTAGTAGTGAGCAAGAGTGAATCTACACTGTTTCATGATCGTCTTGTTTAGTCAGCATAGTTAGATGTAATAGGTACCCGAATCAAACTGGTTTTTGAAAGCCTACAGCGGGAGGTTGAAATCCCAAGAGTAGAACTGGCAAAAAAAAAAAAAAAAATTAAAATGCTTTTTAGAGTCCTTTTTCTTTTTTCTCTAGGAGTTCAAAGAGTGTTGGGACTTCAGTTCTCTTCATATCATGGTTGTGCTTTCATTGCACTGGTTTTATCTTCTCTAATCAGGGCCTAAACCTACAGCCCCAGGCTTTTCTCCTCCTCCCACCTCCTTAGCGATTGGTCTCATTAACAAGAAAGCAAGCCAAGGAATGAGTCTCCCTGGGCTCACTTGGATTCTGCCCATCTCTAGACTAACCATTAAAACCGTGGACTGGAATATGCACTGCCAGGTTTCCTCATTTGCCTGTGTCTGAGAAATTTCAAGAGAGAGAGATTTGGTGCCTTCCCTCTAATACACATCAAAACCACATGGGCTGAGCAGGAAAGAGGAGGTTCCCCAAAGGACACTTACTGTTGTTAACAAAGACGAAATGAAAATTAAACAGGTAGAGTCTATAGACAACCAATTCCCCACCTGTCCCATTCCCCAATGCACACACACATACATAGCACCTACCTCTCTGCCCCTCTCCCTATAGCCTCTGGTTCAGAAGAATACAACTAATTGACACAACCAGTCACATCCTTTGGCCTCAGAAGCCACTCAGAAGGGCCTCAGTAATGTTAACAAACCACTTGCAAAAAAAAAAAACCACAATATTTAAGCTGTAATTGTACTCAATAATTTTTTTTCCTAAATCATGCTACTTCTGCCTCCACACACCCCTCATTCATTGCTAAGCCTTGTTATTATATAATCAATTATAATAAGAGTCCATGAATATACATTCAACTTGAAAAAGAAATGAAGCCTATGAATAATCACATTTCAGTATCCAAGTGACACAGGGCCCAACTCCATTTCCAAACTCCAATAAGTTCTTCATTATCTTTTCAGAGATAGCGTGGAGGAGTTTATATTTTGCCTATCAAAAATGCCAAATAATTTCAGCCTTCTTCCCACACAAGAACTTCTCTTTGGCTGCTGATAAAAATGTTTAATGTATTCTTCCTTCATTTTTATATTTATAGAATTAGTTCATAGATATTCCAGACAAATAGATTTAAAAACCTGGAGGAACCTTCAGGATTAACCTAAAACATCCCCCTTTATTTTAAGGAGGAAGATTTAAAAGCAGAGATTGGGTTGTCTAGGGTCATAGGGCTGTTTTTACTTTGTGATCTGCCCTGCTCTGTGCTAGACATTTCACACAGTAAAGAAGCAAAAGCATATAACATGATCACTGCCCTCAAGAGGTTAGATTTAGTCAAGGAGACATGACCACATCTAAGATATAGGACAAATTTTCAGAGCATCACAGTATATCACGTTGCTGCTGGTGCTGCTGCTGCTGCTGCTGCTGCTGCTAAGTTACTTCAGTCGTGTCCGACTCTGTGCGACCCCATAGACGGCAGCCCACCAGGCTCCCCCATCCCTGGGATTCTCCAGGCAAGAACACTGGAGTGGGTTGCCATTTCCTTCTCCAATGCATGAAAGTGAGAAGTGAAAGTAAAGTAGGTCAGTCATGTCCGACTCTTAGCTACCCCATGGATTGCAGCCTACCAGGCTCCTCTGTCCATGGGATTTCCCAGGCAAGTGTACTGGAGTGAGGTGCCATTGCCACGTTAGTGTACAGAAAGGCATGATGAGTCTGTGTTAACTATAGGCATTGAAATAAGAGACACAATAAGCTGAAGTAGTCTTGGAAATGCTTTTCAGCCAGGAACCAACTTGATGGTCTTTAAAAAATGCAGAAACAGACTTCCCTGGTGGTCCAGTGGCTAAAGACTCTGCACTCCTAATGCAAGGGGTCTGGCTCTGACCCCTGCTCAGGAAACTGGAGCCGGCATATCTAAATTAAGACCTGACACAGCCAAAAAAGAAAAAAATGAAGGCACTGATGGGTAAAAGGTCTTGCCATGTGTTTGGAGTGAAAGAAAATTTGGACTGTAAGGAAATCGGCACTGTCATGGTTTAGGAGAGTATTTCAAACTGCAGATCATGAAATTATTTCAGTAGACTTTAACCTGTATTTTTTTAAAAGAATTATTTACTTATTTGGCTGCCCTGGGTCTTCCTTGCTGCACGTGGGCTTTCTCTAGTGGCAGTGAGCAGGGATCTACTCTCTAGTTGGGGTGTCTGGGCTTCTTACTGGGGTGGCTTCTCTTGTTATGGAGCACAGTCTCTAGGTGCATGGGCTTCAATAGTTGCTTGACCAGCATTTTTAAAATTAAACAAAATGAAATATATCAGAGTGCATCATACTTAATAAGATTTATCTGTTAAACTAGTTTCATTATCTTCTGTGTTCTAAGTTATGATGTAAATTTCATGTCTTACTTGGGGTCACGTTCAAAAAGGTTTCAAAAGCCATAGTTCTGAATCCAGACAGAATGGTGTGAAACACTTCAGAGCAAAAGAGTGAATGAATAACATCTCTTCAAGCATCGTTTTCCTTATGTGCAAGAGATTTCCAGCACAACTTTTTTTTTTTTTTAATTTATTGGCTGTGCCAGGTCTTAGTTGCAGCACTCCAGATATTTGTTACAGCATGCAGGATTTTTTTTTTAGGTGTGGCATGTAGGCTCTCAGCTGTGGCATGTGGGATCTAGTTCCCAAATCAGGGATCAGACCCAGGCCCCCTGAATTGGGAGCAGAGTCTTAACATCTGGACCACCAGGGAAGTCCCTCCAGCACAGTCTTTTCACAGAGTAAGACCCCAACAGAGTAAGACCTGCTGGCTAGACTGAAGATTTTCAGCCCTGGCTGCATATTAGAATCACTTGAAGAGTTTCTACAAAATACCAATGCCACCCTCAGAGACCCAGACTCAGTTCTGGGATAGGGTCCAAGCATCAGTGAGTTTAAAAGCTGCCCAGGTACAGTCATGGCTGCAAACCCATGGGCTAGACCCATAGTTGACCACATCATAGTTGAACACATCTAGTACCTGAGAATGGAGAAGGCAATGGCACCCCACTCCAGTACTCTTGCCTGGAAAATCCCATAGATGGAGGAGCCTGGTAGGCTGCAGTCCATGGGGTCGCCAAGAATCGGACACGACTGAGTGACTTCACTTTCACTTTTCACTTTCATACATTGGAGAAGGAAATGGCAGCCCACTCCAGTGTTCTTGCTTGGAGAATCCCAGGGACGGGGGAGCCTGGTGGGCTGTCGTCTATGGGGTCGCACAGAGTCAGACACGACTGAAGTGACTTAGCAGCAGTAGCAGTACCTGAGAAGCATAGTGGTACACTGCATCTCTTCAGTGAGCACATTGACCTTATGACTTATGTTTCTATTTCTTTACCAAGCAATAGATAACATGCTACATAGTCATCAGAATTCTAACTTTCTGCTCTGAAAATCTTCAACTCTGGTGCAATCCGCTCCTTGTTTATCTCAGTCAATGACACAGCATGGATCCTGAGTCATAATCTCTTATGTGTCTCTCCACATGTACGGTTTATGGTTAGTTATCAGCATACAGTAGTTTCTGGAGGTGTTAAAAGGCAGTGAAATGCCACCAAAAATTCCCTAAGAAAGAGGTAAAAGAGCTGGAAGCAAATGGCATTGGAAATCCATAAGCTAAATAATTAGCAAATGACTCATTACATTTCAGCTATTTTCATCCTGACTTTTAAGAATTTAGCTTCTAAATATAGTAATTAATGATGTACTTTTTGTAATTTTACATTCAGTAATCCCTAAGTGTTCATATCTTACACATTTTCCCTTGTACACTCAATCCCTTTGTATATGAAGCAGGAAAAGCTTCCTTCAAATACAGACTATCCAAGAGACTCAGAACCACTGGTATTCCACCTAGTCATTTTGTCTATGTAAATCTCAACTTCTTTTTTTTGGTTGAACAAAGATAATAAATATAGCATAATTTTGAATCTTGCCAAAGAGAGGAAGCGACTAAGAAAGAACAAGAAAAAAAAAAATTAACACCAAAAATCCAACACCCAGACATGTAATTCATGACAAAATCAGTACCCAGAACCACTTAAGGTCTTTTTGCCTGACGCTGAGTCTAATCAAGCCTCTAGACCTAACAGGAAATACAACAGAGGATGAAATTTAAAAACGTCCTCAGGGAAACAGTCAAATCTAGAATGCTGAACAGTCAATAAGAAAAATGACCTTGCTTCTCTACCAAATCAATGACATGAAAAAGCAGGGGGCCAATTATAAAAGAACAAAAGAGATTTAAGAATAATAATCAAAATGGACCTCTGTGGCAGTCCAGGGGTTAATAGTACTTCTACTACAGAGGGCAAGAGTTTGCTCCCTGGTCAGGGAGCTAAGATCCCACATGTTTTAAGGTATGGACAAAAATTTTAAAAAATAATAATCATGAAATGCAGTGTGTGGACTTTATGTTCTATTTTGACCAAACCACCTATGAAAAGAACTCTTGAAATAGTCAGGACAATCAGGTTATAAACTAAGTATTAAATACTATAAAAGAAAAAATAAATAAATAAATACTATAAAAGAATTATTGTTAATTATGTTCAGTTCAGTTCAGTCGCTCAGTCATGTCCGACTCTTTGTGACCCCATGAATTGCAGCACGCCAGGCCTCCCTGTCCATCACCAACTCCGAGTTCACTCAAACACATCCATCGAGTTGGTGATGCCATCCAGCCATCTCATCCTCTGTCATCCCCTTCTCTCCTGCCCCGAATCCCTCCCAGCATCAGAGTCTTTTCCAATGAGTCAACTCTTCACGTGAGGTAGCCAAAGTGGAGTTTCAGCTTTAGCATCATTCCTTCCAAAGAACACCCAGGGCTGATCTCCTTTAGAATGGACTGGCTGTATCTCCTTGCAGTCCAAGGGACGCTCAAGAGTCTTCTCCAACACCACAGTTCAAAAAATCAATTCTTCAGAGCTCAGCTTTCTTCACAGTCCAACTCTCACATCCATACATGACCACAGGAAAAACCATAGCCTTGACTAGATGGACCTTTGTTGGCAAAGTAATGTCTCTGCTTTTNCTTGCTTTTTCCATGATCCAGCAGATGTTGGCAATTTGATCTCTGGTTCCTCTGCCTTTTCTAAAACCAGCTTGAACATCAGGAAGTTCACAGTTCACATATTGCTGAAGACTGGCTTGGAGAATTTTGAGCATTACTTTACCAGCATGTGAGATGAGTGCAATTGTGCAGTAGTTTGAGCATTCTTTGGCATTACCTTTCTTTGGGATTGGAGTGAAAACTGACTTTTTCCAGTCCTGTGGCCACTGCTGAGTTTTGCAAATTTGCTGGCATATTGAGTGCAGCACTTTCACACCAACATCTTTTAGCATTTGAAATAGCTCAACTGGAATTCCATCACCTCCACTAGCTTTGTTCATAGGGATGCTTTCTAAGGCCCACTTGACTTCACATTGCAGGATATCTGGCTCTAGGTGAGTGATCACACAATAGTAATAATCTTGGTCGTGAAGATCTTTTTTGTATAGTTCTTCTGTGTATTCTTGCCACCTCTTCTTAATATCTTCTGCTTTTGTTCGGTCCATACCATTTCTGTCCTTTATCGAGCCCATCTTTGCATGAAATGTTCCCTTGGTATCTCTAATTTTCTTGAAGAGATCTCTAGTCTTTCCCATTCTATTCTTTTCCTCTATTTCTTTGCAATGATCGCTGAGGAAGGCTTTCTTATCTCTCATTGCTGTTCTTTGGAACTCTGCATTCAGATATCTTTGCTTTTCTTCTTTGCTTTAGGCTTCTCTTCTTTTCACAGCTATTTCTAAGGCCTCTTCAGACAGCCATTTTGCTTTTTTGCATTTCTTTTCCATGGGGATGATCTTGCTCCCTGTCTCCTGTACAATGTCATGAACCTCCGTCCATAGTTCATTAGGCACTCTATATATCAGATCTAGTCCCTTAAATCCATTTGTCACTTCCACTGTATAATCATAAAGGATTTGATTTAGGTCATACCTGAATTTTCTAGTGGTTTTCCCCACTTTCTTCAATTTACATCTGAATTTGGTAATAAGGAGTTCATGATCTGAGCCACAGTCAGCTCCCAGTCTTGTTTTTGCTGACTGTATAGAGCTTCTCCTTCTTTGACTGCAAAGAATATAATCAATCTGATTTCAGTGTTGACCATCTGGTGATATCCATGTGGAGAGTCTTCTCTTGTGTTGTTGGAAGAGGGTGTTGGCTATGACCTGTGCGTTCTCTTGGAAAAACTCTATTAGTGTTTGCCCTGCTTCATTCCGTATTTAAGGCCAAATTTGCCTGTTACTCCAGGTGTTTCTTTGCCTGGAGAATCCCAGGGATGGGGGAGCCTGGTGGGCTGCTGTCTATGGAGTTGCACAGAGTCAGACATGACTGAAGCTACTTAGCAGCAGCAGCAGCAGCCAGGTGTTTCTTGACTTCCTGCTTTTGCATTCCAGTCCCCTATAATGAAAAGAACATCTTTTGGGGGGGGTTAGTTCTAAAAGGTCTTGTAGGTCTCCATAGAACCATTCAACTTCAGCTTCTTCAGTGTTACTGGTTGGGGCATAGACTTGGATTGCTGTGATATTGAATGATTTGCCTTGGAAACGAACAGAGATCATTCTGTCATTTTTGAGACTGCATCCAAGTACTGCATTTCAGACTCTTTTGTTGACCATGATGGCTACTCCATTTCTTCTAAGGGATTCCTGCCCACAGTAGTAGATGTAATGGTCATCTGATTTAAATTCACCCATTCCAGTCCATTTTAGTTCACTGATTCCTAGAATGTCGAGGTTCACTCTTGCCGTCTCCTGTTTGACCACTTCTAATTTGTCTTGATTCATGGACCTGACATTCCAGGTTCCTATGCAATATTGCTCTTTACAGCATCGGACCTTGCTTCTATCACCAGTCACATCCACAACTGGGTATTGTTTTTGCTTTGGCTCCATCCCTTCATTCTTTCTGGAGTTATTTCTCCACTGATCTCTAGTAGCATATTGGGCACCTACTGACATATCCTATCATTTTGCCTTTTCATACTGTTCATGGGGTTCTCAAGGCAAGAATATTGAAGTGGTTTGTCATTCCCTTCTCCAGCAGACCACATTCTGTCAGACCTCTCCACCATGACCCACCTGTCTTGGGTGGCCCCACAGGGCATGGCTTAGCTTCATTGAGTTAGACCAGGCTGTGGTCCATGTGATTAGATTGACTAGATTTCTGTGAGTATGGTTTCAGTGTGTCTGCTCTCTGATGCCCTCTCGCAACACTTACCATCTTACTTGGGTTTCTCTTACCTTGGACGTAGGGTATCTCCACGGCTGCTCCAGCAAAGCACAGCCTCTGCTCCTTACCTTGGACGAGCGGTATCTCCTCACCGCCGCCCCTCCTGACCTTGAATGTGGAGTGGCTCCTCTCAGCCCTCCTGCACCCACGCAGCCACCGCTCCTTGGATGTGGGGTTGCTCCTCACATTAATTATGTTAGATGTGATAATAACATCACAATTACATATAAAACAGAAATGTCATCACAGGTAAATATTGAAGAATTCTATAATCTTGTAAAAAATGGAAGGAGGAATAGATGAAAATGATTAAGGTTTGAAGCTGTGGGACAGATACATGGAGGTTTATTATGTCTCACTTCCCATTATTGTGTATATATATTTGGAAAGTCCCCTAACAAAGTTATTATGTTTTAAAAAGCTCTGTGTTTTGATGTTTTGGATGTCGAGTTGATCTTTTATTAAAATCCTTCTCATGGTTTCACCAACAGGGAAGTGATAAATATATATAAGTGTGGGCCTTGGTACATCTTTAATATATTTATAAACAAGGTTTTACGCTCAGAAGTCTTTTATTATAATATTTTTGACCAATAGTTACTAGTCACATTCAAGACATAGTTTAAGTCAGTGCACAGTGCAGACAAAGCTCTAAAGAAAATCCTTTTGCTTCAGTGGGGTAGGGTTGGACAAAAGGAGGGACTCTGTGGGCTTCCCTGATAGCTCAGTTGGAATCCTTCTGCAATGCAAGAGAGCCTGGTTCAATTCCTGGGTCAGGAAGATCCCCTGGAGAAGGGATAGGCTACCCACTCCAGTATTCTTGGGCTTCCCCTGTGGCTCAGTTGGTAAAGAATCCACCTGCAATGCGGGAGACCTGGGTTCGATCCCTGGGTTGGGAAGATCCCCTGGAGAAGGGAAAGGCTACCCACTCCAGTATTCTGGCCTGGAGAATTCCATGGACTGTATAGTCCATGGGGTCGCAAAGAGCCGGACATGACTGAGTGACTTTCACTTCACTTCACTTCACTTCACTTCTGCAGGAAGAGTACTCGATCCCCCAACATAGCTTGCTCTCTGTGTTGCAGGTGCCCCCTACAAGTGTCTCTGTGCCCCAATAACAATCCAATGACTAGCTTTGGCTGCCTCCACCTTAGAATTCCCATGGTGAAGTCTACAGGTAAGTCCATAGTGACTTACCAACTGGACCAACTGGCTGGATGTTCCTGTCATTTTTGTAAGCTGCAATGAAGACATAATCTCTTGGCCTTTTCCCTCCCCATCTTACCCCATCACACTGTTCCCTCCCCTCAGAGAAGGTGGATACTCAAGCGTGACCACACAAACACACATATACCAAATAAACATTGCAGTGGTAGATGTAGCAGGCCAAGACCAGTGAGAGGAGATGGAGAGCAGCCATTCAAGCTGCTTTTGGTCTTGGTCTTTGTCCAGTGATTCTCCAACACTGGTGTCTGGACTTATATTGGCACAAGATTCAATTTTAGGAGAGGATAACCTTTACTATGTGTATTTAATTTGCTATGAATTAGAAAATGTAACAAGCACATCAGTCTCCTGGATATTCTTTAGATAAAGCTAAGTTTTAAAAACTTGGTCAATTTTTTTTTTAAATCCCAAATGAATAAAAAGTACAGCTACTTTGAGGATACAACAATTCACAAAGGTATTTCATAAGCAACCAAGAGTTTTGAGATTCTACCTTTTATCTGTAGAAGCAGGACGAAGCTTCATAGCTCACACATTGCTGGCCTAACTGTGCAGGGACTTCACTAAAAATGAAAGGTAGTGGATAAGTAAATCCTTTGGAGTCTGATAATCACAAATTCTGCTCCTAGTACCACCATGATGGAGGGACACAAGGAGATTAATTAACCTCTTCAACCCTCACTTTCTTGGTCTGTAAACTGAAAATAAGAGTGAAGTGTTATGAAGATTAAGACATTGATCTAAAACACTTATTCTCTGATACAAAGTTATCATCAGTGCATGTTACATTATTACTAATGACACAGAGTTTGTATTTTCTAGGTGTTCTTTTATCACATTCCCTTTTAGAAAATTGTGGCATAATAGGCAGCAAATTTGAAATTTTTCCACTTAGAAATATAATTAACAATATTCAATATCAGTGTCACTGACAGTCAGGGGTTATTGTTTTCAGCAAGAATTTTTTAACAAGAGAAGTGGTTCTTACCCTGGTGATAGTAAGTTTTATCACTTTTTCTTTCTTCTCTCCCCAGGACCTCGGCAGTGAAAGCTCAGGAGTCCTAACTACTAGACCACTAGAGAAATCCCATTTTATCTGTTTTGTAATGACTTGTTTTTATACGATTGACATTTTTAAAAACAATTATAATTGGCTTTACAAAGAACTTTTAAATTATATTTAGAAGTTATAACTATTTAGAAGTTATAAAATCTCAGTATTTTAGCTTTTTAAAAAGATAAACATTTATTTATTTTGTTAAAAGGAACTTTGTTTGAATATTTTGGTTTTCTTGGAAGTAAGCCAAAAGCCTCCATTTTAGGATAAAAATTACTAATAAAAAACAATTATCCTCAAAATCACCATATATAATCATTTCCATTCCTTATTTTACATAATTATGTATTTTTCCAAAGAAGATATATAGATGACTAACAGGCACATCATGAATTACTAGAGAAATACAAATCAAAACAAATATGACACTTGGGTTGCTTCCAAATCTTGGCTATTGTAAATAGTCCTGCTATGAATATTGGGGTGCATGTAAAACCACAGTGAGATATCATTTCATATCTGTCAGAATGGCTATCATCAAAAAATCTACAAATAACAAACATCAGAGAGGATGAAGAGAAAAAGGAACAATTACACACTGTCAGTGGGGATGTAAATAGGTGCAGCCACTCTGGAAAATAGCAGGGAGATTCCTCAAAAAATTAAAAATAGAGTTACCATATGATCCATCAATTCCACTGGACATATATCTGAAAAAAAAAAAAACACTACCTCAGAAAGATACACGAGTTTGGGGGAGAATGGATACATGTATATGTAAGGCTGAATCCCTTTGCTGTTCACCAGAAATTATCACAACACCATTTGTCAGTTGGCTGTAAGAGCAAAACCAAATAAGTTTCCCAGGTGACTCAGAGATAAAAAAATTCACCTGCACAATGCAGGAGCTACAGGATACCTGGGTTCGATACTTGGGTCAGGAAGATCCCTGGAGAAGGGAATGGCAACCCACTCCAGTATTCTTGCCTGGAGAATCCCATGGACAGAGGAGACTGGCAGGCTACAGTCCATAGAGTCGCAAAGAGTTGGATAGGACTGAAGCGACTGAGCACGCATGCACAAGCAATAAAAAATTAAAAAAAAATTTTTTTAAAAAAGCAAAACACAAGAAAGTATATGTGCAACCCAATATCCATAGCAGGACTGTTTACAATAGCCAAAATTTGGAAGCAACCTAAGTGTCATTCAACAGACAAGAGTGCATAAAGAAGATGTGATATATAGAGATATACATGATATATTTCTTAGCCATAAAAAAGAATGAAATTCTGCCTTTTGCAGAGATGTGGATGGACCTAGAAAATATAATTGTTAGTGAAATGTCAGACAGAGAAAGACAGTTATTGTATGATATCCCCTATTGGTGGAATCTAAAATACAGATGAATGTGTGTGTAAAACAGAAACAGACTCATGGACTTAGAAAACAAAATATTGGCTGCAAATGGAGAGAGGGAAGGGAGAGGGACAAATTAGTGATACGGAGTTGGCAGCTACAAGCTACTATTCATAAAATAGATAAACAACAGGATATATTCTACAGCACAGGAAATTATAGTTATTATCTCATAATAACTTTTAATGGAGTATAATCTGTAAAAATACTGAATCACTATGCTATATACCTAAAAGTAACATACTTTTATAAATCAATCATAACTTCAATTTAGAAAGATGAAACAGAAAAATTGAAAGTTAACGTAGGATTTGTGTTTTGGTAAGTCAAAGCAATAATAGCAGTGCCCACTAGAGGAAGAGAAAAAAAAGAACAATTTCTAACTCCTAGAGGAAGGGGTTGGGGAAAGTGAAAAAATGAACCACTGAACCAGAAGCCTCCCTAAGTAGGAACATATCATCGTTTGGGAAACTAAATTGATAAGGCCAGCTGATTTAAGCAAAGCTGTTAAGGCTTAGATGACAAACGTGCCAGAATATTCCACAAGGGAGATGCTAGATTGCATGGTGGGATGTTATTGCTCCTGAGAGAAACAGAGAGAGAGTGAGTGAAGAGCCAAAAGCGGAGGAAGAAGGAAAGGGAGATGGCCTGAAACTGGAAGGAGTAAGGATCAGTAAAGCTCCCCAGGGGAGGAGTCCTCAGGACCTTGTAAAATCTGTTATAAAGTTGTGCTGCTTGTAGCCATTTGCGTTTCTAGAACACAGATCATTCCTTCATCTCTCCAGAAATTCAGCAAAGCCTGACTAAGTTACAAGTGCTTTTAGAACAATTATTTTTAGCTGTTGCTGGATTTGTTGTTGTTATTTTGGCACTAAGTTGTGTCGACTCTGTGACCCCATGGACTGTAGCCCACCAGGCTCCTCTGTCCTTGGGATTCCCCAGGCAAGAGTCAGTTGCCATTCTCTTCGCCAGATTGGATCTCTTCCTAGATTGGATCTTCCCAATCTAGGAATAGAACCCACATCTCTTATGTCTCCTGCACTGGCAGGCCAATCTTTACCGCAAGGCCATATGAGAGGTTTACTTTAAGATCATTCAAAGTTGAAATCCCTACCTAGGTTTACATGATACAGACTAGAATATCTAAAAAAGCAGAAGCCTGGGAAGTAGATGTAAGCATAAAAGTTTAAGTCTTCAGGAAGTCTAAGAACTCTTGAGAAGCCTTTGGATTTCCATGGCCATGAATTTGGGGTGGATGATGTTGAGGTCATTTTATCTGGTTCATAAGAGCCAAGAAGTCTCCATCTGATGTCTGGGTTACATAAAATAGAATTATAGGATTCTTAAATTCACCTCATGCAACACCTTCACTTTTTACAGTTAAGGAGCTTGAGGCATATAAAGAGCCTTACTTAGTTCCTCTAAATGCATATCCTGACAAAAATTTGATTGCAAGAAGTTAAGCGATGGGAAAATGAGACAGAAGGGAAGAAAATCACTAAAGGGTGTGTTTCCACTGTGTGCAACTAAAATTTAACACTGCTGAGAATCTCTGGAGCCAGGACAGAGCTAGCACTTCAGAGTTAGCATTCTCAAGGATGAGGGAGTTGGGATACTTAGCTTCCCTGTTGGCTCAGTGGTAAAGAATCTGCCTGCAATGCAGGAGACATGAGTAGATGTGGGTTCGATCCCTGGGTCAGGAAGATCCCCTGGAGGAGGAAATGGAAACCCACTCCAGTCTTCTTGCCTGGAAAATCCCATGGACAGAGGAGCCTGGTAGGCTACAGTCCATGGGGTTGCAAAGAGCCAGATATGACTGAGCACAGCACACAGAATCACTAGTTGAATAGGGAGTGGCTATTTTCTGGAACTTCCAGTCTATCCTGTGCTGGGAAAGAACTGACTTCAGAGGTGGGAAAGAGCCCACAGGCAGAAATGCAGGTTCTGACAGTCAGAAGTGTAGCTAGCTTGCATGCAAGTATTAGTTGCCAAGTAGATTGAGCAGGGCTATGACAGCATCTTCTACATGAAGACTTGCAAAGAAGCCTCACAGAAGAGTCACCAAGTCTGGACTAAGGACAGCATAGCCTCGGGTGGGGTAGAAACTGGTATGTATCTGGTCAGTTAGGCATACCTAGGTTTGAATCCCAGCCCCATTCTCCAGATTCTGTGCAACCATAGAAACTTACTTAGCCATTTTGTTCTTCAATTGCCTCATTTGTAAAATGGGGATGTGTTAAGAACTAGCTTGTAGAGTTGGTGAAAACTGAATAAATAAATATTTGTAAGGGAAATAAGGAATCAGCTAGGACAGAGAAGACAACACAATAAGTAGTAACTAATATTAAGGGTATTTTATTACGTGAGATAAACTTGAGAGGGGGACAAATAGGAAATAAAAGGGAAAAGATTTCTTTTTTTCCCTCCCACCACTGTATGCTATAGGGAATCCCACCCCACCCCCCAACCTTACCCCTGGACCATAGGTCAAGCAGAGTTCTTTGCTCACTGGTCAATTTCAGTTATTAACATTTTTCGCTGATTGTAAGGTAGACACCTAATAACCACTCAGTCATGTCTGACTCTTTGCAGCCCCTTGGACTGTAGCCCACCATGCTCCTCTGTTCATGGGATTTTTCAGGCAAGAATGCTGGAGTGGGTTTCCATTTCCTCCTCCAGGGGATCTTCCCGACCCACAGAAACCGCATCTCCTGTGTCCCCTGCATTGCAAGTGGATTCTTTATCCGCTGAGCCAATTGGTATGAAATCAAGATATGCCTTACAATTTAATGAATCTGACTTGATGTAGTACTTAAAACAGGACTCCTTTTGGGAATGAAGACTCATTTTTCATATTTTTAAAATTCTAGTATGATATAATGCTGACAGATGTTGAAGTTAAAGAAGAGATCTGTTGGGTTATTGTATTATTCTCTCTATTTCTGTGCCTGTTTGAAAACTTTCATAATACAAAAGTAATATTAAAGTTTGTTTAAGTTTATTCCTGTCCAATTAAAACTTTGAATACCAACACTTCTTAATAATTACATCAGAAAAGTAGATCGATTTTCCTAAGTTTATTTTTTAAAGAAAGATGAAACTAAAATGAGTTGTATTATTTCTTCTTTCTTCTTTGTGTTGGTTTTTGTGACCAGCTAGCCTTGTTGTCGCATACAGGGACATAAACATAATTGAAAAAAATTTAATCAAGTTACGTTCAATGAAAATTCAATAAATAAGCATTCAACATAAGATGGGGGGAAAAAAAGAATGAAAGGTTACCTTTCTTCAGGCTCACAGGACCCTAGTTAAGGATATGTTTCAGTAATAATTTACTGTTAGGTTGGTACAAAAGTAATTGTGGTTTTTGCATTGTTGGATTTTGCCATTTAGTATTGGAATACATTCTTAAATAAATGTGGTTATGTTATACATAATTTTAATGCACATTTCTTGCTTTATGATTTTTTTGCTATGACTTATTACTTTTGTTTATTTTATATTTATTTTAGACTAGGAAAATGATGTTTGGCAAAAAGCAAATTTGAGCAATTTTCTTATTTGAGTTCAAAATGAATCATAAAGCAGCAGAGACAACTCGCACCATCAACAATGCATTTGGCCCAGGAACTGGTAATCAATGTGCAGCGCAGTGGTGGTTCAAGAAACTTTGCAAAGGAGACAAGAGTGTTAAAAATGAGAAGTGTAGTGGCTGGCCACTGGGAGTTGACAACGACCAATTGAAAGCCACCCCTGAAGCTGATCCTCTTACAACTACGCAAGAAGCTGCCAAAGAACTCACCGTCAACCATTCTATGGTCGTTCAGCATTTGAAGCAAATTGGAAAGATGAAAAAGCTCAATACGTGGGTGCCTCATGAGCTGACCAAAAATCAAAAAACAAAATCCTTATTTTGAAGAGTCATCTTCACTTATTCTATGCAACAATGAACCAGTTCTTGATCAGACTGTGACCTGTAACAAAAAGTGAATTTTACATGACAACCGGCGACAACCAACTCAGTGGAGAAAAAGAAAGGAGGAAGGCAAAAACAAAGGGGTTGGAAGAACAAATTAATTAAATTACTGCAGAGGTTCAGGACGGTGACAATCTGAGGAAAAAAGTGCCCCAGGCAGGAGGAGCATCAAGGCCATGCCTCTTCCTGATCCTGGAATACTCAAAGAACAGAGACCAGTGCACCTGGAGAAGGGGAAAAGGAAAGATGAGGTCAGTGTCTCTTGAAACGTGTTCCAAATTAGTTCCTTAGTAAGTTTGGGAAATACTACAGTCTCTGTTCCCTTTGGAGAATCACAGTGTCCTCTGCATATTAAATGCTCTAAGAAGTCCTGCCAAAAGCAACCTGTTTAATATTTATAACCCATGCGATGGACAAAATGTTTGTGTCCCCCCCCCCAAATTCATATGTTGAAATCCTTACGCCCAGTGTGATGGTATTACAAGGTGGAGACTTTGGGAGGTCATGAGGGTGATGCCTCCTCATGAATGGGGTATAGTGCCCCTACCAAAGGACCCCAGGGTGTTCTCTCACTCTCTTTTTGCCCTGTGAAGTCACAGCAAAAAGACAGCTGGCTATGAACTAGGAAGCAGGCCCTTGTGCATAGAGGCATGCTCAGTTGCTTCAGTCATGTCCAATTCTTTGTGACCCTATGAACTGTAGCCCACCAGGGTCCTCTGTCCATGAGATTCTCCAGGAAAGAATACTGGAATGGGTGGCTACTTCCTCCTCCAGGGTCTCTTCCCAACCCATGTCTCCTGCATCTCCTGCATTGCAGGCGGGTTCTTTACTGCTGAGCCACCTGGGAAGCCCAAGCAGGCCCTCATCAGATACCAAATCTGCTGGTTCCTTAATCTTGGATTTCCCAGCTTCCAGAACTATGAGAAATACATGTTTTTTGTTTAAGTCACCTGGTCCCTGGGATTTTTGCTATCGCAGTCCAAGCAGGACAAATAATCCAGCATTTCTCAGACCTTCCTGACCACAGATCTCTTCTACATCGAGCATCTATTTTTTGGAATACACATTTTGAAAAAGATTATTCTAGCTTGTGAACTCAGAATAAAGACAAAGTGTGTTCTTCTTTGTATCTGCTTAAATACGTTTGCCATAAATATTTATTGGGTGGGTCAACCCTCATTATGTCACAGTTATCTACCTACCATGTTATTGTGTCTTAAAGGAAGATTGATTGTGTTAAACTAACCATTTTCTTTAGGTCATGTTCCTGTGTGCAATGGGTAAGCTTTCAGCCTCCTTTAAACAATCTCCCAATCAGACCTAGACATTCTCCCCTGTCCTTTCCTGGGTTAGGAATTGGGTCCAGTAGCTTGGATATACTCAATTCAAGTGCATGGCAGATACCTCTTTGGCTTAGCCAATTCCATTTTTACTGTAGTCTTGACTGAAGTTGGGGTTAACATCCAAAAAAGATGTCCTTTTCAATATAGGGGACTAGAATGCAAAAGTAGGAAGTCAAGAACACCTGGAGTAACAGGCAAATTTGGCCTTAGACTACAGAATGAAGGAGGGCAAAGGCTAAAAGAGTTTTGCCAACAGAATGCACTAGTCATACAAACACCCTCTTCCAACAACACAAGAGAAGACTCTACACATGGACATCACCAGATGGTCAACACTGAAATCAGATTGATTATATTCTTTGCAGCCAAAGAAGGAGAAGCTCTATACAATCAGCAAAAACAAGACTGGGAGCTGACTGTGGCTCAGATCATGAACTCCTTATTACCAAATTCAGACGTAAATTGAAGAAAGTGGGGAAAACCATTCAGGTATTACCTGAATCAAATCCCCTACAATTATACAGTGGAAGTGACAAATGGATTTAAGGGACTAGATCTGATATATAGAGTGCCTGATAAACTATGGACAGAGGTTCGTGACATTGTATAGGAGACAGGGAGCAAGATCATCCCCAAGAAAAAGAAATGCAAAACAGCAAAATAGCTGTCTGAGGAGGCCTTAGAAATAGCTGAGAAAAGAAAATAAGCCGAAAGCAAAGGAGAAAAGGAAAGATATAAGCATCTGAATGCAGAGTTCCAAAGAACAGCAATGAGAGATAAGAAAGCCTTCCTCAGCAATCAATGCAAAGAAATAGAGGAAAACAACAGAATGGGAATGACTAGAGATCTCTGCAAGAAAATTAGAGATACCAAGGGAATATTTCATGCAAAGATAGGCTCAATAAAGGACAGAAATGGTATGGACCTAACAGAAGCAGAAGACATTAAGAAGAGATGGGAAGAATACACAGAAGACCTGTGCAAAAAAGATCTTCATGACCCAGATAATCACAATGGTGTGATCACACCTAAAGCCAGATATCCTGGAATGTAAAGTCAAGTGGGCATGAGGAAGCATCACTATGAAAAAAGCTAGTAGTTTGGCAAATCCAATACAGTATTGTAAAGTAAACTAAAGTTAAAATAAAAATTAAAAAAAAAAAAAAAAAACTAGTGAAGGTGATGGAATTTTAGTTGAGCTATTTCAAATGCTAAAAGACGATGCTGTGAAAGTGCTGCACTCAATATGCCAGCAAATTTGGAAAACTCAGCAGTGGCCACAGGACTGGACAAGGTCAGTTTTCATTCCAATCCCAAAGAAAGGCAGTGCCAAAGAATGCTCAAACTACCACACAATTGCACTCATCTCACATGCTAGGAAATGCTCAAAAACATCCAAACCAGGCTTCAGCAATACATGAACCATGAACTTCCAGATGTTCAAGCTGGTTTTAGAAAAGGTAGAGGAACCAGAGATCAAATTGCCAACATCCACTGGATCATCAAAAAAGCAAGAGAGTTCCAGAAAAACATCTATTTCTGCTTTATTGACTATGCCAAAGCCTTTGACTGTGTGGATCACAATAAACTGTGGAAAATTCTGAAAGAGATGGGAATACCAGACCACCTGACCTGCCTCTTGAGAAACCTATATGCAGGTCAGGAAGCAACAGTTAGAACTGAACATGGAACAACAGGCTGGTTCCAAATAGAAAAAGGAGTAGTCAAGGCTGTATATTGTCACCCTGCTAATTTAACTTCTATGCAGAGTACATCATGAGAAACGCTGGGCTGGAAGAAGCACAAGCTGGAATCAAGATTGCCAGGAGAAATATCAATAACCTCAGATATGCAGATGACACCACCCTTATGGCAGAAAGTGAAGAGGAACTCAAAAGCCTCTTGATGAAAGTGAAAGAGGAGAGTGAGAAAGTTGGTTTAAGGCTCAACATTCAGAAAACTAAGATCACAGCATCTGGTCCCATCACTTCATGGGAAATAGATGGGGAAACAGTGGAAACAGTGTCAGACTTTATTTTTGGGCTCCAAAATCACTGCAGATGGTGATTGCAGCCATGAAATTAAAAGACGCTTACTCCTTGGAAGAAAAGTTATGACCAACCTAGATAGCATATTGAAAAGCAGAGACATTACTTTGCCAACAAAGGTCCATGTAGTCAAGGCTATGGTTTTTTCCAGTAGTCATGTATGGATGTGAGAGTTGGACTGTGAAGAAAGCTGAGCACTGAAGAATTGATTCTTTTGAACTGTGGTGTTGGAGAAGACTCTTGAGAGTCCCTTGGACTGCAAGGAGATCCAACCAGTCCATCCTAAAGCAGATCAGTCCTGGGTATTCATTGGAAGGACTGATGTTGAAGCTGAAATTCCAGTCCTTTGGCCACCTGATGCGAAGAGCTGACTCATTGGAAAAGACCCTGATGCTGGGAAAGATTGTGGGCAGGAGGAAAAGGGGATGACAGAGGATGAGATGGTTGGATGGCATCACCAACTCAATGGACATGGATTTGGGTAAACTCCAGGAGTTGGTGATGGACAGAGAGGCCTAGCATGCTGCAGTTCACAGGGTTGCAAAGAGTCGGACATGACTGAGCGACTGAACTGAACTGACTGAAGTATCAGATATGCTCCTGGTTATTTTTTCTTTTTTTTTAAGAGTACAGTTTTTGTTTTGGTTGTTTTTTAGTTTTGGGCGTGCTGGGTTTTCCTTGCTGTGCAGGTTTTCTCTAGTTGTGGCAAACGGGCCACTCTTGAGGTGCAGTGCTTGGGCTTCTCATTGCAGTGGCTTCTCTTATTGTGGAGCACAATCTCCTAAGTACATGAGCTTCAGTAGTTGTGGCTACTGGGCTCTAGAGCACAGGCTTAATAGTTGTGGCACATGGGCTTAGTTGCTCTTCAGCACGAGGGATCTTTCTCGGCATGTGGGATCCCGGATCAGGAATCAAACCCAGGTCTCCTGCGTTGGCAGGCAGGTTCTTCACCACTGAGCCCCCAGGGAAGCTCTAATAAATGAACCTGTTCATTCTTTCCCCATTGGCTTAGTCTAAGAATATACCACTCTGTCAGCAAGGGAATCCCAGAGGGGAGGATGGGCAGTGATGGAATTTGAGGAAACCTCACACTAACAACAGTCAGTCTTCATTCTTCTTCTTAAAGCATGGGTAACAGACAGTAACTTATGTGTACAAGATATCACAGTTTAAATAATATGTAATAAACTAGAAAAGCTTTCAAAAGGCCTATAATGTATATATTGTTTTTATTTCTAAGGACATTATAACATTTGTTTCTGAATGGTTAAGAAATATACAAAATAACAGATACAAATGTCCTAGAGAATAATCTCTTGTTAGGATAGCAATTAACTCCATGAATATTCTTAAAGCACTTAGCACTAACCATGGCTCCTTCATTATATATTTATTTACTAGACTATGCTATTGCCAACCATCTAAGGAATTCACATTCCCACAGGGAAATGAGCTCTTTAGCTGGTTTCATGTGTACATATTTTATTTAAAAAAGCATCAGTTAGTACAAACTTTGGTAGAAAATTCCATAGATATTAACAACTTGTATGACTTTTGTTCATTTCAACATAAAAATCAGGAACATGGAGTTATGTGTGTATGTATGTGATATATACACATATTTTCATATATATATGAAATTATTAAGGTTCTTTGTATTGAGTGTCTCCCAACCAGTCTTTTAAATTTTCAGACAGAAAAGATTTATCCTCTAATAGAATTATTTCTAATTAAAAATAGGAATGTCAGTTTTTCTCCATCAGTATATTCTTTGCAGGGCATGAAGTGGGGCAGGGCACATATGAGGATGTTGACCATCATTTGTGGCAGTAGATGTTGAAGCAATCTAGATGCCCATCATTTGGATAATGAATGCTAAAGGTAGTAGATACATATGAAGAATTACCATTGTTAGGTAGTTAGAATAGGAAAAAGAAGTCCAAAATAGTGGTGGCTAAAAGACAAAGAAAGGGGAAAGCCCAAGAAAATAGAACAAAGGAAGGTCCAAGGACTGGGGGTAAGAACCTCAGGTAAAACAAACTGCCCTCCTGGCTAGCCCATTTTACATAGGGCAGGCTCGGGGGAGGAGAAAAAAAGTATAAGAAGAGGAGCCAAAATTGAGTCTTTCTCTTCACGTCTTTTGGTTCAGCCCGCCCTCGTGCCTCAAGGATGTATTTTCCTTTGCTTGCCAAATAAAACTGAGCTGTAACACTGAGATATAACACTGGTCTGTCCATTGCTTCAAATTTTCGCCGCAGAGAGACAGAACCAGGGAAATTACAAACTCCCCTGACACCATGCAGTGGTGAGAAATATATGAAAATATACTTTTAGGTGAAAAATGTAAGAAACAAGTCAAGACAATACTACTTATGTAAACAAAAAACACATACACACAACACATATTTCTCAAGTCACATATCTATTCAAAGGTATATTAAAAGACATCAGAAGTGAATGTCAAACAGCGAGGGGCTGGACCAGCTGGGGGTCATTGGGCATCTTTCTCTGTTCCTATTCAGTCTCTCTGTGTAGTCTTTCCAGCTTGTTGACCTCAGGGTGGCTGGCTTCTTATACGGTGTGCTTTCAATGCCCCTTAGCACTGGTTTTCAGACTTTGGCAAGCAACAGAATCTCAGAAGCATTTTTAAAAACACAGATTTGGGGGATTCACCCCAGAATTTCTGATTCAGTAGGTCAGGATGATGTCCAACAAACTGAATTTCTCACAAATGTGCAGGTAATTGTTGACATTTCTGGTACTAGACCCACACTTTGAAACCCAGAGTTATAGAAGAAGGCATATGTAAGCACAGGAGATGAAATTATTAGAATGCTTCTAGTGTATGCAGTATTCTCAGCCACCTCCTAAACATACCCCACCAAGTGGCCTTAAGGTCATCTTGTCACCAAGACATTAAGAAATGCATTGAAGATGGGCCATCATCATTTTTCCACTTCCTAGCTTTTTGACATTATCAATTAATCTTTGGGTGTTTGGTTACTTCCTATCATAAGAAAAAAATAAAAAGAAAGTACTTCTTTACAGAAGAATGCAGGCTAATAAACACAAACATTTCCATAAAATTGGAATCATCACCATTCTGCAGTCCCCAAGGTATTATTTGTGTGCTTAGTCACTCAGTCATGTCCAATTCTTTGTGACCCCATGGACTGTAGCCCTCCAAGCTTATCTGTCCATGGGATTCTCCAGGCAAGAATACTGGAGTGGGTAGCCATCTTCCTCTTCCAGGGGAACTTCCTAAACCAGGAATCAAACCTGCATCTCCTGTGTCTCCTGCATTGTAGGCAGATTCTTACATACCGAGCCATCCAGGAAGGTAAAAAAAATTTTTTTATTATAAAATTATATGAAAGATTGTCAAGGAACAATATATTCTCAGAGTGCAACATTTCATTTTATCTTATATGAAAGAGTAACTTTAGCATGGAACTTTCTAAGGCACAGCGGAACTAATTATAAGTAGTTGCTTCCTGGTGTGGTCGAATAGCAGAATATAATATTACCTATTAATATGAAGTAGTCTTGCCAACAATGTTTAATCTGAATCTCATCAAACCTTAAGACATAACCTCGGCCATCCCCCAGCCACCACATCATCTGCGATGGTTGATGGCTCCTACAGACCAGGTCTCACCTACTTATACTCACCCCCAGCAATGGTGAGCCATTTCCAGAGACCACACTTGGCTTGTCCACACCTTTCTGAACTGGTGGGTGATTCTAACAGACTAGCTCTGGCTGCTCCCTCTCAAAACTCTCTTTACCACTAGCAGGCTTTTGAAGAGGTCTTTCCCTTGGCAGTGAGAGGCTATGCACCTGCTGCTTCTGGACCTGTTAGCTTCAGCTTTCACCCCTTTTAGAAGATAACTACATTCTACTACTTAACAATACTTGATATCAATTTTTTCCTGTTCAATAAATGGGTGTGTACGTGCATTTTTTTTTTCCCTGACGGGACCTTTGCTGATTATCAGTGCTCAGTTCAGTCACTCAGTCATGTCCAGTTGGCTCAGTAATGGCCGCTCTGAGGCCCCATGGACTGCAGCCTGCCAGGCTTCTCTGTCCATCACCAACTCCCAGAACTTGCTCAAACTCATGTCCATTGAGTCAGTGATGCCATCCAACCATCTCATCCTCTGTCAACCCCTTTTCCTCCTGTCTTCAGTCTTTCTCAGCATCAGGGTATTTTCCAGTGAGTCAGTTCTTTGCATCAGGGGGCCAAAGTACTGGGGTTTCAGCTTCAGCATCAGTCCTCCCAATGAATATTCAGGATGGATTTTCTTTAGGATGGACTGGTTGGATCTCCTTGCAGTCCAAGGGACTTTCAAGAGTCTTCTCCAACACCACAGTTCAAAAGCATCAATTCTTCAGCACTCAGCTTTCTTTACAGTTCAGGTCTCATATCCATACATGACTACTGGAAAAACCATATCTTGGAATATATTTCTTATTGCTGATTATGCCACACAACAAACATAAGATCAGTATTCATAATAAATTAATAACTCATACAAATAATACAAAAAAGACAATCTAATAGAAAAATCAAGAAAAGATGTAAGTAGGCTTTCCATAGAAAAATTAATGGTCAATGAATATATAAAATGTAAAAAACATTCAGCTTCATAAGCATATCACTTCACAGTAGTTGTGGAGAGCTGTTGGATCAATAGAAATTTATATAACACTGGTGAGATGGAAAGGCTTCCCAGGTGTTACAGTGGTTAAAGAATCCACCTGCCAATGTAGGAGATGCAAGAGATGCAGTTTCCATCCCTGGGTCAGGAAGATCCCCTGGAGGAGGAAATAGCAACCCACTCCAGTATTCTTGCCTGGAAAATTCTATGGACAGAGGAGCCTAGCAGGATACAGTCCATGGAGTACAAAGAGTCAGATATGACTGAGGAACTAAGCATGCATGGATGAGGGGAAGACCAATTTGGCAGTATCTCTAAAAGTTGAACATTGTCAGAGTGGGTGACCCAGCAACTATACACTTAGGTGACTTCTAACTATGCACCCAAGAGAAACTCTGGGCATATGCACACCAGGAGACACGAGAATGCTCCTCATCTCTATGTTCCCAACAGGCGGGAGAAGAAAAGGAAAAAATAAATGTCCATAATGACAGCAGAAGAATGGATAAATAAACTGTAATGCATTCACACAACAGGATATCACAAAGATGTTACAATGAACTAAAAAAAAAAAAAAAAGCAACACCATTAATGTCTCTTGGAGATATAATACTGAGGGAAGAAAACAAATCCAGGAATACTACTTAAAATATGCTAATACTTTCTCAATTCCTCCCACCCTCTCCTTTCCCCACTGTGTCCACTGGTCTGTTCTCTATTGTCTGGATCTCTATTCCTGCCTTGAAAATAGGTTCATCAGTACTATTTTCAAAATTCCATACATATGTGTTAACATATGATATTTGTTTTTCTCTTTCTGACTTATTTCACATTGTATAACAGACTCTAGTTTACCCACTCACTAGAACTGACTCAGATGCATTTCTTTTATAGCTGAGTAATATTCCGTGGCATATATTTACCACATCTTCTTTATCCATTCATCTGTCAATGGACATCTGGATTGCTTCTATGTCCTAAGTACTGTAAATAGTGCTGCAAGAACACTGGGGGTTCATGTGTCCTTTTCAATTATGAGTAACACTGAAAGATATACGTTCCCGTATGTAAAATAGACAGCTAATGGGAAGTTGCTGTATAACACAGGGAGCTCAACCCAGTATCTGTGGCAACCTAGAGGGGTGGGATGGAGTGGAGGTAGGAAGGAGGTTCAAGAGAGAAGGGACATATGTATACTTATGGCTGATTCACGTTGTTGAATGCAAGAAATGAATACAACATTGTAGAGTGATTATCCTCCAATAAAAAAAGAAAAAGAAAAAATACAGTGATGTAAAAATAGAAAATAATATGCTACTATAGATATTTTAGGGCTCAAAAACAAACTGCACAATACTTTTTTCCCCCACAGTGATAGCTTTTTTAACATGTTAATTAATTAATTAAGTTTCGGCTGTGCTGGGTCGTTGTTGCTGCGCTGGGTCGTTGTTGCTGCGTGGGTTTTTCTCTAGCTGCGGCAAGCAGGGGCTCCTCTCTAGTTGTGGTGCAAGGGCTTCTCATTGCAGTGGCTTCTCTTGTTGCAGAGCACAGGTTCTAGGGTATGTGGGCTGGATTAGCTGCAGCTCCTGGGCTCTAGAGCACAGGCCCAGTAGTTGTGGGGCACGGGCTTAGCTGCTCCCCAACCCATGGGGTCTTCCCGGACCAGCGATGGAACCCATGTCTCCTGCATTGGCAGGCAGATTCTTTACCACTGAGCCACCAGGAAAGCCCTGAGCAATGTGTTTTTAACCATCACACATATAGATGTTAAAACTGTATTAAGTATGTAATCTACATATAATTACATATCAAATAATGTAGTTTAAAAAACAATGAAGGAAAAAGACAACAATGCTCTACACAGGTCATGATTAAAAAAAAAAGTGAAAGAGAGCCAGTGGTACCACATGGTGATGGACTGTGTGGGTTTTGAAGAAAGACAGGAAGGAGGTGTAACAAACTAAATTCTCTTCAATCAACTCCATAAGCAAAATCTGAAGTTCATAAATTAATTAATAAACATATCAGTATTTCATTTTGCGATAAAGACCGAAAGGAATATTAGAAGAACAAGGAAGAAAAGAGTTAACATAGTTGAATTTGTCGGGTAGAATACGAGAAACTGAGATCCAGCCTTGTTACTTTTCTTCCTAGTCCCTATGAGAGTTTTGGTTTTCTCTTTTAAAATAACTTTGTTATAGCTTATGCTATAATAAAATATTTTAATTATGTAAAGAATTATAAAATGCAAAGCTATACAAGAAATAATTGGGACCAGAGTTTAGAAACCCTGGGAGGATGGGGAGTTGGGGTCCTGGAGAGCAGGGAGCACTGGGGCAACAGAAGTTTTGATTTCAATCTGGATTCTGCTACCAATGACTTGACCTGCTACAGTAAGTAATTAAACTTTCTAGTCAGACTACCACATCTGTAAGAGTTTGAATAGGTCACCACTGAAGTGCATTCCCGTTCTAAAATTAATTTTTTCCACAAATGTTCCAATGTACCATGTAACTTTTGGTCATAATATTATTTTCTTTTAGGTGAGCACTCATATGAATCCATCAGATCTTTGCCTCCATCTCTGTTAGACTTCCCATGCCTGGTAGCTTGGGAACATTTGCTGAGAAAAAGTTCTCTTTACTTTGGGATCTTTCGAAAAATAATGGGGGATGTCTTCCCTTATGTCCTCTGCTGTATCCCCCATCAAAAATGTGTGCTGTTGGGAGAGGAATTGAAGACAGGAAGGAGGGAGGGCTGGAGAGGCAGAGAGCTGCACTTCTTTGTCAGGAACTTCCGCCTTTGTGACTCGGTGTTACAACTCTTAACTTGCTGGCAGAATAACTGATGTTCCAGATCTTTTGAGCTCCACACAAAGGTTGTACACTTAGAACATCAAAGCTTAAGAAAATAGTAGGTTTCACATTAAGGGCTTCTTTTTTATTTATTTTTAATTGGAGGATAATTGGTTAACAATGTTGTGTTGGTTTCTGGTGTACAGCAACGTGAATCAGTCATAGGAATACATATGTGCCCTCCCTCGTGAGCTTCCCTTCCAGCCCCCACCCTGTCCCACCCCTCTAGGTTATCACAGAGCAACCGAACTGAGTTCTAAGAGTTTCCTTCTCTTTTGGCTTCTGGGTTATAGAGGATGCACTTACTCTGAAATAATTTCCCATATATCAACAGTGGTGGCAGCCTCAGGGATAGTTCATGTCAACCTGGAAGAGTGAGCACACCCAGACACCAGGTAGACCTCCATCCTTGCTGAGCCAAATGAGTGGGTACAGGTCATCCTGCTATTAATTAGCATCCTAATGGCACTCCTCAGCTCCACTTTTAGCCCAGCCTTTAGATCTATATTCATAGAAATTTTCCTTAAAAAGAAAGACAATTCAAGCTTCTCAAAGAAAATTGAGGCTCTGAGTTTTACAAACAAGTAGTCAAAGCCTTTCAGGTCTTCCCCGATGGCTCAGTGGTCAAGAATCCACCTGCCAATGCAGGAGAGGCAGATTCGATCCCTGGCCTGAGAAGATCCCTGGAGAAGGAAATGGCAACCCACTCCAGCATTATTGCCTGGAGAACCCCACAGACAGAGGGGCCTGGCGGGCTACAGTCCATGGGGTCACAAAGAGACAGACATGACTTAGCCACTGAACAACAAGTCAAAGCCTTTTGTACCTGCATTTCTGGTGAATAGTCCACCACTGCACCATGTACTATCCTATTTATTGGTTATGTTTATCACTCTATTCTGTATCCTTAAAGGCCTCAGGTACCAATAAAACAAAATTACACTGCTCACAATCACTCTGGCAGTTTTAACTCTGCAAATTTCATTCTGGGACATTTTGTTTTCACATTTCTCATCCCATTAGAAATTGTGATCAAGTGTGCCTGCCTAGCTTCTGTTTTTCTTTTTTTTTATAACGGTGTTACTTCTAGTGGTTTTTATGCTATATTTTCCAGTGAAATTTAATTATATGGAAGTTTATAGTTTAGAAAAAGCTCATAAGAGTGAGCCTCACTCACTCTTGGTTGAGTAACTTCAACCAAACTACTATAGGGTCACAAATCCCACAGCCTTGTGCTTGGATTATGAAAGAAAAATTCATGGTGAGTTTTTTTTTTTTTTAATTCAACCAGATTATAGCTGATTTTGTCAAGTCTATTGCACATGCGACTACAAGATGATAAGAATCTACTATCTTCTGAAAATTAAGTTATAATGCATTTGACGTCACTTCATTTAACACAATGAGTATACATTAAACAATTGTTTTGTGTAGGATTGTGTGAGGACTGGAAGGGATATCAAAGTGGGTTTAAAAAGAAAAAAAAAGACTATTTCCAAATGGGGAAGCTTTCTTCTAAAACAGCTGGAAACAAGTGGTACAGGGTAATGAAACCAAATACGATGGTAATGTGGAAGGGGAGAGGCTTCATTTTACTTCGGGGGTCTTGGATGGTTTTGAGGATAGAAGGCTTAAGTTGGCCCCTTAAGAACTGGTAAGAACTTCAGAGAAGGATATGTACATGAAACAAAAATAGATTCCAGCAAAGATGAAGAGCTGTATAGTTTTAGTACAGAGGCACACATATACCATGTAATTCATAACATATATCACAAATATAGGAAAGGACTACTGTCTTCAATATATAGCAATAGATGTGTTAAGAAAAATACTAAAACCCTCAATAGAAAAGTAAAAGATATATTTACAGATGAGGCAATGTATGTGACTAATTAACCATGAAATATGTTCAAGTTCACAAAGAAATCCAAATTCAAACAATCATAATCTTTTAAGCATTTTTTAATTGTAAAGAGTCTCAGAAGATATTGTTCAGGACCTTCAAGAAATAATGAAATTGTCACTGTTGCATAAACTGGTACAACATCTAGAAAATAGTTTCATATTATAAATTAAGAGCCACAGAAAACTTCATATCTTTTGTCCCCTTAAGTTATTCTGTATCTACTAATCTGTCCTGAGGGAAAAATCAAAGTATGTCTAAGGTTTATGTGCAATGATTTTCATCATGAAAAAAAATCCCTTAAAAGAGCAGAAGGGTTAAATAAGCTATACTACACATTTCTGATGGAATACCAGTATATATGTATATCAGTTCAGTTCAGTTCAGTTCAGTCGCTCAGTCATGTCCGACTCTTTGCGACCCCATGAATCATAGCACGCCAGGCCTCCCTGTCCATCACCAACTCCCGGAGTTCACTCAGACTCACAGCCATCGAGTCAGTGATGCCATCCAGCCATCTCATCCTCTGTCATCCCCTTCTCCTCCTGCCCCCAATCCCTCCCAGCATCAGAGTCTTTTCCAATGAGTCAACTCTTCGCATGAGGTGGCCAAAGTACTGGAGTTTCAGCTTTAGCATCATTCCTTCCAAAGAAATCCCAGGGCTGATCTCCTTCAGAATGGACTAGTTGGATCTCTATATATATCTATGTATACAGAGAAATACTGTATAGAAATGTACCAAAATGTTTATAATAGTTATTTCTGGATGAAACTAGATTTTTTTCTTCTCTATCTCTAATTTTCTATATTTTCCTTAGTTGAGTATGTAACGCTTTTATCTTTAGGAAAAGATAACTCTTCAAAAATATTTGGTATCTTTCTTTTCTTCCCTCTTTTACATCTGATCCAACACATTTTATAAATACAATAACATGTCAAAGATAGTACTGGTCTTCACCTTGGAATTCACATTTCCTTCACAAAGGAAGTTCAGCACTTACCCAAATCAACTCCAAACCTGCCTTCTACTTCATAGAAATTTCTCTCAAGTCAACACCCTGAGTTATCATCAGAGTTAAGACTTTTCTACTCGATACTCTAGGCCTTTTATCTAAGAATTAACCCAATAAAGAGAAAGTGGGACTTGAATATAACTTTATAAGCAAGAATTACCTCAACCAAAAACTTTTTCTTTAAATTCCAGGCTTCCATTTATGCAAAACAAATCATGTAAATCTGAGTTCCCACCATCCCATCTACCTAAAAGAAGAGACATTTCAAATTAGTGTCCAAATGCAGGGAACCTGACCTTATCAAAGAAACCCTCATCATACATGTTAACATCTAATCCTTTTAAATAGGATTACACAAATGATGGGTTTCCCAGGCAGTTCAGTGGGTAAAGAATCCACCTGCAATGCAGGAGACACAGGAGACATGGGTTCAATCCCTGGGTCAGGAAGATCTCTGGAGGAGGGCATGGCAACTCACTCCAGTACTCTTGCCTGGAGAGTTCCATGGACAGAGGAGCCTGGAGGGCTACAATCCAGAGGGCTGCAAAGAGTCGAACACAATTGAAGTGACAGAGCACACACACAAACAAATGATGTGTAGGGAATATTTTCACATATTTGGGAGTCTCGTAAATCTAGGATAATTTTATTTACTCTCAATATTTCTATTAGATTCCATAAGACCAAAAAAAAAAAAAAAGGAGGTGGTGGCAGGGGCGGGGGCAAATGCTGAGTTCCGAAAGGAAGACAATTCAGCCTTCATAGAGAGGTGGTATACCTTCACAGAAAACAAGATGCATGTGAGTGTTTGGACAGAGACCAATATTGGGTAAAACTATGTAGCTAGCAAGAGACTCAGTCTACAAACTCAGGCATAGAGGGAAAAGGTACCTCATTTTCCTGAATTCAATCCAAGTTCTGCCTTAGAGCCTATCTCACTGGAGGTAAATTCTGTTTGGATCATTGTGGTGGTTTAGTTTTTAAGTCATGTCCGACCCATGGACTGTAGCCAGCCAGACCCCTTTGTCCATGGAATTCCCCAAGAATACTGGAGTGGGTTGCCATTTCCTTCTCCAAGGGATCTTCCTGACCCAGGGATTGAATCTGGGTCTCCTGCATTGCAGGCAGATTCTTTATTAGGACCCTAATCCCATTTCAGAGCTTTGTCAGAAGCCAGAAGGCATTCTGGGAGTCTGGAGAAAAATGACCTCTAATGGCATGGCTGCTGTAGGCATCCTCATTAAGCAAGCCTGACAAAGTCTCTTAAACTCTTAGCTTCCATCCCTTGAGCCTGACATGGGATCCTCCAGGACATTGGCCACTTTGGCTCTTAGGGTCCCACCTTCACAGGTTCACTGTGCAGCCATCCTGGAACTACAGATCCCGAATGCTCTGAGCCCCTTCTGCTCCCTGCTTCCAGGCTGAGGAAGTCCTCTCTTGCCTCAGCTACTCCATGCTCTTCTGCTTCTTTTCACGAATTCTCTACTTCCATTGTTCTTTCACAGTGAGCTGTGAAAGCCCATTATACCCAGAGCCTAAATATTAAAAACTGTTTTCTCTTTCCCTAAGGGCAGGGAGGGCTGTCTCTTTAAACTCTCCTGGGTGGTGAGGAAATATTTCGATTTATATTTCTAGGGCATCAAAGACAAAACAAAACAAAACAAAACAAAATTGATGAAGTGTCTAAATTGAACACATCTGAACATACACATCCTGCCCTCTCTGTGTTTATTTTCTCAAGTCCTATATTATTACATGCCTAACAATCATACTTGTTCCACATTATTTTCATCCACCCATTTTTTTCCCTTCCTCAAAACATTTTAAGGTGTCTAAAGTCCACACAACTTCATGCTTCTTCTCTGTTTACCAGTTGAAGCAACCTCAAGATCCAGACAAGTATTTTTTTGTATTTCATCCATTTAAAGTTTATATTATGTCTTTTCAAGTTATTCTAAGTTCTTTCCATTCTCTACTTTTGGTTCCTTTTGAGCGTCTTCTGGGATTAGGAAGTGCTGTCAGGATAAGAGATCTTATACAGATGGCATCTCACTGTCAGAATCTTGTCCCACAAGCCCTTCCTGAAATGCCCAGGATTCTGCTGCACACAAGTGAACAACTCCCTGAGCCAAAGGCAAAAATAGACAAACAGAAGTTTGCACTCTCTGACAGAATCATGCTTTCCTGTGTTAACTCTGCGACCTCTTCCTACCCTTCAGTTATATTCTTTCCCCTCTGGGTGTGAAGGTCTGGCTTGAGAAATGCTGTCCCAGCAGCAATTCCATCCCCACGAGGACATTCGTTGTTCAAAAGGCAAACAGATCTCAGTATTTGAGTATTTCCAGTACACTTCTTTCAGCAAAATGTATGTCATGAATTTTATTTTTAAGACTTATAGCTTTTCCTATTATTTATATTAGTGAAAATAATTCTAGCTGAGAGTAACAGAAACCAACACAAGGACACGCCAGAAGCCAAGAATCGGCAAGCATCCATCCTCTCTTTCTCCTCTCAATTTTGTCTGTGTGTCTGCTGACTTCTCTCTTGGGATAGCCTGGGTTTTTCATTTTTCCATTCACAGAGCAGCCCTTTTGTACAGAAAAGAGGAGTTTCCTGTTTTTGCTGTTGTTGTTTTCACTAAAAGAATCAAAGTGGTTATTTTTTAAAGATTTGTGTTTAAATTCCACGTGGGAGGTCTTCCTGGGTGGTACAGTGGATAAGAATCTGCCTGCCAATGCAAGGGACACAGGTTCAAACCCTGATCCTGGAAGATTCCACGTGCCACAGCGCAACTAATCCCGTGTACCACAACTACCGAAGCCCATGTTCCTAGAGCCTGTTTTCTGCAACAAGAGAAAGCACCTCAGTGAGAAGCCCGTGCACAGCTAGAGAGTAGCCCTCGCTCACTACAACTAGAGGAAGCCTGCACACAGCAACAAAGACCCAGAGCAAGCAAAAGTAGGTAGAGTTAAAACTTCCACGTGGGAGCATTTGGTTTATTAAATGAACTAGAGCTCAAATTTGGAATCTTAAATAATTTGTTCCATTTTTCACCTGGTAGGATTTTTAAAATAAAAACTAAACAAGCCAATCGTAAAATGCAGCAGCGATAGGCTTGAGCTTGTTTCTTCCACCCATACTGAGCTTTTAACAAACAATACAGGATTTCTTGAGCCAGCTTCACAGTGGTTTAAATGACTTATAAGAGATGACTTATTTCACTTTGTCCACAAAGGTTCGTCTAGTCAAAGCTATGGTTTTTCCAGTAGTCATGTATGGATGTGAGAGGTGGACTATAAAGAAAGCTGAGTGTCGAAGAATTGATGATTTTGATCTGTGGTGTTGGAGAAGACTCTTGAGAGTCCCTTGGACTGCAAGGAGATCCAACCAGACCATCCTAAAGCAGATCAGTCCTGGGTGTTCATTGGAAGGACTGATGTTGAAGCTGAAACTCCAATCCTTTGGCCACCTGATGCGAAGAGCTGACTCATTTGAAAAGACCCTGATGCTGGGAAAGATTGAGGGCAGGAGGAAGGGGGATGACAGAGGATGAGATGGTTGGATGGCATCATCAACTCAACGGACATGGGTTTGGGTAGACTTCGGCAGTTGGTGATAGATGTAGCGTGTTGCGGTTCTTCAGGCCTGGCGTGTTGCGGTTCATGGGGTCACAAAGAGTCAGACATGACTGAGTGACTAAACTGAACTGATTTCACCATTATCAAGAGGCATAAAGAAGTAAAATAATCCTAAGTATATAGACACCTCTGATTTAGTTCAAGAAATCTAAATAGGTAGATCAAAGGGAAGCCAAGTCTCTATTAAAAGCAAGCCTCCTCCATCCCAGCTGTACCCAAGTGAGGAAGGAGAAAGAAGGAGGATGTAGCAGCCTGGTGGGCTCTGGGCATAATCTTAAGGAGGATTATTTTTCTACCTCGCATTCAACTACTGTGCCCCCAGCCTCTTTTTTAATCAGATGCAATCACTTCTGATCTGAAATGTGCTTAGAAGTCTAGGATTTCCATTTACCTCAGATACCCTATTGAGCTCGTCTCAGACTGAGCTCTCGATGGCCTGCTGGAGTGTAAGTGTTGATGCTCAGCGTGATGATGACATGGGCTATCTCATGATCATCACTGGGGGCAAGACAGGGTAAGAGGCTTTATATTGAAAAAGAAGACTAAGGAAGAGAGTCTGGGTGGTGCTGTTGTGTGAAGAGACAGAGGCATATCTGGAATTTGAGGTTAAAATGCAGCCTGAAAGGGCTTCCACCCAATCTCTGGAAGGCATCGCCCTGTTCACTGAAGTATCACATCCATCACATCACAGGCAGTTCCTCTGCATCCTATGCAGGACTACAAAATAGGGGCGGCTTTGCCTATATTCCTGTGCTATTGTTTAGCCACTAAGCTGTGTCCAACTCTTTTTGCGATCCCATGGACTATAGCCTGCCAAGCTCCTCTGTCCGTGCTATTTCCCAGGCAAGAATATTGAGTGGGTTGCCATTTCCTACTCCAGGGGATCATCCCAACCCAGGGAACAAACCAGCGTCTCCTGCTGGACAGGCAGATTCTTTTACCACTGAATCACCTGGGAAGCATACCTGGTTCAAAATTGGGAAAGAAGTACATCAAGGCTGTATATTGTCACCTTGCTTATTTAACTTATATGCAGAGTATATCATGTGAAATGCTGGGCTGGATGAATCACAAGGTGGAATCAAGATTGCCAGGAAAAATATCAATAACCTCAGATATGCAGATGACACCACCCTTGCAGCAGAAAGTGCAAAGGAACTAAAGAGCCTCTTGATGAAGGTGAAAGAAGACAGTGAAAAAGCTGGCTTAAAACTTAACATCCAAAAAAACAAAGATCATGGCATCCAGTCCCATCACTTCATGGCATACAGATGGGGAAACAATGAGGAAAGTGACATATTTTACTTTTGGGGGTTCCAAAATCACTGCAGATGATGACTTTAGCCATGAAATTAAGATGTTTCTCCTTGGAAGAAAAGCTATGACAAACCTAGACAGCATATTAAAAGCAGAGACACTACTTTGCTGACAAAGGTCCATCTAGTCAGTTATGGTTTTTCCAGTAATCATGTATGGATGTGAGAGTTGGACCAGAAAGAAGGCTGAGCACCAAAGAACAGATGCTTTTGAATTGTGGTATTGGAGAAGAGTCTTGAGAGTTCCTTGGATTGTAAGGAGATCAAACCAGTCAATCCTGAAGGAAATCAGCCCTGAATATTCATTGGAAGGACTGATGTTGAAGTTGAAACTCCAATACTTTGGCCACCTGATGCGAAGAGCCAACTCACTGAAAAAGAAACCCTGATGCTGGAAAAGACTGAAGGCAAAAGAAGAAGGAGACAGCAGAAGATGAGATGGTTAGACAGCATCACCTACTCAATGAACATGAATCTGAGAGAACTCCGGGAGACAGTGGAAGACTGGAGAGCCTGGTGTGCTGCAGTCCATGAAATTGCAGTTGGACACGACTTGGTGACTGAATAACAATAGCTATTTTCTACAAATAATTTGAAACTCAGATTCCTTCTCTGAAATATTCTAAGTTAATACAGGTGGGATGTTTCTATCAACACCCATTTCCTATTCATGCAGCCATGCCTTCCCTAACAAGTCTCAAGTTTTATAGTCTCTTGCTCCATGCCTTGCTACTGCAGCTGGAGGGCAGGTTTGTAGGCTCTGAAAACAGACTACCCTGTTCATCTTCCTAGCTCCTCCTCTTAAACAGGGTGACTTACCTAAACTTTCTGTGCAGAGGTCATGTCATCCTAAAAATGGGGACAAAACAATAACAGTACCTAATTCACAGAAGGATCAAAAGAATTTTTTAAAATTCCTTTTACAAATAAGTGCCTAGTAGATTATAAACCCTTGCCCTTAGATATGGCTATAACTTATAAAAATCAATGGGATTTTAACATTTACAAAGAAAATGTAAAGTCTATAGAAAAAAACATAAGTCTTGATTTTAAAAATAAAAATAGCCATTCACAAGTTGCTCTGTGACACACATTGGGTAAGTGTTGATACTTAAGTTATTCAGGGTCATCATGAATAAGAGAGTAACTTTTGCCCCTCTTTCAAGGTCATTGTACTTTAGAGAAACAAACACCTTGGCTTCAGGCCCTTCAATGGCCACAATTTCTTTTACCCATGAAAGCATCCTTTTTACCAAATCATCCTGGGTCACTGGTCTCAAGAACCCACTTCCACAGCCAAGTTATCTACTGGGCACAAATCTATTGCTTTTTTCCACTTAGCTAAGATTGGAAAATACCCTGATGCTGCGAAAGATTGAAGGCAGGAGGAGAAGGGGACAACAGAGGATGAGATGGTTGGATGGCATCACCAACTCAATGGACATGAGTTTGAGCAAGCTCCAGGAGTTGGTGATGGACAGGGAAACTTGGCATGCTGCAGTCTATGGGGTCGCACAGAGTCAGACATGACCGAATGACTGAACTAATTGAAGATGGATCTACTGTGCTGATAGTCTACAAAATTTCATTTTCATTCCATATCAAGTACTTTAGGTTTATAAAAATATAAATGCCATGTTTTAAAAACAGGAATTCAGGAAATATTGAATAACAATATCAGAAAAAAGACTTAACCACCCTTCGTTATCCAAAAAGCCAACATATCCAAAATTTGATAACTCCCTTGCCTTTTGCTTTAGGGAGTGAATGAAGGAGTAATTTCCTAAGTAATGAGACTACATGACATATAAATTCAGTGACAGAACACATCTGAAAAGGAGAGAATCCAAGAAATCTTGGTTTGGAAAACATGACGTCAGAAAAGAAGCTGATATTTACAAAGATTTGCACCTTGGCCATGACCTGTAAAATGTAATTCCTACTATAATAAAAATAAACATTGTTTTCTGTTATAGTACAATTTAAAATTTTCTGTTATACATAGACAAGGACTTAAAGATGACAGATAAAAAAGAAAACAGATGGAGATATTGGAGGATATGACTGTGAGAAGATCATTTTTTTCCTTCATTTTTATTTAATATGGTTTAGAAAATAAATTTTAAAACAAAATGATAGGAAAACATTGTTTTCTCTTTATTAATTCAAATATTGCTTATGGCATTCACTCTAAAGGATTAAATACAAATTTAACTGTAAACATTTTAACGATGATCATTAAAAGTCCTCCTAACTGAAAACAGAACTGAGAACATGAAATAGTATTGAATGATTCAGAGTTAAATTCAATCCATAATTCCAGTGGCTTTTTAGACTGTAAGTACCTCCAAGAGTCTATTCATTCAAGAGAAAAAGTTAACTGTCAAATGTAGAAGTGCATGTTAATTGCTTCAGAAATAAAACTAACTTGATAAAATAAACATCTTCAGTTCCCAACTATTAACACTGAAATATTCATTTTAAATATCCTAAATTTCCCTGTCTAAAGCTGATCTTGTCAGCAAATAAACGTGGAATATAAATATAAAACTTGAAAACAAAACAATAAACTTAAGAAATACCAATCCAATGGAAAATGTGGGAAACACTCAAGAGATAAATTACACATCAGCAAAGAAAAGTAGCTCCATTGCTACCTCTTAAATCAAAATGAACGTTTCAGCCCTGAACTTCTTTCTCAGCCACATAGTGAAGTTCTTTTTTTGTAAATGAAACAAAAGATGAATGTTTTTAATGAAAAAAGGTACAATTCACAAAGAAGATAGACATCATAACCATTAGACACATAACAACAAAGAAACAAAGATACATAAAGCAAAAATGGGAAGAAATATAAGGGAAAAGAAAAAGTATGTAATCACAGTGAGACATATTAACATTTCTCTGAGAACATTTTATCAAGTGCAGTGAAGTTCTTTTCCAGAGTCTCAAGCAGTCTTATCTCCTTACACAGCCATTTGCCTACAGAGGATGAATAGGAAGACTAGTGAATATATCTGCTTATTAAAGAAATTAGAATGAAGGTCACCCATCAAGTACTGTCAGCACAGCACTGCAGTGACTGCTACAGACAGGGCAGCACTACAGAGATAGTAAATGACTCTACCTGGGGCCTTAGGGAAGGCTTCACAGGTAAGATGGGAAATAAGTTTCCTCTTAAACTATTACCCACAGATGATGGCTCATAGGGAGTCTGTGGAGATGGATTTTGAGGTCACCTCCATAATTAATCAGGGTGTGTGTAGTGGATGGAGGTGCAATTACAGTTTAAGGGCACATATTTTATATTCCTGGAACATCTTCAAGCTGTGCCTGATTACCTGCAATTTCCTCAGTGTACCCTGTTCTAATGCCTGTGTCTTTGCTCGTGCTCCTCTCCCTGCCTGGTACACCATCCTGGGTCTGGCTTCACTGCCACGTGGCACTGCCCATTCCAAAGATGGAAATGTGAGTAGAGACAGACAACTCTCCCCTTCCTGTTCCAGACCAAAACAATTAAGGAAATGTAAAAATAGAGACTAAGGATTCCAGCACTGGAAATGAACCACTGACACAGCAGAAATATCAAGAGGTCTCAAGATTTCAAGAGGTATTCAAGATGCAGAGCAGACCTGTCCAGACTGAAGAACAGCACAGGATTTGGCTGTCCAATCACCACATAAAGGAAGAAGCCTGACTTCTGAGAAAATGAAGTGGAAAAAAAAAACCTCACAAATAATTCCTTGATTGGAAGAACAAAACAGGTTGTGAGATAGGAGGAGGTGAGGGAAGAGGTCAGCCTGGTTGGTTCTGGGTGTTGGGAGAGAGGGTAGTGGAGGCCAGTAGAAAGTCCCCAAAGTAAGGGCAGCTCCAAAAACCAGCAGTGGAATGGGAACACACCAAGCATCTGAAACAGAGCTTGAATCTGGGCCAGCCATGTTGAAGGGTCAAAAGCCAAGTAGACAAGGTCTCTACCGTTACTTCATGACAAATAGATGGGGTAACAATGGAAACAATGACAAGAGGAGAAGGGGACGACAGAGGATGAGATGGTTGGATGGCATCACCAACTCGATGGACATGAATTTGAGCAAGCTCTGGGAGATGGTGATGGACAGGGAAGCCTGGTGTGCTGCAGTCCATGGGGTTGAAAAGAGTTGGACATGACTGAGAACTGAACTAAACGGAACTGATCTACCACCTGTGACACTTGTTTATTTTTTACTGGAGAAAATCTTTTTAATGTTTTTAAATGAAAAAGTTTTGAAAATAAAAGTAATATTAAAGTAAAAACCAGAAATGTATAAAATACAAGTGTGTTAGTTGCTCAGTCGTGCCCGACTCCTTGCGACCCCATGGACTGCAGCCCTCCAGGCCCCTCTGTCCATGAGATTTTCCAGGCAAGGATACTGGAGTGGGTTGCCATTTCCTTCTCCAGAAGATCTTCCCAACCCAGGGATCAAACCTGGGTGTCCTGCACTGCAGGCAGATTCTTTACCAACTGAGCTACAAATAAAATACAAAGCTGCCTCTAATTTCTTGTTCAGCATATATATGTGTGTGTGCATTTGTGCTAAGTCACTTCAATGATTTCTGACTCTTTACAACCCCATGAGCTGTAGCCCTCCAGGCTCCCCTGTCCACGGGATTCTCCAGGCAAGAATACTGGAGTGTGTTTCTACACCCTCCTCCAGGGATCTTCCTGACCCAGGGACAGAACCCATGTCTCTTTATGTTTGCATGTACCCACCTAATAAATTTTGAAAAGATCACTTTTTATGACCTGCATTATATTACTCCAAAGTTGTTTTATACATATATATCTCTCACATATTTAATAAATGGGTTCATACTATTTTACAATCTGATACTTTCAATCAAAACATATTTTGAAAAGCCTTCCATGACAGCACATTTGGATCTTTTTCATGACTGTAGAATATTTGTTGTATGAATATAACATGACCTATCTAATTTGTAATATATGAATATATAAGCTTTTCCCAATATTTCTGTAAATATAAGCAATGCTTCTGTGGTATATATGTGAATATTTCTAATGGATGAATTTTTCTAAGTAGTTTCATTTGCTCAAAAAACATGCATATTTTAAATTTACATTCCCACCCACAATATATACAATATAGGAGATCCTTTCCTCACACCATTGACAATAGAGGAATAACATCAATCTAAATGTCTAACAGCAGAGAACTGCTTAAGCCAACTTTATCACACACACGTAAGAAAATTGTGTGCAACAACTTAAAATTATGGTGTGAAAGAATATTTAGTCATTTAAGAATATGCTGATAATACATTTTTAAGGGAGAAAAAAGAACAGTGTAAGAAAATACTGTTCCTACGCTTATATTATGATGCTGTTGTTATGAAGCTCTTCTGAACTCTAATTTCTTCACCAATACAATGAAGTCCCATTTTGATAGAACCAAAGCGAGATAATTCTCTTTAAAAAGATAAGTAAACCACAAAGTTTCTGACAAATGATGCGTCTCTAATTGAAGTTAATGTTGACATTTTCCCCAAATCTATGAGTCAACGGTATAATGCAGACCAAACCCAGCAGCTTTGTTAAATAGAGGGCCAACCAGAGACATAGCGAATGCACACAAGTTTTGCTCTCTCTGTTGTCTACCTGACATTTTTGACAAACACGGGGACCTTGAGGACTTAAAGACTCAACATGGAACAGTCTACAAAGATTCGCAGAGGGTATGGGTTTTCCCTCAAGAGCTCTCCCAGGCTCCTTTTCTTCACATTCCCAACCTACCACTTCTAAGAGCATTCAAATTTGCCACAGAACTTTGCCTAACCACCCAAGTCTCAAATTATTTTTTCTTTTTTTCCCCATTCTTCTATACTTCTGAACCTTCGATTTCTCAATGCCTTGCACAGATACTTCACTGCCATGTATGTCAGCTTTGAGTCAGGCAGATTAGTCTAGATCTTTGTCCTACCTGAGTCTGTGACCTTAGGCTGGTTACTTACACCCTCTGAGCCTCAATTTCTTCATTTTAAAAATGGGGATCATTAAATTTATCTTAGAAAAGATTATTCATGTAGAGTACTTTATATAATGTCTACCACAAATAAGACTGCAATAAACATTAACACTGTTATTATTGATATTATTTCTAACATACTTAAAGGCATATGGCCAGATCTTATCCCAACAAGATTAAGTATACAATACTTGTTTTAAATAAATGTATCTAGATTTATATACCTTTTATAAACTTGGCCCAGTATTATTTTCTTTAGGGAACAACATTTTGTACAAGTTCATGTTCAATATCACTGTATTAAAATAATGAAACACAAGAGATTACAAATGGAAAGGCAAATACTTCTTTGGGCTAGAAGATGGGGGCTGGGAAGCTGAAGTAGGACAGAACACGCAGAAGAATATGCATGTTTCTCGAGAAAAAACGTGTCATGGACCTGAATTATTAACCAGACCGACTTGAGTCAGGAGAATTAAAATCTTCACAGCAGGATATAAAACATTGAGAGCTGAGATAATTACATATATAAATAGATGATAGATAAATATAAATATAAGTATAGAATATGGACTATATGCCTATATGTATATCTCAGCCCAAGCTGCACTCTTCAGCATTTGTATAACATTACGAGAGTTCCCAGATATCCTAGTTTCCTCTTAATCAACCAAGTAAGTGTCATTCAGAGTTTAGGTCTCAGCAAAACGTCTGGGCTAAAATTTGACTTAATGATGTCAGAGAGTCTCAAAGCAGTTTGCACTGAGTGAAGCAAAACATCGCCTCCAGTCTCCAGGGTGCTCACCCTCAGTGGAGAGGTACTCAAGCATATGGTAACATTTTCAGCAGCAGTTCTCAGTTTCAGAACGATTTCAACAACTTCAGAGCCATCCTTTGTTTCACGTAACCCTATTTGCATGTTTTTAGCCCAATCATGGGAGAAATAAGCTGCCTGTTTTTAAACAACATCCCTGCTTTGTGACTGGTAACAAGCTGCATCTGGGCAAGACTGCTAATTGGCAATTTTAAAGACACGTGGGGCCAAGAAGGTCTCTTGAGCAGTGATCAACAGACCTGATGTCTAACAGGAAAGGGAACATTGGGGATTCATAGTAGAATGTGTCTGTTTTGTCTACTTATCTATTTTATTTATTTTAAAGGGATGAATTTAAAAGAGTAAGCCACACAAAAATTCCATTTCTTACAAAAAGCACAACCTGCATTTTAATGTCCTATACTTAGTATGAAGTAAGTTGCAACATATATAGTATGACATTATTTTAACCCCACTAAGTGCTTTGATGTCGAACTGCTCAAGGAACTTAAATTCATTAAGCTTACCCAATGTTTGGTTTTTCTCAGACTCAGTTAAACTGACATTTCAAATATAAGAAGAACTAGATTTATAATTAGACTTCAGTCCCACATTGGGTACTGATGAAATATTTGTCTATTTACTAGCCATAATCAACAGCAAAAATAAAATTGATGCAGTCAGATCATACTCAGAAGTTTAATTTTCCTATTAGGGTTCAGTTCAGTTCAGTTGCTCAGTTGTGTCCCACTTTTTGCGACCCCATGAATCGCAGCACGCCAGGCCTCCCTGTCCATCACCAACTCCTAGAGTTCACTCAAACTCATGTCCGTCGAGTCAGTGATGCCATCCAGCCATCTCATCCTCTGTCGCCCCTTTTTCCTCCTGCCCCCAATCCCTCCCAGCATCAGTCTTTTCCAATGAGTCAGCTCTTCACATGAGGTGGCCAGAGTACTGGAGCTTCAGCTTTAGCATCATTCCTTCCAAAGAACACCCAGGGCTGATCCAATGAGTCCTTATGCCAGGGAGGAGAGCAGAGAAAGAGAAAGCAAGACCCATTTACCTATATAGGGCCAACATTCCCGGGGGCCAGCCACTGAGTAACATAGCTGCTAAAAATATTCCACAGTTTTAACATTATAACACCCAGAAAATTAGTAGAGTAGAAAAGGTTATACACCTATTTCCCAGAGCATCTTGGCCTGGATTTTTGTAGATCCTTTCTCTACTTTAGTAGAAAACTCTGGAGAGGTAATGATACAGGACGGGATATCCATCCATATACCCAGTATCATCTTTTACCTGAGGGAAAAGTTTGGGGTCAAGGCTCATTTTTATTTGTGTTAGTTAAACCTATTGAAAGTTTTTAAAGACATACATTGTAAATTCATGTAAGGTTTCCATGAGTGATCCATGTAAACTTTATTTTTTAAAAAAATAATGTTTGAACATAATTTTGAAGGTATAATAACACTGAAAGCATTAATATTAAAATGAATAAGGAAAAATATACCCTTATATATATTAATATAATCAGAGAACACTATAGTATAGTTCTATATTTCCTTTGGGTTTATTTCTCCATAAGTGAGATTTTTATTTTAAAACTATATGTCACATTAATTTGCAGGGCCCAACTTTGTATATTCAAAATTTAGAGAATAAATCTCATTGTAAATTCAGTATATTGCTTTCTGCTATTGTCTTCTTACCACCTAAATGTGGAATATAATTATCTGTTTTAAGGTTAGAAAAGTGGGAGCTGAAATTGAACTATTTTAAGCATAACTAAATTACTGATTAAATTTAGTCAAGAAATAATGTTTGCTGGAGACTGTATTTGATAAAATATTCCAATAGTCTCCATCTGGAAAAACCTTTAGGAGAATTCATGGCTGTCCTAGGGTTCACCAAGTCATCTGCCTGGATGCAAAAAAGTGAATGAGAGGAACTTTAAGGATCCCTTTGAGCTCCTTGAGTCCATAAAACCTCAACAGTGGAAGCAAACCGTGAATTTCTTACATCTACTTGGAATCACACAGAACAACCTATTCTTATTGAGGACACAGATTCTGACCTCTCTTTACAATGGAGATGCCTCTAACAGAGCCAGCAGGTCTCCCTGTTATTAAACTAACCTGTGATGAGTGCCTGCTATTATTAACAATGCATACAAAGGCATAATGTTAGGGGCTAAAGGGTGTAAAAGATGGACATACTTCCTACCCCAAAGAGGTACACAGAGTGGGAAAGTTTAATCAATACCTATTTTCAGCCTTGCTACATGAGCAAAAAGCTATACAAAAGATACCAGAGACATTGAACAACTACATTTCTCCTTTATACAAATATATATACAAACAATCCCCTAACCTCCCATAGGGGAAAGTTGAGCAGAACTACAAAATAAACATATAGTTACATACATCACACATATATACACATATATGTAGGGATAAGTGTAAACACACACAGACACACACACAACACAGAGAAAGAAGGCCAGATGCTCAGAGTAGGAATCTGTATTTAGTTAAATTAAAATTGTTTTTCTTAGGGAACCCTCCTACACCATCAGTGGGAATGTACACTGGTGCAGCCACTATGGAAAACAGTATGGAAGTTCCCTCAAAAAACTAAAAATAGAGCTACCATATGATCCAGCAATCCCACTCCTGGGTATATATCCAGAAAAAACAAAACTCTAATTTGAAAAGATACATGCACCCCAATATTCATAGCAGCATTGTTTACAGTAGCCAAGACATGGAAATAATCCAAGTGCCCATTGACAGATTACTACTGGTTTAAGAAGATGTGGTGTATATGATACAACGGAATATACTTTTTCCGTTTAAAAAAAATGAAATATTGCCATTTGCAGAAACATGGATGAATCTAAAGAATATTATACTTAGTGAAGTTAGTGAGAGAAATTTAAATGCATTATGATAGCACTTACATGTGGAATCTAAAAAATAATACAAATGACTACATATAAAACAGAAACAGACTCACAGACATAAAAATGAACTTTTTCTTGGAAAGGAAGGTGAGGGGACAGATAAACTAAGAGTATGAGATTAACTAATACAAACTACCATACACAAAATAAGCAGCAAAGATTTACGGTATAGCACAGGGAATTATTGGAGAAGGCAATGGTACCCCACTCCAGTACTGTTACCTGGAAAATCCCATGGATGGAGGAGCCTGGTAGGCTACAGTCCATTGGGTCGCGAAGAGTCGGACACAACTGAGATACTTCACTTTGACTTTTCACTTTCATGCATTGGAGAAGGAAATGGCAACCCACTCCAGTATTCTTGCCTAGAGAATCCCAGGGATGGAGGAGCCTAGTGGGCTGCCATCTATGGGGTCGCACAGAGTCGGACACGACTGAAATGACTTAGCAGCAGCAGCAGCAGCACAGGGAATTATATTC
>SJYQ01003631.1:189706-233024 GCA_006410935.1 Redunca redunca
GCTTTCTTGTCTCTTCTTGCTATTCTTTGGAACTCTGCATTCAGATGCTTATATCTTTCCTTTTCTCCTTTGCTTTTCACCTCTCTTCTTTTCACAGCTATTTGCAAGGCCTCCCCAGACAGCCATTTTGCTTTTTTGCATTTCTTTTTCATGGGGATTGTCTTGATCCCTGTCTCCTGTACAATGTCACAAACCTCATTCCATAGTTCATCAGGCACTGTATCTATCAGATCTAGACCCTTAAATCTATTTCTCACTTCCACTGTATAATCATAAGGGATTTGATTTAGGTCATACCTGAATGGTCTAGCGGTTTTCCCTGCTTTCTTCAGTTTAAGTCTGAATTTGGTAATAAGGAGTTCATGATCTGAGCCACAGTCAGCTCCCGGTCGTGTTTTTGCTGACTGAATAGAGTTTCTCCATCTTTGGCTGTAAAGAATATAATCAATCTGATTTTGGTGTTGACCATCTGGTGATGTCCATGTGTAGAGTCTTCTCTTGTGTTGTTGGAAGAGGGTGCTATGACCAGTGCATTTCTTGGCAAAATTCTATTCGTCTTTGCCCTGCTTCATTCCACATTCCAAGGCCAAATTCGCCTGTTACTCCAGGTGTTTCTTGACTTCCTACTTTTGCATTCCAGTCCCCTATAATGAAAAGGACATCTTTTTTGGTGTTAGTTCTAAAAGATCTTGTAGGTCTTCATAAAACTGTTCAACTTCAGTTTCCTCAGTGTTACTGGTTGGGGCATAAACTTGAATAACTGTGATATTGAATGGCTTGCCTTGGAGATGAACAGAGATCATTCTGTCGTTTTTGAGATTGCATCCAAGTACTGTATTTCGGACTCTTTGTTGACCATGATGGCTACTCCATTTCTTCTGAGGGATTCCTGCCTGCAGTAGTAGATGTAATGGTCATCTGAGTTAAATTCACCCATTCCAGTCCATTTTAGTTCGCTGATTCCTAGAATCACCCTTGCCATCTCTTGTTCACCCTTGCCATCTCTTGTTTGACCACTTCCAATTTACCTTGATTCATGGACCTGACATTCCAGGTTCCTATGCGATATTGCTCTTTACAGCATCAGATGTTGCTTCTATCACCAGTCACATCCACAACAGGAGAAGGGAATGGCAAGCCACTTCAGTATTCTTGCCTTGATAACCCCATTTAGATATGATATGTGCTGAATTCTGTCTATATGGAAATCTGCTCTAGTCTGAGTGTGTTCATGTATTCACTCAAAAGTTATTTATGGATCATTTTCTCTGTTCCATATTAAAGGAAATGCAGAAATATAAAAGACCACTCTACTCTCAGAGGGAAGACCAACATCTAAAACTCATAGTTTTTCTTTTTCTTTTTTTTTTTTTTGCTTCATGAAATCCTTCTTCTCTATAGGGGCAAGCACAGCTAACACCCAGGAGAGAGCTCCTTGGCGCAATCACAATGCCCTAAAAAGGACGCATGAAGTGAATTGGTAGAGAGTATGTTAAAGGAGAATCACTTTGCTTATAAAATATATTTTTTAATATATATTTTTAAAAAGCAAAAACTTGAAAGAGTTTATCTGTTGCTCTCAGCCACAGGGACTTTTAGGATAACTTTCTTTCTCTTGTTATCTCAGATTTTATAATCATCATGTCCTCAGATACAAGAATCAAATTGTTTTCAAGAACCCAACATCATTATTTAAAAAGAAGGCACTGCCATTGTAAGCAAAAATGGCTTATGTAAATGTCAGTATCTTTTTAAATAATCTGATTTTTCTTTCCCTAGGAATCATCACACAGAGGTCTTTTTCAGCATCTACGGTGGGCAATGTTGTCTGCTAAAGAAGTAAAATTATAGTTACCAGATTTGCTTTTCTGTCAAAAATGATTTGGCTGATCATTTTTACACATTTGCCATTGACGTTTTGCGTCTTTTTTCTAGTCTGCACTCCAGTCACAGCCTTCTGGCAATATGATGTTTTTGAGCACAGATTTGATACGCAAAACTCATCCGTTTTTCCGGTGATTCACAATCTGTAATTTTAGAAAGACTTGGTTCTTTATCACTTGTCTCACTTTAATAAAAGATCTTTGCTAGTATTCTCTGAAGTCCTTTTGGAAACAAAATTCCCTAAAAGATTTCCAGTCTGTAAAAGTTCCAAACTCATTTAAATAATCATTTCAGAACAACATTTCAGTTTATGGTAAGAATGCTGCTCTAATATTTAAAGTGGCTTAAGGAAATTCAACCAGTGAATATAAAATTAAGCATAACTGTCTCTTCTCTGAGAGGGCACACAGGCTGCAGGGAAGCTGGCAACTTAGAAGACGTGGAGTGTGTGGCTTTGGTCCAAGGAGCCATGCTGAATGCTCAGAAGGTTTTGCACTTTGTAGCCTATATTTATTAACTGGATTCTCAAGCTTCCCTTTCCCTCTTTCTTGTGGTAACCTGCTTATGCCATCACATTCACCATTCTGAGGCTCCTGATCTTTCACAAAAGTCCATATACAGTTTTACACTAAGAAGAACATTTTCTGCACCAAGGCCAGAGTTTTGAAAATGTGGCAAACTCAGAAGCTAAAGTTGTACAGTCTGACTCGTTTTGGATAAAATATTGACCGTTCAGTTAATTATTTGAGAAAAATGCATCTGAGGGTTCAAGGGCACAAAAGGGAACTACAGGAGATGCAGGTGGGCTCCCCCCAAGCAATTTTCAAGATAATTGAGGCTTGATGGTTGTTGTTCAGTTGCTAAGTTATGTCTGACCCTTTCTTTGCGACCCCATGAACTATAGCATACCAGGCTTCCCTGTCCTTCACCATCTCCCGGGAGTTTGCTCAACTCATGTCCATTGAGCCAGTGATGTCATCCAACCATCTCATCCTGTTGCTCCCTTTTCCATCTGCCCTCAATCTTTCCAGGGTCAGGGTCTTTTCCAATGATTTGGGTCTTTTTCAATGAGTTGGCTCTTCGCATCAGGTGGCCAATGTATTGGAGCTTCAGCATCAGTCCTTTCAATGAATATTCAGGGTTGATGTCCTTTAGGATTGACTGGTTTGATCTCTTTGCTGTCCAGGGTACTCTCAAGAGTTCTCCAGCATCTCAGTTTGAAAGCATCAATTCTTTGGTGCACAGCCTTCTTTATGGTCCAACTCTCACATCTGTTCATGACTAATGGAAAAACCATAGCTTTAACTATACAGACCTTTGTCGGCAAAGTGATGTCTCTATGTTTTAATATGTTTTCTAGGTTTGTAATAGCTTTTCTTCCAAGGAGAAAGTGTCTTTTAATTTTGTGACAGCAGTCACTGTCCACAGTGATTCTGGAGCTGAGAAGAATTCCCTAAAATACCTGGGAAAGTTCTCAATTAACTAGGGCTCTCCAAAGCAGGCTCTGCCCAAATGATCTGACTCACTCAGAAGGGCAGCAACTCCAGGACCTCAAGGGGAGACACATGGATTAGAGGAAGCTGACCCAGGCCTCTTAACACAGGAACCGTCTCCCTCTAACTGTCCTCCTTCTCTAACAAAACTCCCATCTCAAGAAGGGGAAAGTGCTGTGACCTAGGGCAGGGATGGATCCTGTCTGGTGAGTCCCCAGGGTGGAAATTCCGGCCCTGCTCTTGGGGATTCGACTTCATCTTCATGGAAGTTCTCTTGCCATTTAGCAGGAGGTAGGCATAGCAGTCAGTCACTCCAGCAAGACCAGCTGCTTGGCCTGTTTCTTTCCTGGATGAGTACATTAGAGTAACAGCAGTCTTTTTCAACTGTTTTTCCACATTCTGAAAACCACAGCCATCTTTCTGCCTCACTCACATTTGTTAAAAAACTCACATGGGTGGCCAGCACAGATGTAAATTACTCTGTCTCTAATTCCATTTTCTTCATCAAATTCAACAATGACTCATTATGGGTTGAAATGTTTATTCAGAACTGGTGAAAGATTACAGCTGGTAAGGCCAGAGGGCCTTTTTCATCACAATGAGAAATAAACACTGAATTCTGATGGTAACAAGCCATGTACTGCCTTCAAACAGGCATTGCAAGCATCTGATTTCAGGAAAATCTGAAGTCCTTTTTCAGGTTAAAGTGAACCAGAAATGTAACAGCTCAGGCTGTGTGCAATTTTAGATTGAGTGTCCTCATTATAGGGTAAAAATAGAAATACCCAGATATTATTATTGTGTTGTTCTGAGGTAAAGTGGGAAATAAGCCTGTGGGACTCCAATGTCTTCTGGAATTCTGAGAATGAGATATTTGTGAAGACCTTAAGTACACAAAACAATGAAGAAGATAAATTATGTGTTAAATTGTACACTACACTGAAAAAGTAAACAGGGATTTGGGATTTTGCAAAAATACAAAATAGACTTCTGGGAAAGAGCTTGAGTCCTAGAGGAGGAAAACAGCTTAATCTCTTTTCTCTGTGCCCTCTGCCATGACAATGAAAGTGAATCAAGACTGCAGCAGAGAGTTACACTATTTTTAAATTTTCATACTGGTATTTTTATCTCTAGCCTGCCCTTTCTCAAAAATGATCATTTTCATCTTTGACTTTTAGATGATAAGTATTTATATGTGCAAATACTGTTTTTGAAATTCAAGGAAAAACACAATTCAAACCATCTTCTTCAAATTCTTGCCAACTTTTCCTTGTTTCCTTTTTCAAATAGGGACCCGTACTGATGAACCTATTTGGAGGACAGCAGTAGAGATGCAGAAGGAAGAAACTTGTGGACACACTGGAGGAAGGAGAGGGTGGGATGAATCGAGAGAGTAGCATTGACATATATACATTAACATACGTAAAATAGATAGCCAGTGGGGATTTACTGTCCAGCACAGAGCTGGGTGCTTTGTGGCAACCTAAAGGGGTGAGATGGGGTAGGGGTTTCAAGAGGGAGGGGACATTTGTATACCAATGTCTGCTTCATGCTGACGTGTGGCAGAAACCAACACAACATTGTAAAGCAATTATCCTCCAATTAAAACTAAATAAAATTTTTTTAAAAGAGAGACCAGAGCTTCTTACTCCTGACAATGGGCAATGAGTGTAGGGAATAGATAAATGATAAATTGGATGGCTGTTCCAACCTTCACCTTTCAACAAAAGGTTTCTCACATTGTGGTGTCCAATTGCTTTGTCTTACTCTTTGATGTTTCAAACAGGCCAGAAGGAAATCTAGGCCAACACCCTGTCTCCCCAGATCTTGAGTTAATATAGCAGACAGTGTGCAAGGAGGCTGTTCATCTTTCATACCCAAAATTGTTAGCAGTGCACTCCAATGTCTGATTGACAGGGTGTCTTTTTAAAAAGACATTCTATCACAATCAGCTGGGAGGAGATAAGCCCAGGTAAAGTTCATTATGGTGTCTGGCTATTCAAAACCCTCTCAGTCAAAACTGCTACATATGAGCAGGAAGAGGGTCAGTTCAGTTCATTTCAGTCACTCAGTTGTGTCCAACTCTCTGCGACCCCATGAACCGCAGCACACCAGGCCTCCCTGTCCATCACCAACTCCCGGAGTTTACTCAAACTCATGTCCACTGAGGCAGTGATGCCATCCAACCATCTCATCCTCTGTCGTCCTCTTCTCCTCCCCACCTCAATCTTTCCCAGCATCAGTGTCTTTTCAAATGAGTCAGCTCTTCGCATCAGGTGGCCAAAGTATTGGAGTTTCAGCTTCAACATCAGTCCTTCCAAGAACACCCAGGACAGATCTCCTTTAGGATGGACTACTTGGATCTCCTTGAAGTCCAAGGGACTCCCAAGAGTCTTCTCCAACACCACAGTTCAAAAGCATCAATTCTTCAGCACTCAGTTTTCTTTAGAGTCCAACTCTCACATCCATACATGACTACTGGAAAAACCATATACTTGACTACACGGATCTTTGTTGGCAAAGTAGTGTCTCTGCTTTTGAATATGCTATCTAGGTTGGTCATAACTTTCCTTCCAAGGGGTAAGTGTCTTTTAATTTCATTGCTGCAATCACCATCTGCAGTGATTTTGGAGCCCAAAAAATTAAAGTCAGCCACTGTTTCCACTGTTTCTCCATCTATTTGCCATGAAATGATGGGACCGGATGTCATGATCTTAGTTTTCTGAAGAGGGTCCCATTCACCAAAATCTTAACCAATAGGGTGGATTAATTCTGCCTAAAGAAGTTAATAACTGAGCCTTGAAAAATTGAGGATCAAGTATTTACTTGATGATATTTTTATCATAAGTGTTAAAATCAGATACCTGAGCAACAGAACTAGAGAAACAACTTTGAAAACTTTAAATGCTGTTACATATAAGTGACGTATCAATATTGCTTTCAGGACACGACTATAAATATGAGTCAAGAGGTTTAAGTGATGATAGACACTAGTCAAAAAGTCAGAAAGTCAGACTAGACTAGAAAGAAAACAAGAACAAATATCATAATCCTTTTCTTACTTTTCCAGTATTCTTAAGTATATTCATTACGTGTGGAAAACGTACCAGCATCACAGACAGAAGTAACGTGATAGCTGAGGCCATTTACTAAAAGTGAAATCTGGTAAAAGATGCTGAAGCCTATTTCCCTCCCCTCAAAGCAAATCTTCTACCACTCCTTCCTTGCTAGGTCTCCTCTCCCTTTATCACAGAACAACCAACTGAGCTGCCATAATTAACATAAGATGTTGTCAAGAGAGGAGAGAATTTCTGGTGCATATCTTTAGGAATCTCATTTAGGGAGCTGACCTTTCTTTTCTGAGCCCTTGAGATGGCTGAATATGAAGGTCCAGTTAATCAGCATTTGAAGCCTGTATCAGTATCTCATCACCAAGGATACTATGCAGGACCATGTGTGTGTACCTCAAAGGCCAGCACTGATTCATCAAAAATGAGGCAAACAGCAAGGCCGCAAAGACTCTCAAGACAGAGCGTGATGTTAGAGAAGCTCTAGCAATACAAGATAGTCAAGGTCCTCTAAATCTGTGAAAATAAAGAAACCAATTCTTCCTAGGGAGACAGAAACGATGTAGGAGAAAAGAATATAAGGCAAACTACTGACCCATCCTCAATAAATACATAAACCCTGGGTAAAATGAGTATTTCCAGTCTTTATACGTTATTCCCTCTCTCTACACTCAAAAAAAAGAAGTGCAAATGTTAGTTGCTTCAGTGACGTCTGACTCTTTGCAACCCCATGGACTGTAGCCCACCAGGCTCCTCTGTCTATGGGATTCTCCAGGCAAGAATACTGGAGTGGGTTGCCACTCCTTTCTTAAGAGGATCTTCCCGACCCAGGCATGAGAACCCAGGTCTCCTGCATTACAAGCAGGTTCTTAACCATCTGAGCCACCAGGAAAAGCTTTCCTCCAAATTCCTAGCTCTCCTTTTACGTGCAGCCCAAAAACCACTTCTCCTGTAAGGTTCATTATGGCATATCACCTCACTCTGCAATTTATCTTTATGGGAATCCTTACTGTAGGTCATATTTGTTTCCAGCCTCAAAGTTACAGCCTCAAAGTTGCTTGTGTGCTGAGCATGACAAGTAGAATCTAGGTGTGGTGATGGTAAAGCAACCCACCACCCCCATTGTGGTCAAGGCCAGGGCTTTGGACCGGGACTTGCATCTGGGATAGCCCCTCCCCCATCAACTTACAACATGACTGACAATCAAGTAGGTACTTAGCACTCTAACATCCAGTTTTCTCACCTGTGACCTGGGGATAATAATTTTTTAAAAGCTACCATAAAGACTTCCCTGGTGGTCCAGTGGTTAAGACTTCACACTTCCAATGCAGGAGGTACAGTTTCCACCCCTAGTTGGGGAACTAAGATCCCACATGCCTCGTGGTGCAGCAGAGGGGAAAAAAATGCTATCATATAGAGTAACTGGGGGGATGAAATGCAATAAGAAATGTAAAGTACTAACCACTGTGTCCAATAAATAATAAACACTATAAATATATGCCACAAAAATATTATTATCAACATTAGCATGATGAACTCAGTGGTTCACATATTTGTAGTACTCTGCAAAGGAATATCCCCTGGAGAAGGGCATGGCAACCCACTCTAGTATTCTTGCCTGGAGAATCTCATGGACAGAGGAGCCTGGCAGGCTACAGTCCATGGGGTCCTAAAGAGTTGGACATGACTGAAATGACTTAACATGCATGTACAAAACAATAAAGGGCTTCCCACATGGTGCTAGTGGTAAAGAACACACATGCCAATGCAGGAGATACAAGACACGTGGGTTTGATCCCTGGGTCAGGAAGATCTCTTGGAGAAGGGCATGGTAACCCACTCCAGTATTCTTGCTTGGAGAATCCCATGGACAGAGGAGCCTGGCAGGCTACAGTCAGTCCATAGGGTCACAAAGAGTCAGACAAAAATAAAGCAACACAAAGGAATAAAACATTTTACTTTGGGGTTTCCTACAGATTATTTCATTAAAATTTACCATCATTAGAGTTAGATTGAAATCTCCCTAATCAAGCTGACAAAATTGGTAAATGCACTAATGATAATATTTTTAAGGAATTCCTTGCAGTCTGGTGGTTAGGACTCAGCGCTTCCACTGTTGGGGATCAATCCCTGGTTGGGGAACTAAAACCCTGTAAACTGCAGCACAGCTAAAAATATTTTTTTTCTTTAAAGACATGCAGTTTTTCTCCTGTAAATTCATAGGACAAGCAAAGATATGTAAACATACACATTTTTAAAATAGAAGTAGTGTTAGAGAAAAAATAATCACACTTTTGTAATTAGCATAATCTCCTCAAATACATAGTAATATATTAAGTCTATAAAGCAAATTTTAGTTTTAAAAGAAATTTATTCTCCAGAACAAGTTAAATGTGTCCAAAAGTTTGCTCAGCAAACTATCATTTGCTTTCTTCTTAGAAATCACTTTTATTTAAATGGTCTGCTTCTGTCCAGTACTGGCAAATAATAAAAATCCCAAGTGATCGAGTCTGATTATATTACACTAAATATCAAGTTAAATAATTAAGAATTAATCTTCTTTCTAATGTCCTTTATCTCATCAGTTCAATTCAGTTCAGTCACTCAGTCATGTCTGACTCTTTGCAACCCCATGAATCGCAGCACACCAGGCCTCCCTGTCCATCACCAACTCCTGGAGTTTACTCCGACTCACGCCCATCGAGTCAGTGATGCCATCCAGCCATCTCATCCTCTGTTGTCCCCTTCTCCTCCTGCCCCCAATCCCTCCCAGCATCAGAGCCTTTTCCAATGAGTTAACTCTTTGCATGAGGTGGCCAAAGTACTGGAGTTTCAGCTTTAGCATCATTCCTTCCAAAGAAATCCCAGGGCTAATCTCCTTCAAAATGGACTGGTAGAATCTCCTTGCAGTCCAAGGGACTCTCAAGAGTCTTCTCCAACATCACAGCTCAAAAGCATCAATTTTTCGGTGCTCAGCCTCTCTCATTAACTCATCACAAATCAAGTCTGACATTCCTCTTAAATTAATATTCTTTTACAGAATTCTCTTTCCTTTTAATTAATTAAACTCTCAATTAGTGAAACAACTTTATTTTACTTATAAACTGTATTGTCATTTCTGAAAAAAATTCAAAATTATGAAAAATGTTTATAAACATGGAAACAGATATGAAGTAGGAAGGATTTAAATTTACAAAGATATAAATACAATAATAACATAAAAAAAGAATTACCACAGGCCCCAAAACCACTTTTTAATCATTATCACAGTTATGGTAGAGAAACATAAAAATGATACATTGCTATGATAAGGGATTTTTGTTTTATTCTGAAGTTTAGAAAAATTAGACATTTTATTTCTTATTTTGATATATTCTCACTCTTGCCTGGAAAATCCCATGGACTGCAGCCTACCAGGCTCCTCAGTCCATGGGGTCGCTAAGAGTCAAACACAACTGAGCGACTTCACTTTCTCTTTTCACCTTCATGCACTGGAGAAGGAAATGGCAACCCACTCCAGTGTTCTTGCCTGGAGAATCCCAGGGACGGGGGGAGCCTGGTGGGCTGCCGTCTATGGGGTCGCACAGAGTTGGACACGACTGAAGCAACTTAGCAGCAGCAGCAGCAGCAGCACAGTTAAATTGTAGGGGAACTTCATTGCTGGGGGAATGAAACTGAGAATGTTTAAGTAACTTCCCAATAAGTGGTAGAAGCTGACACTTGAACACAGGTACACCTTTGCTAATATGCCAAATAACCTCTAGTTCACTTATGAACAATTATCATAGGTATTCCATACAGATTGTAAATATTTTCAAAGCAGTAGAATGCAATTAAATGCCTTAAGCCTAAAACTAGAACTATTACTAATTTTATTTCTGATGACAAGAGAGACTCTTATAGTGTTTCCAGATCACCTTTAGGAAACTAAGTAATATTACAATGTAGGTCCAATACTGTATGGTGAATTGGGGAACCAGGGCCCTGAATTCCTAGACTCTGCTTTGAATTGTTTGACTTTAAACAGTGAACCTGCAAAATGAAGGCAATGGACCCAATTCTGGCTAAAATACCATCCAATGCGACAGGATGCTTCAATGGACTGAAGTCCCCATTATCATTAATAGAAATGTGCATTCTAAACTGCTCCATAAACCAATTTGAACTTTATGCAATGCAAAATACACCAAGATTGAATTATGTCCTTAAAAAATAATTATATGCAACTAAAATCTGACATAGGTTTCTGTTACTGGTTGAATTATGTTTCCTCAAACTTCATTTGTTGAAGTCCTAACATCAAATACCTCCGAATGTGACTGTATTTGGTGTAGTGGTGGTTGTAGTGGTAGCTTAGTCGCTAAGTCGTGTCTGACTCTTGCAAGCCCCATGGACTGTAGACCACCTGGCTCTTCTGTCCATGGATTCTCCAGGCAAGAATACAGGAGTGGGTTGCCGTTTCCTCCTCCAGAGAATCTTCCCGACCCAGGGATCGAACTTGCATCTCCTACACTACAGGCGGATTCTTTAGTGCTGAGCCATTAAGAAAGGGCCATTCAGAGTGGGCCCTAATCCAATGAGACTGATGTTCCTATAAGAGGCAATCAGGACACAGAGAGGCACAGAGGAAAAACCTTGTGAAAACACGGGGAGTGACGGCTCCCTTCAAGCCAAGCAGATAGGCCTCAGGAGAAACGGCCATGACAACACTTTGCTCCGAATCTAGAACTAGGAGAAAGGTGTGTTTGTTTCAGCCACCAAGTGTGTGGTATATGACAACCCTAGAAAATGAATACAGTTGGTTCTTCTATAGAAGCTATATAATCAAAGCATTCTAATATACATAAATACTGTATGCAGGTCAGGAAGCAACAGTTAGAACTGGACATAGAACAACAGACTGGTTCCAAATAGGAAAAGGAGTACGTCAAGGCTGTATATTGTCACCCTGCTTATTTAACTTATATGCAGAGTACATCATGAGAAACGCTGGGCTGGAAGAAGCACAAGCTGAAATCAAGATTGCTGGGAGAAATATCAATAACCTCAGATATGCAGATGACACCACCCTTATGGCAGAAAGTGAAGAGGAACTAAAAAGTCTCTTGATGAAAGTAAAAGAGGAGAGTGAAAAAGTTGGCTTAAAGCTCAACATTCAGAAAATGAAGATCATGGCATCTGGTCCCATCACTTCATGGCAAATAGATGGGGAAACAGTGGAAACTAGCTGACTTTATTTTTCTGGGCTCCAAAATCACTGCAGATGGTGATTGCAGCAATGAAATTAAAAGACACTCCTTGGAAGGAAAGTTATGACCAACCTAGACAGCATATTAAAAAGCAGAGACATTACTTTGCCAACAAAGGTCCATGTAGTCAAGGCTATGGTTTTTCCAGTGGTCATGTATGGATGTTAGAGTTAGACTATAAAGAAAGCTGACCACCGAAGAATTGATGCTTTTGAACTGTGGTGTTGGAGAAGACTCTTGAGAGTCCCTTGGACCTCAAGGAGATCCAACCAGTCCATTCTAAAGGAGATCAGTCCTGGGTGTTCATTGGAAGGACTGATGTTGAAGCTGAAACTCCAATACTTTGGCCACTTGATGCGGTCAGCTCAAAAGAGCTGACTCATTTGAAAAGACACTGATGCTAGGAAAGATTGAGGGCAGGAGGAGAAGGGGACGACAGAGGATGAGATGGTTGGATGGCATCATCGACTCAATGGACATGGATTTGGGTAGACTCCGGGAATTGGTGATGGACAGGCAGGCCTGGTGTGCTGTGTAGTTCATGGGGTCACAAAGAGCTGGACGTGACTGAACTGAACTGAGTAGAAGGAACACTAGGAATCTAATGAAATGTGAAGATCTGAGAGGTCATATCTTCTCCATAAACATTAAAATAATCCTTGTCACAACAGCCCACTCAGCACAAAAGCCCTCTAGTGAGCACTGCAGAGAGGGTGAGCCTGCACTGCACCAGCCACAGCAGTGTTCTGCAAGGAGAAAATAAAAATGGAAACAGTAACTACCAGCGTAAGGAAATAGAAACCACACAAAAGGCACACACTTTCAATAACCTCTCAAGAAATGTGAAAGTATGTTACAGGGAGTGAAAGACCTCCTGTTTGCACAGCCACCAAATCTACCAACGACATCAATGGACTGGGCTCTCTGGAACCTTAATTTTTTGACTAGCTAATTACTTTTACACGATTTTCCCCTTCATTTTCCTTGAGACAGTAGCATTAAGACAAAGAAATCTTGCTCAGCAGGGTTCTCATCTCTTCCTCCTGTGAATTCCCATTGCATTTTATTTATAATTCTTAGGGCACTTATTAAATTCTGCCCTATAGTGAGAGGGATTTGTACACTTCTCTTATTCCAACAGGAAGCAAGGACTTCATTCATTCCTTGTCATAACTCTTACCTCTACCTATGTCAGAGACTTGCACCCAATTAACACTCAAGTAATATTTATCAAACGGAAGTGAACTGATTTACCATTCGATAAACCACTGAAGTGTTACTTTGCCTTTTAGGTCATAGACAAATAGTACCTCAGTAGGAAATTTCGTACGGAAGACTGTTCACACCGAAAGTCATGAGAAATGAGTTTAGAGAGATTAAGCAGGCATGGAGCTCCTTAAAATTCAAGGAACTTGCATTTTATCCTAGGGGTGATGAGATGAATTTAAAGCAGGGGAACAAGAGTTTCACATTTGCATTTTTTAAGAAAAATGAGTCTGGGTGTCAGTTGGAAAATGAATTATAGTCATGATGGAGGTTGGAAGCTGCAGGCAGGGAACAGTCAAGAGAGGTCTGACCGTTTCAGTCTTTGTAACTGGGAGACTAGTGAAATCATTGTCAAATCAACCAAAGTACAACTAGGCAACATATATAGATGAAGATTTAAGACTTTTTGTTTTTACTGAAATGTTAAGCATATTACACTGAAGTATGTAAAATGCTTTATTTTGAAATTAATGGTTTGATCTTGATGTTTTTGTACATAGGTATATACTAATGCAATGTCCGCCCAGATCAAAATAGAGAATATTTCAAGTACCTCTCATTCCCCTTCCTAATCAATATCTTATTAATTACAAGGGAAAAAATAGTAATTTTACAGAGAAAATATGGCAGATACCAGCTTAAACAAGCTGTCAACATCATCCAAATGACAAACTGACAGTATGCGTTTCCAGATATGATGCACTGCAAAGGGCAAAGATGACAACAAACGCTTTGACACTGTCCCGTTGGGAGGTATGGCCAGTGCTCCCTGCCCTTGAATCCTTACCCATGCTCCCTACTCATGCTCTGTGACTGCACTGACAAAAGAAGTGATGCTCTGACAATTTCTGACAATTCTACTTTCTTTGTGCTGTAATATTTGCTTTTGGAACCCAGTCAGTCGCCATGCTATAATAAGCCCATGCCACATAGAGAGCTTGCCTACAGATGTGCTGATCCAGTCTTAGCTGAATTCTCAGTCAACAACCAGCAACAGCTGCCTGCCATGTGTGTGGGCCACCTTGGACATTTTGCCCAGGTCAGCCTTCAGATGACACCAGTTCCCTCTGTAATTACACGAGAGATCACAAGGGAAAACTGCCCAGCTGAGCTCCAACAATCTGTAAAACCCTGGAAGATAATAAGGAATTGTTTTTTTTTTTTAGCTGTTAGTTTGTTTTTTAATATAATTATTTATTTGCCTGTGCTAGGTCTTGGTTGCGGCACATGGAATATTCATTGAGGAATGTGGCATCTTTAGTTCTGACATATGAACTCTTAGAACAGAATCTAGTTCCCTGACCAAGTATTGAACTCAGGCCCCCTGCATTGGGAGCGTGGAGTCTCAGCCACTGGACCACGATGGAAGTCCCTAAGCTGCTAGATTTTGAGATGATTTGTTGTAGAGCTATAGATAACTGAAAGAGCAGCTAACATCGTAAAACCATAAGCTCCATGAGGTTATCTTCCCTGTGTTCCTAGATTCTAGAACAGTGCCTGGCACACAGTTAAATAGAAAACTAAATATTTGTGGTGATGAATAAACAGATAAATAATCAGCAATATTACTGATTTGAGGAAATGATATGAAAAGCCACTTCTCTATTCAACACTATGAAGCAAAGGTGAAATGTTTGTCTTCTCTCGCCTTAATAAATTACTTGAGCAAGTAAAGTTTAAAAAAAAACCATGCTATTAATCTTATATCTACATTCAGAAGTGGGTCATCCATTTGACCTACCTAAAAGTGGGTCCCTTAAAAAATAGAATCTGCAACCTAAATAGTTAATAAAGATCTCATTAAGGATGCTGTTTTAAAGGCTTTAGAATCTCTTAAAATCTTTTATCTTACCTTTTGTTATTCCTCCTGAAGCACCATGGTCAGCAACAAAAGGAAAAGATGTAACAAGAATAACCAAAGAGAAGAAAAGGTGCTCATTTGCTTTGGTGACATTGTGATATAAGTGTTTTTTCATTTCTAAGTACCTTATCTGAACCAAAAGCATCAGTGTGGACCAACACTAGGGACAGGAAGGCTGAAATAGAAATGATTGTATAATAGATAATAGCCTGAAGCACAGAGTTCGTAAGAGCTGAATGTTCTATGCAGGAGTTTCCCCACAGTAATAGTAATTTAAGTAATATATAAGTAATATTAAATTTAATATTAAAATAAATAAAATAATATTAAATANAAAATAATCTTCATTACATATTTCATTTAAATTATTACTTTATTTGAATTATTGTACCTTCCTAGAAATGCAGGAAGGCATTTAAAGAAAAATCTGGCTATAATATTTCTCATACATAAGGTATACTAAAATAGCAAATTTGGTCAAAATCATTCTAGGTGGAACTTTTATGACAAAACATACATGTATTAAATTTAATCATTACTTATTCTTTTGAAAAAAAGAAAAAGGCCTGAGGCTTAGTTTACAAATGAATCAACTACTACTTATTTTTTCCCTCAGTAGCCCCACTGTTTCCAGATGTGAATGTCAGTAATCAATCCTATGCGTACTTTTATTTTCTTTGGAACCAGAAGCAGAGTTCATTGTCATTCACGTGGCACTGTTGCAGCTCTCTTCTTTAAAAATGCACCTTTCCAAAGGTTATATTCTCTCAAATAACCAAGAAGTCTTTCTGCTCCTCAAGACCACACTGCTATTTCCTCTCATCTCAGGAATTACTTCTCAACATCCAAGTACTAGATTATCTCATTTTGACTGAATTCTTATCTCCAAATTATTCATCTTTATAGTAACCTACCCATTGCCTTTTTCCTTACAGGAAGTAAGGAAGAATCAATTTGGATGTTACCTGCTATGTACTTCACATTAATACATTAAAACTTATAGAACCTCATCTCTGCTCAGGATTCTGTTCTTCTAACTCCTACAGTTCTTCCCAGTTCTATTGTCAGAGTGCAGACAACGGCAAAAAGCCACAGAATTAGTCACCTAAATGCGCTGAAGGTAAAGCTTTGAGTTTTTACATATGGACTTAGATCTAAGAGCTTCTGTAACTCAGTTCTATTATAAAATTCCTAAAGCAGAAGAAATGGAGTAGCCAGATCAACAAATGGATAGTCCTCTCAAAAGATTTAATGGTCTGTCAAGACAAGTAAGCTAGAGTACCTTTAAAGTGATAAGCTATTTAATGAGTGATGGCTATTTAAGATGAATAAAATCATTTTAATCCTTTGTGTTCATTTCTTATATATTTTCAGCTTGTACCCAATAAGCTGTCTTTAAGCTCAGCCTCAATTCAGGGCGCTTTGTGCCACTTCAGTTCAACCCCTGTAGGTATGAGTACAGAAGCATCATCATACTAACCTAAACCTCCAGGGCCCCACCCCACTTTCCTTGGGATTATGGGTGTTTTAGAGCACGGTGTAGATATGGAGGAGGGGATGTCCATGCATAAGCATTAGTTGGGACCAAGAAAAGTCTTCTGGCACAGACAGGAGCCACTCCTGATCGGCTAATGGTGAGGTGCTAAATGCTGACCATGTGGAGCTCAGGGGATTGCAGCCAGATCACAGGTGGCCAAGCTCTCCATTCGTGCCTTTCCACCCTATCTCCTAGCTTGTCCAAGACGTTCCAGTTTACGCCTATTGTCCTAATGTAACTGGGGCCCTCTTCACTCTCAAGTATCTAAGTTTGAGCAATAAATTATATGGTGACCCTATTTATGGTAGAACTTTGCCAAATCTGCCCAGCTGGGCAGCTTTTCTGTATCAGCTTCCAGGATCCCAGTTCTGTTCATCCTATGATTGACCTCCCTGTGTCTTCCCCAACCCTGCTAACCACAAACCTCCAGGAATTATTCCCTTCTTCCTTTTTCATGCCCCATAAAATTACCCTCCTATCTCCTATCCCTTTTCTTCTTCAACAGGAAACTTTAGACCCAGACAATGTTGATATTTAAAATGCACAGATGGTCAGTGCAGCACACTGGTCATTAAGTATTTTTAAAACATCCCTGATCCAGAGCTCATCAACAAAGTTGCTCAGCCGTAAGTTGTGCAGTCTACCACAGCAGAGAAGGCCCAGATGTGTATTTTTCCAGAGGTCCACAGAAGATTCTCATATTCAGAGCACTAAGTAGTCCTGGCTTCACACAGCCCAGGCACCTTGCATGCCATCGCACTCAATTTTTATAATCCCACAGAGAAACAACGAAGGTAGTGCTGCAGTCAGGGGCACAAGGTTTTGAAAATAACGTATTAGAGTTTAAATCTGGGTTCCAACATTTGTTAGGCCATCTTTTATAGATCCCTGTACTTCAATTTTCCTTGTAAAATATAGTAACAGTACTTATCCTCCTACCAGTGGTAAATATTAAGCAAGTTAATACATGTAAAGCACCTAGATCAATGCCTAGTACGGTAATTGCTTTAAAGATGCTAGCAATTATTACCTGTTTTGCAACTGAGGACACTGCCAACATCATGTGACTAGAGGTGATGCTGAGATCTACATCCAGAATCTCGACTCCATGCCATCTGTCACACCACTACTACCCAACCCTCTCCTACACGATACAAAGCAGTAATAGGCTAATCAATAATATGGGAAGGACTTTATCATGAGACACTACATAACCACAGCTGTATTTACAGCTACCTATCCACAGTGTAGATCTGAATAGTGAAGATGGCTCAGAAACAGCATTACCATGACTGAAATACAGGTACTGACCTTTATTTTGTAAAGAAAAACAGTTTTGATGATTTACCAGAGTTTTAAAACACGATTTTATAGACAGAATTTTTGTTTTCTTAAAAAAAAAAGTTTTGAACCAAATATGGTCTGCTGCTGCTAAGTCGCTTCAGTCGTGTCCAACTCTGTGCGACCCCATAGATGGCAGCCCACCAGGCTCCCCCATCCCTGGGATTCTCCAGGCAAGAACACTGGAGTGGGTTGCCATTTCCTTCTCCAATATGGCTAGTTATAGTTTATTCACATAATGAAACTGCGTCTGAACACAGCTTAAAATTCTCCCATCTCGACCAGTTTTTCTCTTCTCAGCATTACAAAGGCCTCATTCCATCATCATGCTTAATTCCTCAGCACCTTCCCAATTATTTCCAGGGGAAATCCCTGGGAAGAAGGGGATGCCTGTCTTCCCTCAGAAAAACCTTAATAACTTGAAATTTTTCTTACCACATTCTGAGTATTCCCACAGCTCACAGAAAAAATATACCAGTAGGACTTTAAAATCCTAAATTCTGGGCCTGACTATGTCATAAACTACAGAATAATCTTAAATAGGTCAGGAAACTTCCTCAGGCTTCTCATCTCAACTGCAAAAATTCAAGTCGAATTTGTTCCATCCTTTGTAGTTATTATGCATCTTCGCAGTAACCTTTTGACTTAATAAAGCAGCATTATATTCATTTTACAGAGGAAACAATCTCAAAGAGGTTATGCAATCTACCCAAACTCCCAGAGGTAGTAATATGACAGAGCTGAACTTACACAATCTTGCTGAAGACCCTAGTATACTGGCTCACGCTGTGCTCCTAAGTTTGTTAAATGATCGAGAGAGCAATTTTCCAAGTCTTTTCCAGTGATCACACGTTATATTTCTACTTTTATCTCTTCAGCCAGTATTTAAATCGGAAAAAAACACATGTATTTGATCACCAAATTCAATTTACCATGGTTCTTTAACTATGCTTTAAAATTATCTTGTACTTATACATTAAGTCCACAGAAAACTTATTTTTTTTTCAGAGAGTTTCTACTGCCTGCCTCTCTGAAAGCTTTTGGACTTACCTGTTTGGTTGTCAAAGCAGAGGCTGACAAAATTTTATAAACACCAATTCTCGCTTGTATTTTTAATAAGTTATTTCAAAACAAAGTTCTTTTTCCCTGGAACAATAATAAAAATACATTTTCTACTGTTTTGTATCCAGTCTCCTGTCTGCCATTATTCAGGAAACACTGTTATTGGACTTCAATGTGAAGCGTCCCTTTCCTCAACAAAAAAAAATTCAGTCTTAAGAGTCAGGAAAACTCTTCCTTTCACTATTCCACAGGAAGAATAAACCAGCCACCTACACTGGAAGATGAAGCTCTGAATGTTAAACAAAGGATTCAGGATATTTCCCAAGAGGTTACATGACCAACTTAAAAGGTGATGACAGATTTGCTTAAAATACAGTAACTTTTATTTACAGTAAATTTATATATGTGCTGATTAGTCATGCTGATATTACATAAGAACACAAACTAAACCAAAATTTAAAAGAGAAAAGTCAATCCTATCAGCCATCCTGAAAATTCAAAAGAGTTCATAAATAGCAAGCTCTCACAAGGAGGTAGCTCAACACAATTGGTAATTTATATAATTTAACATGCTACAAATGAAGAAAATAAACGAGACATGGGGATGAGGACAGGAAAAGTCCTGTCAAGATTCTCTTCATTTTGATTCTATTGTTTTCTTGCCTTCAGGGGGAAAGACTTTGACTTCAAAAGTCACAAAATATTTGAGAAGGGAATTTACATCTTGTTGTTCTAGATGGTATTCTTCAGCTATTTTCTTAGCAGTCCATGTGTCTGGATAAAGTTTATGATTATTGAGAAGTGTCAATGCCTCTACAATGGAAATTTTGCCTTTGGGAATGTTCTTAACGTTCATCATGTCAAACTGATGGTCTTTCGGCAACCTGAACTCCTTAGGCTTCTGACGTGTTGCAGCATCCTTTACCTAGTAAAAACGACAAAAAACCAAGAAACAGGCTTTTAGGATGAGAGATTTGACATCTACTTTCGTGACTTGAATCTCTATTTTTCTTCTTCAAACAAATATTACCCATGCTTCTCCAAACTACATTTTCTCTTTATGGTGAGTCTTAGTTTGATGGCGCTTTTGCCATATCACCATTTCACAACCACAATTCAATCATTAGGTAGAAATCAATCAAATAGATACCATCCACTCACCGCATTATTTCATATATATTAAAAAAATAACAAGTTGGTTAGAAAAAATAAACTGCTTTAGAAGGGCAGAATCCTGATGCTGCTCTAACAGCTTACCTGACAGTCTTCATCCTTTTTCCTAGTTTTGTATTCATATTCAATTCAGTTCAATTGCTCAGTCGTGTCCAACTCTTTGCAACTCCATGGACTGCAGCACACCAAGCCTCCCTGTCCATCACCAACTCCCGGAGTTTTCTCAAACTCATGTCCATTGAGCCAGTGATGCCATCCAACCATCTCATCCTCAGTCGTCCCCTTGTCCTCCTGCCTCCAATCTTTACCAGCATCAGGGTCTTTTCCAGGGAGTCAACTCTTCACATCAGGTGGCCAAAGTACTGGAGCTTTAGGTTCAACATCAGTCCTTCCAATGAATATTCAGGACTGATCTCCTTTAGGATGGACTGGTTGGATATCCTTCCAGTCCAAGGAACTCTCAAGAGTCTTCTCCAACACCACAGTTCAAAAACATCAATTCTTTGGTGCTCAGCTTTCTTTATAGTCCAACTCTCACATCCATATACGACTACTGGAAAAACCATATCCTTGACTACATGGACCTTTGTTGGCAAAGTAATGTCTCTGCTTTTTAACATGCTGTCTAGGAAGGTCATAACTTTTCTTCCAAGGAGTAAATGTCTTTTAATTTCATGGCTGCAGTCACCATCTGAAGTGATTTTGGAGCCCCCCAAAATAGTCTGCCACTGTTTCCACGTTTCTCCATCTATTTGCCATGAAGTAATGGGACCAGATGCCATGATCTTAGTTTTCTGAATGTTGAGCCTTAAAGCCAACTTTTTCACTCTTCTCTTTCACTTTCATCAAGAGGCTCTTTAGTTTTTCACTTTCTGCCATAAGGGTATCATCTGCATATCTGAAGTTATTGATATTTCTCCCAGCAACCTTGATTCCAGCTTATGCTTCTTCCAGCCCAGTGTTTCTCATGATGTACTCTGCATATAAGATAAATAAGCAGGGTGATAATATACAGCCTTGATGTATTCCTTCTCCTATTTGGAACCAGTCTGCTGTTCCAAGTCCAGTTCTAACTGTGGCTTCCTGACCTGCATATAGGTTTTCTCAAGAGGCAGATCAGGTGGTCTGGTATTCCCATCTCCTTCAGAATTTTCCAGTTTATTGTGATCCACACAGTCAAAGGCTTTGGCATAGTCAATAAAGCAGAAATAGATGTTTTTCTGGAACTCTCTTGCTTTTTCCATGATCCAGCGGATGTTGGCAATTTGATCTCTGGTTCCTCTGCCTTTTCTAAATCCACCTTGAACATCTGGAAGTACATGGCTCACGTATTGTTGAAGCTTGGCTTGGAGAATTTTGAGCATTACTTTACTATCATGTGAGATGAGTGTAATTGGGCGGTAGTTTGAGCATATTTTGACATTGCCTTTCTGTGGGACTAGAATGAAAACTGACCTTTTCCAGTCCTGTGGCCACTGCTGAGTTTTCCAAAATTTGCTGGCATATTGAGTGCAGCTCTTTCACAGCATCTTTTAGGATTTGAAATAGCTCAACTAGAATTCCATCACCTCTACTGGCTTTGTTTGTAGGGATGCTTCCTAATGCCCACTTGACTTTACATTGCAGGACATCTGGTCTAGGTGAGTGATCACACCATAGTGATTATCCGGGTCATGAAGATCTTTTTTGTACAAGTCTTCTGTGTATTCTTCCCACCTCTTCTTAATATCTTCTGCTTCTATTAGGTCCATACCATTTCTGTCCTTTATCGAGCCCATCTTTGCATGAAATGTTCCCTTCGTATCTCTAATTTTCTTGAAGAGATCTCTAGTCTTTCCCACTGTATTGTTTTCCTCTATTTCCTGGTGGCCTACAGTCCACTGGGTGGGAAAGAGTCAAACATGACTGAGCGACTTCACTTTCACTGAGGAAGGCTTTCTTATCTCTCCTTGCTATTCTTTGTAACTCTACATTCAAATGGGTAAATCTTTCCCTTTCTCCTTTGCTTTTGGCTTCTCTTCTTTTCTCAGCTATTTGTAAGGCCTCCTCAGACAGCCATTTTGCTTTTTTGCATTTCTTTTCCATGGGGATGGTCTTGATCCCTGTCTCCAGTACAAAGTCACGAACCTCCGTCCATAGTTCATCAGGCACTCTATCAGATCTAGTCCCTTAAATCTATTTCTCATTTCCACTGTATAATCGTTAGGGATTTGATTGAGGTCATACCTGAATTGTCTGGTGATTTTCCCTGCTTCCTTTCATTTAAGTGTGAATTTGGCAATAAGGAGTTCATGATCTGAACCACAGTCAGCTCCTGGTCTTGTTTTTGCTAACTGTATAGAGCTTCTCCATCTTTGGCTGCAAAGAATATAATCAATCTGATTTGGTGTTGACCATCTGGTGATGTCCATGTGTATAGTCTTCTCTTGTGTTGTTAGAAGAGGGTGTTTGTTATGACCAGTGCATTCTCTTGGCAGAACTCTATGAGCCTTTGCCCTGCTTCATTCTGTACTCCAAGGCCAAATATGCCTATTGCTCCACATATTTCATGACTTCCTACTTTTGCATTCCAGTCCCCTATGATAAAGAGGACATCCTTTTTTTGTGTTAGTTCTAGACGGTCTTGTAGGTCTTCATAGAACCATTCAACATCAGCTCCTTCAGCACTACTGGTCAGGACACAGACTTGGATTACAGTGATATTGAATGATTTGCCTTGGAAACGAATAGAGATCATTCTGTCGTTTTTGAGACTGCATCCAAGTACTGCATTTCAGACTCTTTTGTTGACTATGATGGCCACTCCATTTCTTCTAAGGGATTCTTGCCCACAGTAGGAGATATAATGGTCATCTGAGTTAAAATTCACCCATTCCAGTCCATTTTAGTTCACTGATTCCTAAAATATCAATTTTCACTCTTGCCATCTGCTGTTTGATAGCTTCCAATTTGTCTTGATTCATGGGCCTAACATCCCAGGTTCCTTTGCAATATTGCTCTTTACAGCATCGGATTTATATTATGTGCCTCCAAACACCTTGAGTGAATTTAAATGTTGCTAGAGATCTTTCCTCTTCAGAGGAAATGAAATAATGCCTCCAAGACCTCAACAAATATAAATAAAACCACCTATCCACACCCATCTTTCCACCTGTCTGAACCAAGCTTAATCCTTGGGTTTGTGCTCTGTATTTCATTCCTCTATCAGCTATATCAACTACAGCCCCCTGCCCCTTTACTTTTCCTTTCAAACGTGCCCTGCCACTACTGCTTTTTGGTAAAAATATGAAAGTGCCCTGGCTGGTGCATAAATAAAGAAAAAGAAAGTGCCCTAGTCACCAACTTTTACAAACACTCATCAAACCCAACAACAACTCTTCTTTTATCATCAGTTTCCTTCTTTTCAGTTCAGCTTTAAAAAATAGTACTTGTGATCTCAAATCCAGAGGATTACATCTTAATCCAGAGGATATTTTTTAAGCAAACACTGCTCACCACGCCCACATACCCACAGTTATTTCTTCTTTGGCTTCCATACCACCTCTCCTAGTGTTCCATCTGTCTCTGCAGTGTTCCTTCCTTGCAGTCTATTTCACTTCAGCTACCCTCTAAATGTCAGTATGCCCCCAAGTTCTGGCCCAGGCCCTCTTCTCACTCTACACATGCCCCCCAGGCAATCCCACCACCCCCTTACTATTATTATCCACACATCAATGACTCTCAAATATGGTCTCAAACCTCGACCTTTCTCCTGACTTTCAGATCCCAATTCCCAAATGACTAACTACATTTTTACTTGATAATCTATAAGTACCTCAAAGATCAACTTGTCTAAAGCTGAACTTGTCCCTTTTCTTTGAAAATACAATTTTCTCCTCATATTCTCTAGCTCAGGGACCAACTCCACCCACCTCCCATGGCCCACTTCAAAACTCAAAGTTTCTCTTATGTTATATTTGACATTTCCCTCTCCTCACTCATTACGACCAATCAATTACCAAATCCTGCTCATGCTTCTAAGTCCCTCTCAAACCTGTTCACTTCTCTCCCAGTCACTAATTACCCTTGTCCAATCCAATGTCTCTTACAGGAACTACTGCAAAAGCCTGGTCTCCTCTTAACTGGATAAAATGCCTTTCCCTCCCTCCCTCCCAACCCACCCTCAAAACTGCCCTCAGAATGAAGCAAATCTGAAGTCACTCTTCCACAGGAAACTCTTCAATGACTTCCAACTGCCCTCAGGATAAAACTCAAATTCCTTAGCAAGACAATAACGACCTTCATGATTTGGCCCCTATTAACTTTCTACCCCACCCCATTTCATCAACCCAGATTCATCCCTCATACTTTCTTCTCACTGTGGATGTGTGCATTCTCAGTTGCTCAGTTGTGTCCAACTCTTTGCAACCCCACCAGGCTCCTCTATCCATGGGACTTCCCAGGCAAGAATATGGAGTGGGTTGCCAGTTCCTCCCTCCTCCAGGGGATCTTCCCCACCCAGGTAATGAACCCAAGTTTCCTGCAGCTCTTGCACTGACAGATTCTTTGCCACTGAGCCACCAGCTCCTAACTATACTGAACTCTAAAGGCACCACACACTCTCCTACCTTCATATTGTAACTCTGGCCTGAAACACTCCTAACAACTTCTTCACTTTCCAAAAACTCAAGTTTCCCTTATCTTCCTAGTTCTGTATCTTCCTACCACCTAATATATACTTTTTTTAAATCCAGTTTTCCCTTCTGATTAATATTAAATACTAAAATTAATATTATGACACTGAAAAAATCTGATAAATTCAACATCCTCTTTTAATTATAAAAGGATCAACTGAAAAACAAAGAGAAATAATAACCTAGCAAAGCAGGTACCTGCAATACAAAAATCACTTTTTTGTGTGACATATTAGCAATAAATAGTTAAAAACTTAGGGAGAAAAGAGATCCCATAGTAANACAATCTTCCCTCTACCCTTCAAAGACTCAATAAAACAAAAATGTTAATTCTCCTCAATTAATCTATAAATTCCAATTCAATTACACTCAAAATCAAAATAGGACTTTTCAAGAACCTGTTCATATGGGGGAAAAATGTGTGGCAAGAGTCAAAGAACTTCTGAAAAGAAAGAAAGATGATCATAACAGGTATCAAGATACTTTACAAAGTTTTATTAATTAAAATAGTATAATTCTAGTGTAGACATAGAAAATTAAATAGAACTGATGAATCCATTAACAGACTTATAAGTTTATGTATTAGCATTTTAAATGAGTGGGAAAAGGACTGGGTTATTCAAAAATTATATTTAGACAACTGATCATCCAGTTGAAATGTTCTCCCTCACCAAAAACTTTATTTAATGCCAAATAAAGAGTTTAACATAAAATATATAATCATAATAGTACTGAGAAAATATAGAAGACTGTCTTTATGTTAGACTGAGTCCATACAATGAAAGACAAAAAGGCTAATATATTTCACAAAATTTTGAATAGCAATAGATAAAAAGTCAGACAAAAATAAATTATTTGACATGTGATAGCCACAGCATCACTGATGTCTAAAGACATCACAAATCATTAAGAAAATTATGAACTGCCCAAAAGAAAAAGAGACAAACATAAATAGGCACTTCAACCTTTTCTTTACTATCACTTGCCCATGAGTCTTTTCAGATTTTTCCTATTACCCCTCCAAGAAATTTTAACACCGCTGTGTATCTCCTAAGTATTATATTTACATTCCTATATTTTATACCTAAGAAGTATTAAATGGTTTTTGTTCCCCAAGAGTTAATTTTAGAATGAGTAAGTAGATGTGAGAGAAACAATACCCAAGTATTATCCAACACTTGTCTAAAGATAATATAAAGAACACAAACATCAACCCCTATATATTTGTGTGTGTGTGAACATCTGATAATCAAACCCTCTAACTGTTGTTGTAACAAGTTACAAACCTTATTTTACATGCGTTTTCTCTTCCCTACTTAAAACTATACTAATAACTATTAACATATCTGTGCAGTTTATGGCCTATCTACAGAGAAAGACACTGGAGAATTTTAGACTGAAAAGGGAATGGCCACTGGCACTTCCCTCTCCTTTAATCAAACTCTTCTCCCTGCTTAGAAGCTTCCTGCCCCCATGAACTCATCTGGCTAACACCCACCTGTTGTTCAGGCCACTTCCTCAGAAACCATCCCTGGTCCTTCTATCTCAAACAGCTCCCTCTGATATGAAGTGAAGTGAAGTGAAGTGAAGTCGCTCAGTCGCGTTGGACTCTTTGCGACCCCGTGGACCATAGCCTACCAGGCTCCTCAGTCCATAGGATTTTCCAGGCAAGAGTCCTGGAATGGGTTGCCATTTTCTTCTCCAGGGGATCTTCCCAACCCAGGGATCGAACCTGGGTCTCTCACATTGTAGGCAGACGCTTTACCATCTGAGCCACCAGGGAAGCCCTCCCTCTGATACGTACCTCCCTCAATTATGTACCTGCAGCTGCTCATTTGTTTCATGCCTGTGTCCCTCACAACACTATAAGCACTGTGAGAACAAGGACTAGAACTGCTGTGTTCATCACTGTACACAGAGCATTTGTGCCTGATATTTACATACAGGTTCCCACTCCCAGTTATTCTGCGATCTCCATATTTTTACAAATCCTATCTGAATATTTTCTTAAAAAACAAACAAAAAGCCCACCAACAACACAACACTAAAAAATGTTCTGATATCAGAACATACCTCAAACCACTGAAGGAAGAGAAAATAGTATTAAAGCTCTCTCTTAATGTCATTCAAATGCATTCAAGTGACCAATTGTCATTTGGTAGAAGTGAAGTCGCTCATTCGTGTCCGACTTTTTGCAACCCCATGGACTGTAGCCTACCAGGCTCTTCTGTTCATGGGATTTTCCAGGCAATATTACTGGAGTGGATTGCCATTTCCTTCTCCAGCGGATCTTCCCGACCCAGGGATTGAACCCAGGTCTCCCTCATTGTAGACAGACGCTTTACCGTCTGAGCCACCAGGGAAGTCCGGCTAAGTACCCTACCAAATCATATAAATTCTGAAATAAAAGAGGTGCATTCAACTAATACTTTCACAAGTCTGTTACTTATTTTTTCACAAGTCTTTTAGATTTCAGTAAATATCCAATGAACAGAGGCATCTGTGTCTTGCTTAGACCTCTGTGCTTCAACTTTGCCAAAGCTCTGCATTCTGGTTCAGAAGCACACTGACACTTTTACACTTGCAGAGCCTTCACTCTCTTCTACTATTTGCCACACTTCTCTACGTGATTCTCCTGGAGCTCCAAGGAGTTATATATTTACTTAATGAAAACACACATTACCTGCAAAGAAGACACGGGATCTTGGGAATCAACATACACGTCTTTTAGTAATGACAGCAGTTTGTCATCTTTCCTATCAATTTCTCCCTTAATTTCTGGATGGCCTAAAGAAAGAAAAAGAATGTTACAGCTGTAAAGCCAAAGAAAATTTCCTATAAGATCCTAACTCTTAACACAAAAGTCACTTTTTTCCCCCCTAAACTTTAAAATTTTTATTTTGTATTGGGGTATAGCGGATTAACAATACTGTGGTAGTTTCAAGTGAACAGGAAAGGGACTCAAGCCATACATATACATGTATCCATTCTCCCCCAGATCCCCCTATCCAGGCTGGCACGTAATATTGAGCAGAATTTCATGTGCTATACAATAGGTCCTTGTTGGTTACCCATTTTAAATACAGCAGCGTGTACATGACCTTCCCAAAGTCCCTAACTATCCCTTACACGGCCCCACCTCCCCCGGCAACCATAAGTTAGTTTTCTAAATCTTTGTGAGTTGCTTTCTGTTTAAGACGGTCACTTCATTTTTTGCTTAATCAACATTCACTCGAACACAATAGGATGTGTTTTAAATGTAACGCATAATGCTAGGTCAAGTTCGGTGTCCCCTGTTCTGCGAAGACGTCTAGAGAGTTCTCTTGCATACAATTCCTTCTGATTTTGATTCCTTGTATCATGCTGCAAAGTATTAAAGCCGGCGAGGGCGGGGTCAGCATAGGCAGACGCCGACACCTCCAAGACTACGAAGTAGGCGGAGCCGCCGACTCCGCGGGAGCAAGGAGACAGTCTCAATGTCACCAGCCCAGTGGCGCCACCTTCCCGAGTTCGGCTGACCAGGGTGACTGCAGCTGACCCCGGTCACCCCCACCACTGCACCGAGGTCCACCACTCAACCCACATCCGGAGACCGAGTGCCGGGGCCCGAGGCGCCCCAGCACCACTTACTGCTCATCTGCTCTCGCAGGAGGTTTTTGGTGGAGGGGTGCCTGGGAGCGGGGGAAGGCTTCATTCTGCTGATTTCCCGTTCCGCCCGATTCTCTATGTTGAAATTCCTGACTGCGCGAGCCAACGCAGCCCCCATGTCTTCACAACATGATGCACTAAATTACACCACACGTGGTTAAACACCGGCGCGGGCGACCTCCGGGACACACCGGAGCATGCGCACGTCTGCGGGTGACCCGCGCTGGAGCTTCAAAACGTGTGCTAAATGCGTGCAGTTTGCCCCCTAGCGGTCGGGAGGGCACACGCCGCGTCTCCACCCAGAGTATCTCAAAGGGAGCAAGCACCTCCCTCTGGGGCGGAGACACGCTCCCACCTGCGGCTGCTTCCCGCGATTTGGGGCGGGACTTAGGGCTCGGGCAGACAGCCTCGTGGAGTCCGGCAGGAAGCTTTNTGAAATGTTTTTACTGGAATTGGTATTTGGAATTTACAGAGGCTAAAACCAGTGTTCTCTGCGTAGTGTTAATTGATGAAGTTATCCTGAAGGTGGCAGGCTGCTCCAAGAGTTCCATCTTTAAGACAAGCATGCCTATAAGTGCTTTATACCACAGGAATTCATATTTCTACCTATGTACATCAAAACATTTTCCTTTGCCTCACACATCTATGTGTTTCAACAATTATGGTAGAAATTCCATTCACTGCCTGTTAAAAATATTTTAAACGTGAAAAATTGATTTTCATAGAAATTCCACTGTACTTCTGACAGAATGGAAAAGTAATGTGAGACAGAAGTTATAAGAAGTGTAGGGAGCTATGGGAATTACCCGCATGAAAGAATTTGTTGAATTTCCACATTTAAGGAGACTTTGGATTCAATACATCTGTATCAGGTGGCTCAGACAATAAAAAAATCTGCCTGCAATGCAGGAGTCCCAGGTTTGATCCTTGGGTCAGGAAGATAGATCCCGTGGAGTAGGAAATGGCAACCCACTCCAGTCTTCTTGCCTGGAGAATTCCATGTGCAGAGGAGCCTGGCTGGATACAGTCCATGGGGTCACAAAGAGTCAGACACAACTGAGAGAATCACACACACATACTGGGATTCAATATTTAAGGAATATTCAGTCCAGGCCAGCTGCCTTGCTAGCCCTGGAGTGTTCAAAGAGCAGGACAGAAGGTAGAGGTACTTGAGAAATACACAATTGCCTGTCATCCCTTGGGAGTCATCTAGAGATAAAACCTGAATCACAAATACATAATTCCAGCCCTTCTTGTTAAATATGCAAATTAACATGAAGTGTGAACTCAAAATTCTCTCTGGGCTCACATTAAGGTTGACGTTAGGTGCCCATGGAAAGTATAACTAGGATGTTGCTAAGAATTAATCATCTCTCTGACTGCCGTATGATGTATTTATATTGCTGAATATCCTAGGGTACCAATGAAGTAAACCTAGAGTCTTGCCAACACAATAGAATGTAAATATTTTGAGGACAGTAATTATTGTCTTTGTTCACTGCTTCCTGCATCTCACTGAACGATACCTGGTACAAAGTAGGTACTAAACAAATGTCAAGTAAATATTGGTGGGTAGTGGTGGTTCAGTAACTAAGTCATGTCCAACTTTTGCAACCCCATGGACTGTAGCCCTGCCAGGCTCCTCTGTCCGTGGGATTCTCCAGGCAAGAATGCTGGAGTGGTTTGCCATTTTCTTCTCCAGGGGATCTTCCTGACCCAGGGATCAAACCCAACCATCTGCATTGCAAGCAGATATTTTATTGCTGAGCCACTAGAGAAGCCAAGATAAATATTAAATGAACTCAAAGATGAGCGGGGGCTTTCCTGGTGGCTCAGATGGTAAAGAATCCGCCTTCAATGCTGGAGTCCTGTGTTCAATCCCTGGGTTGGGAAGAACCCCTGGAGAAGGGAATAGCTACCCACTCCAGTGTTCTTTCCTAGAAAACCCCATGGACAGAGGAGCCCGGCAGGCTACAGTCTATGGGTTGCAAAGAGTTGGACATGACTGAGCAACTTTCACTTGACAAAGATGAGCAGAGCCCTCGAGAGTCTAGGCCTTAGATAGGTTTCTGCCTGAACACCAGCCCCTCTACCAGAAACGAGTCCTTGTGAAAGTCACTCACTCTGGTTATGCTCACTTCATCTTAGAACTGGGACAATAGCAATTATCTAATGGATTTCACATCATTTAAAAATATGAAGTGTCTGATACAATGCCTAGCTCAGAATATGATATTGAGTATTTGCATTGGTTTCCATTTTCCAGAGGAACAGAAAGAAGTTTGGAAAAGGAGCAGATATTCTGAAGCCCTGGTCTATAGGTGAGTAAAATGAATACAATAAATATCTGAAAGTAAAGTAATTCAAGTTCTTCAAGAATTTAATTTTAAAAAATAGGTGTTTCAGTTTCTATTCTCTGATTAGCATGCTCTGAATACAGCGTTACTGGGCCCATTAAGGTGGAAAATTGGGTGGGCATCATTAGCTCGCCACCAGGCTTTGCCTGATATTGGCAGCAGAAAGAGTCCCTCCTTGCTTCCTTTCTTCATCCTCAATCTTTCTCTCTCTATCTAGATTTTTACCTTCCTGCACTCCTTTCTTTTGGAGGAGGAAATGGCAACCCATTCCAGTATTCTTGCCTGGGAAATCCCATGGATAGAGGTGCCTGGAGGGCTACAGTCCATGGGGTCACAAAGAGTCAGACATGAGTAAGTGTGCATGCACGCCTTTCTTTGAACATAATTCAAAGGCATTCCGTGTTCTCCGAAGGATGGCAGTTACTAAACCCACGTGGACAAGTGACTCAAGATGCTCAGGAAAGTCCCCAGAGGTTACATTGACCAAACCCCAATTACAAGTGAGCAGCATAGCAGATTTGTGGAGGAATGGCTCATCCTGGCAGAGATGGCCAGGTTCAGATGGAACTTCTCCAGGCCCTGGATTCCAGTATCAGGGGCCAAGGAATTTGTGAGTCCAGCTGAGGTCATTTACCAGATTCCGAAACCTCACTGATTCCATTGTGATGTAGTGTTGTGCATTTGTGAGACCTAGAATATTTCAGAAAAAAAAATCCTGAAAACCAGAACAAACTAGGCTTTGGTAGATACAATATTCATATGGAGAAACTCTAGGTTTCATAGATTAGAATTATCAACCAGCAGTTATACCCAGATGCCTACTCTGTGGCCACCATACTCATGACTTCTAGTATTGTATTAGTTTCCTATCGCATCTAACAAATTACTGTCAAATAGTGCCTTAAACTGGAGGAGGAAGTGGCAACCCACTCCAGTATTCTTGCCTAGAAAATCCCATGGACAGAGGAGCCTGGCAGGCTACAGTCCATAGGGTTGCAAAGAGTTGGACATGACTGGAGAAGGCAATGGCACCCCACTCCAGTACTCTTGCCTCGAAAATCCCATGGACAGAGGAGCCTAGTAGGCTACATCCCATGGGGCTCCTGCAAGTCGACTGAGGAGCTTCGCTTTCACTTTTCACTTTCATGCATTGGAGAAGGAAATGGCAACCCACTCCAGTGTTCTTGCCTTGAGAATCCCAGAACGGGGGAGACTGGTGGGCTGCCATCTATGGAGTCACACAGAGTTGGACACGACTGAAGCGACTTGCAGCAGCAGCAGTGCCTTAAAACAGAGCAAATTATAATCTTGCTCTTCTGGAGATCAGAAGTTGGAAAGCTGGAAATGGGTTTCCGGAGCCTAAGATCAAGTTGTCAGCAGCGGTGTCTTCATGCTGGAGGCTCCAGAAGAGAATTCCTTTTCTGGTCTTTTTGGGCTTCTGGACACTTCTAGTGTTTGAAAACCAGCAAATGAATCATTTCATTGTATTATCTCCTCCTCTGACTATGACTCCCCTGCCTCCCTTTTCCCTTTATTACACCCTTATGATTACATTGGTCCTAATGTGATAATCCAGGATGATATCCCATGTCAACATCCTTATTCAGACGAGATCGGGCGCGTTCAGGGTGGTATGGCCGTAGACAACATCCTTATTCAGTCACATCTGCATAGTACATTTTGCAGGTTCTGGAGCTTAAGAGATGGATGTCTTTGGAGGTCCATGTTCTGCCCAGCACAGTCACCATCTTCAGAACATCTGTATCTACCTCTGTGTCTATGATAAAATTAGTAAAATTAAAAACTAGAACAATGGAGAGAATGGCTAGCATTCTCTGTTCAGCCCCACGATGCTTATATTCCAAAGAAACGACCTAGTTGTTGAAAGAATAAAACCATTTTGTTCAGGCAGTTGTATTCTTTCTTTTAGAGTTTGTCTAAGAGCAATGGTCAGCTTACTAGAAAACATTTGTCACACCTTGCCAGATCTCTACACTGCACTGAGAAGCAATTCTTCCAGGGTCCCATTCTTTCGCCTTCTCTGGAGCAACTCTGTCTGACAAGCTTCGGTGAGAAAGAGTATGTATGGGGTTGGCCAAAAAGTTTGTTTAGATTTTTCTGTAACATATTATGGAAAGCCCTGAACAAACTTTTTGGCCAACTCCATCATCCCCCTTGTATATAAAGCAGCATGATTGGTTTTCCTAGGTATGGCACCTTAGAGACACCAGAATTCTACCACCTTTCTCTCCTTCCCACTCAATTACTTCTCTCTCAGCTTAGAATTTCACAATCACTCACCTATTCCTGGGTTTGCATTAATTTTTTTTTAACCTTTTCTCTACCTAATCCACTTTTAAAAGGCAGGTACTCTGGGGGAAGGCAGGCCATTTGTGGAAGAGTTTATCAGTTTTGAAAAGTGGGAGAGAGAGAGAGTAGAGGCAGAGGCTACTGGAAAAAGTGGGAAAGGGAAGGAAAGAAAGGAACCAGAGAATAATCAGAGCAGAAAAAAGGTGTCTACAACCCTCCATGGGGCTGAGAAGGCTCCACACCCAGCTCCTCTCCCAGTAGCTTTTTCTTCTGCCAGTCTCCTTGTATAAACTCTTTATAAATGAACAACATTGAAAGAAAGTTATCCAAACCTGTAGGATGTAGGTAAAGCAGTACTTTAAGAAAATGTGTGTGTTTTTTTATTACATACATATATTAAAACACTAGAAAGATTGATGATAAGTGAATTTGAGTCAAGCATCCAACTCAAAAGCACAAGAAAAAGAATATAAACATAAATCCAAAACATTTTTTAAAGAACTGAAGATAAAGCAGAAATTAATTATATAGAAAACAAAACCAAATAGTTCTTTGAAAATTTAAAAATCTGACCTATCTAAGTAAAAATAAAGTCACAAATAAAAAAACCTTAGGGAATTTTTTGGAAAGAGTATGATTACAAATATAGAGATTTTGTTTTTAATGAGAGAAAGTGATAGATGCAACTTTATATATAACTTTAATATATGATCTCCTCTCCTTGAGTGACTTACTTATAGCCAATGAAATATGGGAATTGTGAATAAAATGAAGTAGGATAGGGTAGAATCAAATAGGCATAGATATGCATTGGAGAAGGAAATGGCAGCCCACTCCAGTATTCTTGCTTTTGAAATCCCATGGACAGACGAGCCTAGTAGGCTACAGTCAAGGGGATTGCAAAAACTCAAACACAATTGAGCAACTAAACAGCAAATATAACAGACAGACAATAGAATAGAATACATCATTCTTATGATAATCTTACATAAAGTAAGATTCCATCTGAGGAATCAGGAGTAAGAGCTTTCTGTTGGCTTTAGAAAAGCAAGCTGCCATGTTGTTAGAGGACCTTTAGAGAGCCTGTATGGTGAGGGATCATAAGGAAGGCTGAGTGCCAAAGAATTGACACTTTCAAACCATGGTGCTGGAGAAGACTCTTGAGAGTCCCTCGGACAGCAAGGAGATCAAAAAAAGTCAATCCTAAAGGAAATCAGCCCTGAATATTCATTGGAAGGACTGATGCTGAAGCTGAAGCTCCAATACTTTGGCCACCTAATCCAAAGAGCTGACTCACTAGAAAAGACCCTGATGCTGGGAAAGATTGAGGGCAAGAGGAGAAAGGGGGAGACAGAAGATGAGATGGTTGGATGTCATCACTGACTCAATGGATATGAGTTTGAGCAAACTCAGGGAGATAGTGATAGACAGAGAAGCCTGGTGTGCTGTAGTTTGTTGGCTCGAAATGAGCTGGACATGACTTAGCGACTGAACAGAGAACCTATAAGAGGCCACATGGGAAAGAACATCAGGAGCCTTTTGGAGATAAGGGCAGCCCCCAGGTGACAATGAACTGAATTTTGGCAACAACTGCATGAGCCTGAAAGAGGACCTCCAGAAATTAATACAGCCCAGTCAAATACTGTATTTCAACTGATTCGTAATATATATTTGGTTAAATTCAATACCCATTAGTAATAATATGGCTAGTCGAGAATAGAAGGAAGCTTCCTCTACTTGATAAAGAGTATATATCAAAAAATTTTAACAAATATAATTTGGAATGGTGAATGTTAGAAGAAAGACCAGTAAAGGCAGTACTTTTTGCTACTAGTCCTATTCAACATTTGCTGGAGGTCCTAGCTAATAATGAATAAAGGAAGTAAGAACTGTTTGTTCTTTTGTTCTTTTGAACAGTCAGTGTTTCTGTCTTCCCAGAAAATTTTGGAAATCATTCAAAGAATTATTAGATCTTAAAAAGAATTAAGCTAGCTGTTCTGTACACCAGTGAGAGACTAGAATGGCCAAAAAATTTCATGTGCAATGGTCACAAAAACTATTATGTATCTCGGAATAAACTTCCAAAAATGTGCAAAACCCGCATTAAGTAAACCACAAAATTTACAAAAAGACAAAAAAGGAACAAGTGGTAGGCAAAGCATGTTCCTTGATGCAAAGTCTCAACAGTGTAAAAACATCAGTTATTCCACAAAATAATCCATAAATTTGATACACTTTAAACTTCCCTGGTGGCTCAAATGGTAAAGCATCCGCCTACAATGCGGGAGACCCGGGTTCAATCTCTGGGTCAGGAAGATCTCCCAGAGAAGGAAATGGCTACCCACTCCAGTATTCTTGCCTGGAAAATCCCATGGACGGAGAAGCCTGGTGGTTCATGGGGTCACAAAGAGTCCCTGAACATAGTCCATGGAGTCACGAAGAGTAGGACATGACTGAGCGACTTCACGTCACTTTGATACACTTTCAGTTGAAAATTTAAAGTGAAACTTGACAACTCATAAAGTGCATCTGGAAGAGAAAATGTGAAAAAATAGCCAATAATATTTTTTCACAAATGTAGCATACAATATATACTGTTTTGCCCATTTGTTCTTTTTCTTTTAAAATAAATTTATACCAATTCTCCCACTCCCCACCTCCTGCCTCTGGAAACCACCAATCAGTTCTCTGTATTTATAAGCTTGTGATTTTTGCTTTAAGATTTTACGTATAAGAGAGGTTGCATGGTATTTGTCTTTCTCTGACTTATTTCACTTAGCATAATTCCCTCGGGACCCATCCCTGTTGTTATAAATGGTAAGGTTCCATTCTTCATTTATGGCTTAGTAATATGCCATTGTATGTATATGTACATGATTTCTTTATCTGTTTATCCATCAATGGAAACTTACATTGTTTCCATATCTTGGCTATTGTAAATAAGCTGCAATGATCATGGGGGTGCCTATCTTTTCAAGTTAGTGTTTTCATTTTCTAATATCGTGAAATGGGATTACTGGATCCTATGGTAGTTCTATTTTTAATATTTTGAGGAACCTCCAGTGTTTTCCTTGGTGGCTATATCAATTTACATTCCCAAAGCCAATAAACAAAGGTTCTCTTTTCTTCACATCCTCTCTAACACTTGTTATTTCTTGTCTTTTTAATAATAACCATTTTTACAGATTGTGGTGATATCTCACTGTGGTTTTGGCTTGCATTTTCCCCTGATGATTAATGATAGTGAGACTCTTTTGATATACCTGTTGGCCTCCTGTATGTTTTCTTTGGAAAAATGTCTGTTCAGATCCCCTGGTGGTTCTTAAATCAGATTGTCTGTTTTCTTTGAGTTGTATGGGTTCTTTATGTATATTGGATATTAGCTCCTTATTACACTGTACCACCAGGGAAGTCCCCCTGTCTCCTTTTTTTTCTTTTTCTTTTTCCCTAGATGAGGTAGCTTTCATAGTGTATCTATCCTTCAAATACCCACTGTTTTGCTGCTTATAGAAGTAGGGAACATTTAGTCATGGCTAGGTTTTGGTTTAATTCCAACAAGGTAATTTTGTTCTGTCCACATCAATTTAATCAGTACAGTAATTCTCCATCTCGGCCCCAGCCACAGAAGGTACTCCTGACAATTTGGCAAGGGGAAAAAAGGGGAGGGGGGAGTCAAAAAGAACAAGCAAATACTCAAGAACTAATTTTCATATCAAACATTATGAAAACAAGGTATATGAAACAGGATTTCAGAAGGACTGTGAAAAGTAAATTGCAACTGAAGCAGGTTACCTAAGCTAGTGAGCCCAACCCAGTAATTCCAGAGCTTGGGTCCATGTTTGTATCCTCCATTTATCTGTCCATCTTCGGGTCTTTCTCCCAATTCCAACTGTCTCTCTGACTCTTTCCTTAATGGCCATAGAAAAACATAATGATCACAAACAGGCATGACACTAGACGGACCTGCATTTGAATCTTGGCTCTATCTTCCTGAATTCATGCTTTGGGGTTCATAATTTTTCTGGTCACCAGTTTCCTCATCAATAAAATGGAAATAACAATACTGCTCAGCAGAGAAGGTTACTATGAGACATAATCCTTGTGAAGGTAAAAGACTTGACATATAGCAAACCTTCAAAAACTGTTAGCTCTTCTTTTACATAACAAAAATATTAATAAAATATGAAACATTTGGATAGTAATAACATCATTTCATTCATACTTCATAGTTTAGAAATCACTATTTTCAGATACATTATTTCATTAATACGTTCTGGCAATACTCTCTAGAATTTTATTCACATTAGACATATTTTAGAAGGTGCATTTAGCTGCTTGTTATTTTTAAAGTGGTGGGTATGGCCTTCCCTGGTAGTCCAGTGCTAAGACTCAGCACTCCCAATGCAGGAGGCCCAGGTTTAGTCCCTTGTCAAGGAACTAGATCCTGCAAGCCACAACTAAGAATCCCATATGTTGCAACTAAGACCCAGCACAACAAATAAATAAAGAGTTTGTTAAATAAATAAAGTGGTAGGTATAGGAAGTACATGAAATGCTCTTGCCCATAGGCTTTGGAGAGCAATTTTTTATTGCCAGTCCTTGCCTTTGCAGGCACAATTCTATCTTTTTACCCCAATAGGCTCCGCTTTTACTAGCTTCGCTCCCTAAACTTTAGTGCACACAACTCCCTTCTGAATCTCATTTCTGTTGGATGTGACACTATTGGCAGGGAGGCAGGTTGGGGAGGGAGAGTTCTGTGACCACTACTGACCCTAAGCAGAGAACCCAGGCAAGCCGGCCTGGCCTTCTCACCTACAGAACAACGAGAGAAGAAATGGATATCATTTTAAGCTTCTACATTTGCAGTGACTAGTTATGCAGTGATAGAAAATGAATATAGTAGGTAGTGTGAAAGTAAGGTTGGGGATGAAGTAGGTGGTGATGGATCCAAGCAATCCTAAAGCCTGACGAAGATGAGCCCCAACCCTTGAACCCACAAATCCAAGAAAATTCAAGGACTGCATCCTGTCCCCCACATCTCACGCAAAACATCAAGTGCCTGACAGCTGATGGATCCAAGCAATCCTAAAGCCTGACGAAGATGAGCCCCAACCCTTGAACCCACAAATCCAAGAAAATTCAAGGACTGCATCCTGTCCCCCACATCTCACGCAAAACATCAAGTGCCTGACAGCTTGCCAAAGCACTGTATGGGGCACTAGGTATACAGTCAAGATCAGGTTTTGTGACCAAAGGTGACAGTACTGTGATGGAGTGTTATCACATGAGAAAGAACAGACTAAAAGCGAAACACAAGAGGGTAGGGATAAGCCTACATAAAGTTACACAAAGGTTTTGCCAGTAGAAGGGGTCAACCATGACTCATACTTTATATAAAACACATATCAATGATTTTGTTTAATTCATAAATGAGGGAACCAGAAAGATTTACAACCAGTTAAAATAATCAACACATGTCATCAGGGATTTAAAATACAAAAGGAGAGAGGGGTTAGGAATAAAGAGGAAGGGCAGGAAAATGGGAAGAAGCTATTGTTGAGGTCATCACAGGTCAGCTAATAGACCTTTAGAAAAGATGGAATACAGAGTTTAGTCTTCATTCTTTTTGTCTTAAGTTCTCTTGAATGGAAGTCAGAGAGTCATAGACTTGTTTTAGAAAGATGATTGACATCCACATAAAGGATGGTTTGTAAGAGAGAGACCAGATAAGATGCTGTTTTTATTGTCCATATGGTAAGCTTTTTTGGTCCAGTTTTCTTAGGGATACCTATTTAACAAGGGGTCTTTGTAGGGACACTGTTTCCATATGTTTTCCCCTTAATCTGGATGAATAGATAGGATTCAGAGATGGGGTTCAGAGGCTGGAGCATGAAATGTAGTCAGCTGTTTTCCTAATCTCATGCCACTCTTGGTGTAAAAGAGCTTTTGATCTAAGAGAATCTCAGAATGTACCACTATGATCCTGTTGACTTTCAGGTTCCCAACCCATGGCCTCAGGTACATAACCCTTACACTTCCAGAGAAAGCTAAAAATGTCAGTTCTGTCTACAGGTCTCAGCAATGTGATCTAGTAAGCTAGTATATGGGGTTTCTCTTTTGGTCAAAAAAAATTCATGCACCTGGCTATATTTTGATAAGGAGTTTGAATATGTTTACTATAAGTAAGAGGTAAACCTGTTTTTTTACCAGTGTGGTTTTATTAAAAAACTAGTTGTAGCCCTTTAAATAATAACTTTTGATTATGAAATTTCAAACACAATTAAATATACAGTTAGTATAGTGAATCAACATGTGCCCATTGGCCAGAATCAATCATTATCAATTCATGGCCAACCTATATACACCTTCCCATTTTCCTATGTTCCGCCATTATTTTGAGACAGATTCTTTTCATCTTATCACAATAATAAGGGCATCTTGCCAAACAACCATAAAATAATGGCAGTCTTTTTCAAAAAACAGCAAATGAGGAAAAGGTACAGACTTTTGAATGGGTTTATATTTGGTAAATTTGTTATTATTTGCTTTCAATGATACTTTTATTGACTTGAGCAAAAAAGTCATAGTATGACTGTTAAACACTGCGAGCATTTGAAGCTCTGGAAACTGTCTTGCCCTCTCTGCATACCTCACTGCCCACAGGCTTCCCTTTCACTGGTTTTCCTCCCTCAAAAAGCCTCTAGAGTTGGCTGTTCATCAGAAGAGTGACTCTGTAATCACATGATGCCCAAACTGAGCTCACCCAACTCATTTCTGTCCTGCCACAAGGCCATTTTTGCTTTTAACTGGTTTGTTGATCTGGATGACAAATGAAGTATGATTCACGTGAATGTCAACATCCCATCCTTGTTTCCTTGCCAGCCCCCTAACTTCACCCCCTGAAATCAGAGCTTGAGTTAGTGCCTAAGGTGTACAACAACAGTTCTACTTTGCATGTGAGTGAGTAATCACTTCTTTCATCAGAATCCAATAGAACAGATTAGAAGATTCCTGTCCTAACAAATAATAAATCATAAAGCAAAATTCCTAAACTTAACACACAGGTCAATTAAGACCTAGAGGTGTGGTAGCTAAATAATGACTCCAAACACATTTAGGTCCTAATCTCTGGAATGTGTAACAGTACCTTGTCTGGAAAGAGACTTTACAGGCATGATTCATTTAAGGCTCTTGAGATGAGATTATCTCACTGAACCTTAAGTGCCATGATAAATTTCTGTAAAAGAGAGGAAGGTTTGACATAGAAGATGATATGATGAGTGAAGCAAGATGCTATATTGCTGGCTTTGAAGATGGAGAAAGAGGCCATAAGTCAAGGAAACAGATTCCTCCCTAGAGATTCCAGAGGGAACATGGACCTAAAGACACCTTACCTTGATTTTTAGCTCAGTTAAACTGATTTCAGACCTCCAGAACTGTAAGAGTTCCATTCCACTATTCCAGTGCTTTCTAGGCAACTCCAAGCCTTGCTTTTGAAAAGCAGGATGGGATATATGGAGTTTTCACAAAAGACACACAAATAAGGGAGATAATAAGTACATATTAATAAACAGGGCACCCACAACATCCTGGTGTGTATGACTGTGACCCAGAGTTCATCTGCAAACTGCTTCCCGCCTCTCCTAGCTCTAAGGAACAGCCTCAGATTGGACAATTTGGCTTTACTATTTTGCCTGTCAAATACCCAAAATATTTTTACTCTTTAACCTTGTTAAATTTCTTGATGCTCACAGATGGACCCTGTCGTCTTTTGCTAAAGCAGGGGTCCCCAACCTCTAGGATCTAATGCCTGATGATTTGAGGTGGAGCTGAGGTAATAATAATAGAAATAAAGGGCACAGTAAATGTAATGCGCTTGAATCATCCGGAATCCACTGCCCCACCCCCAGTCCATGGAAAAATTGTCTCCCATGAAACCAGTCCCTAGTGCCAAAAAGGTTGGGGACTGCTGTGGTAAAGAATAGCCTTTACACAGTTGGGGTGAGAGGAAATCCTGAACGTCAGGCTCATCTCTTACAGCTTTCCCATTCCCTGGGGCTCCTCAGCCACGCCTTCCCTTGCCCGAGCCTGCACTAACCTCTGAGGGGTGAGCACCCGTGTGGTCTGCCCCAGGACACCTGCCCCAGGACACCTGGTCCAGGCCTGACACATTAGGACTGTCTCCTAATGCTGAAAGCTTTCCTGAGCCCTGATCCTCAGTCAGTCATCTGATCACTCACTCTTAGATGCTCACAATGAGAACTCTGTCCCAACAGACAGGAGACTTTGAATCAGGGATGAAATTTCTAATGGTGGGATTTCAGCCTATAAGACAGACTGCCCCGGGTATACCTTGGAAGGGGGCTTGCTTTACCTTCTCAGCTCTCTTGTGGAATGCAACCTTGAGGCTGAGCCTTGTCATGTGCCTTTAGAAATATAAACGAAGACAACTCTGAGATGTCTCAGCTGGAGGCTGAGATGTCACCATCTGGTGACTCAGGTCCAGCTGTCTTGTGCTACTGGAATTTTTCCACCCCAGGTGTAAATTCCCAACAAGACCTTATGCAGGTCGTGAAGTGGGTCATGGGGTACTGGGCATCCGTACCTGAACCTTATGGGCTTCCCAGGTGACACTGCTGCTGCTGCTGCTAAGTCACTTCAGTCGTGTCCAACTCTGTGCAACACCATAGACGGCAGCTCACCAGGCTCCCCCGTCCCTGGGATTCTCCAGGCAAGAACACAGGAGTGGGTTGCCATTTCCTTCTCCAGTGCATGAAAGTGAAAAGTGAAAGTGAAGTCGCTCAGTTGTGTCCGACTCTTAGCGTGGTGAAGAACCTGCCTACCGATGTAAGAGATGTGAAAGGCATGAGTTTGATCTCTGGGTAGGGAAGATCCCTGCAGCAGGGCATAGCAACCCACTCCACTACTCTTATCTGGAGAATAGCATGGACAGAGGAGCCTGGTGGGCTACAGTCCAGGGGGTCCCAAAGAGTTGGATGCAACTGAGCATGCACACATACCAGAACCTCATGGAGGTGGGGGATGTAAAGACTGACACTCTGCCTAGAGAAAAACAGCTTCCAAAATTAACTCTCTGCTCCCTGGTTCTCTGATGGTAAAGAACCCGTGCAACGCAGTGCAGGAGACCCAGGTTTGATCACTGGAAGAGCTTGATTAGTTTGATCCCAGTTTGATCCAGGGAAGAGCCCCTGGAGAAGAAGATAGCAACCTACTCCAGTATTCTTCCCTGGAGAATTCCATGGACAGAGGAGCCTGGGGTCTCCTGGCAGTCTCCTCATAGACAATCCATGGGGTCACAACGAGTCGGACATGACTAAGTGACTACCACTTACACTGGAGTCTCACATGTGTCACAGTGGCTAACTGTGGCATCTGAGAAGTTCCACACCCAGGACCTCCCTGTTTTTAATGACCCTGGTCCTACAGAAGATATGCAAAAGATAAAGATTTCCTTTTTTCTTCACAGTTGTCAGAGAGGTTTCTCAAAGGACAATATCCAAGGATAAGTTTGTATGAGAGAAGATTGACTCCCTTGCTCACAACTGCAAATACAAAAAATGTAAGCAGTACTTAGATGAGCAGCAGCATTTGAGAAGGGAATGGCAAACCACTTCAGTGTTCTTGCCTTGAGAACCCCATGAACAGTATGAAAAGGCAAAATGATAGGATACCAAAAGAGGAACTCCCCAGGACAGTAGGTGCCCAATATGCTACTGGAGATCAGTGGAGCAATAACTCTAGAAAGAATGAAGGGATGGAGCCAAAGCAAAAACAATACCCAGCTGTGGATGTGACTGGTAATAGAAGCAAGGTCCAATGCTGTAAAGAGCAATATTGCATAGGAACCTGGAATGTCAGGTCGATGAATCAGGGAAATTGGAAGTGGTCAAACAGAAGATGGCAAGAGTGAACGTCAACATTCTAGGAATCAGTGAACTAAAATGGACTGGAATGGATGAATTTAACTCAGATGACCATTATATCTACTACTGTGGGTAGGAATCCCTCAGAAGAAATGGAGTAGCCATCACGGTCAACAGAAGAGTCTGAAATGCAGTACTTGGATGCAAACTCAAAAATGACAGAATGATCTCTGTTCAACTCCAAGGCAAACCATTCAATATCACGGTAATCCAAGTCTATGCCCCAACCAGTAATGCTGAAGAAGCTGAAGTTGAACAGTTCTTTGAAGACCTACAAGAGCTTTTAGAACTAACACCTAAAAAAGATGTCCTTTTCATTATAGGGGACTGGAATGAAAAAGTAGGAAGTCAAGAAACACCTGGAGTAACAGGCAAATTTGGCCTTGGAATACGGAATGAAGCAGGGCAAAGACGAATAGAGTTTTGCCAAGAAAATGCACTGGTCATAGCAA
>SJYQ01003631.1:233870-257132 GCA_006410935.1 Redunca redunca
CACTTCGTGGGAAATAGATGGGGAAACAGTGGAAACAGTGTCAGACTTTATTTTTCTGGGCTCCAAAATCACTGCAGATGGCGACTGCAGCCATGATATTAAAAGACGCTTACTCCTTGGAAGAAAAGTCATGAGCAACCTAGATAGCACATTCAAAAGCAGAGACATTACTTTGCCGACTAAGGTCCGTCTAGTCAAGGCTATGGTTTTTCCTGTGGTCATGTATGGATGTGAGAGTTGGACTGTGAAGAAAGCTGAGCATTGAAGAATTGATGCTTTTGAACTGTAGTGTTGGAGAAGACTCTTGAGAATCCCTTGGACTGCAAGGAGATCCAACCAGTCCATTCTGAAGGAGATCAGCTCTGGGATTTCTTTGGAAGGAATGATGCTAAAGCTGAAACTCCAGTACTTTGGCCACCTCATGCAAAGAGTTGACTCATTGGAAAAGACTGTGATGCTGGGGGCGATTGGGGGCAGGAGGAGAAGGGGACGACCCAGGATGAGATGGCTTGATGGCATCAATGACTCGCTGGACGTGAATCTGAGTGAACTCCAGGAGTTGGTGATGGACAGGGAGGCCTGGTGCGCTGCGATTCATGGGGTCGCCAAGAGTCGGACACGACTGAGCGACTGAACTGAACTGACTGATGGCTTTAATGACCTGGTTTTTGACCTTGTGTGATTAGTCTTGATTTTGGTTCTGGACTATGGTTAGTTGTAATCCAGTTCATCCTCCAACTTTAAAAAGAGCTAGTCTTCTACTGCCCTGGTCACCTTGCCCTGGGCTAATCTTTAGCTAAGTCTTTCCCATCTCTGAGCTCCATAATCAACAGCTGGAGAGAAAGGACTCATGAGAGATGAGATCCTACAGATGGTTAGGGAAGGTTCAGAACTAGAATCCGGTATACTGATTCACCATCCAGTGCTCTTGCCTTCCGCATGGACTGTCAATCCAGCATTTGAGAGCTACTCATAAGAGGAAACCAGACAGAGCTATTGCCAGGACATCAGCATGTTGAGAGGAGATGAAAGTGCTGTGTCTTTTGTGTGCAGGCATGGGATCGTGATCTGGACATATTAAAAGTGAGAAATAGGAACTTCTCTGGTTTCTCAGTGGTTAAGAATCTGCCTGCCAGTGCAGGGCACATGGGTTCAATCCCTGGTCTGGAACTAAGATCCCACATATTGTGAGGCAACTAAGCTTGTGTGCTGCAACTACTGAAGCTTGTGTTTCCTAGAGCCGTTGCTCCACAATGAGAGTAGCCCCTGGTCCCTGCAGCTAAACCCTGCACGCAGCAATGAAGAGCCCTTGAATGGCAACGAAGACCCCTTGCAGCTTAAAAAAAAAAAGTGAGAAATAGTATATCAACCATTTGTCCTCTGGAATTGTGTAATTATTAAGAAGATGGATGACAGTTTTGAATCAGAAGATTTAAATGACTGCACTTTTCCATACATGTGACAGTGGAGAAAGAGGAGAGGCAGGAGGAAGACTGGAGGTGTGTGCCAGGAAGACACATGTAGCTAGTGTGGGAAGCGAGCCAGGTTACCGAAGCCCACTGCAACTCTATTCTGAGATGGCACTTTTGCCAGACCCCGCAACAGCAGGCTCTCACTTCAGGAGTGAAGAGCTGTAGCAGGTTCCTGCACCCTCAACAGATCTCTCCACTACCTATGACATTCCCCTTTCATAGGGTCTCTTTCCTTTGGAAACAGAGAATGGCATCTGAGAAGTTCCACACCTAGGACCTCCCTGTTTTTAATGACCCTGGTCCTACAGAAGATATGCAAAAGATAAAGATTTCCTTCCCCGCCCCCTGCCACAGTTGTCAGAGAGGTTTCTCAAAGGACAATATCCAAGGATAAGTTTGTATGAGAGAAGATTAACTCCCTTGCTCACAACTGCAAATACTGTTACAAAAAATGTAAGCAGTATTTAACTAAGCAGCAGCATTTTGTGACACTCTAACTTGTGTTGCTTATTGTTTCTACTTTTGCACTGGCTTTCCCAACTGTATTGTAGGACCCATGGAGAGGTATCTTCGTCACCTCCTCCATATACCTCCATCCCTGTATATGGTGATCTGAAATATATGCTTAATAGAGATCTGTTCCTGATAATAAAATGCAAGTTTATAATTTTTGTTTATTTTAAAAGATCAATTTTTTTTTAATGGGAGTTACTGATTTGTTCCTCAATCTTTGCTGCAGTTGCTCATGTAATCCGTTAAGCCTTTTAGGTAAATCCTTAGTTATTAATATAAATATGATTTAAATCTGGATTACTATGCAGCAATTAGATTTGGCAGTTTGTGGATAAAATTAGAAAGACACAAAACTAGAAGAAACTCAAGCTTTGACACTCAAGCAGGTGCTTGTGCAGAGTACATAACTGTTTATTTAAAATACTACTATTTACTAAAGTTATAATTATTTATATATTATATATGATTAATTTGGTATGAATATGACTCACGGAGCCCAGCCTGGCGCTCTGTGATGATCTAGAGGGGTGGGATGGGGGAAGGGAGGGAGGCTCAAGAGGCTGGGATATATGTATAGCTGTATAGCTGATTTGCACTGTTGTACAGCAGAAACCAAAACAACATAGTAAAGCAGTTTTCTCCAATTGAAAATAAATTTTAAAAAATAAAAATATAAGATACAACTATGTTTTAAATATCTTTTTAAAACTACATCTAGTGCTTTGACATTCTATATATAGTGTCCTAGGGCTGTCTTAACAAAGTACTGCAGGGTGACTTAAACAACAGAAAGTTATTGTCTTGCAGTTCTGAGGCTAGAAATCTGAGCTCAAGGTTTGGCAGGGTTGATGCCTTCTAAGGTCTGTGGGAGAATCTATTCGAGGCCTCTCGCCTGGCAGCTGGTGGTTTGCTGATAATCCTTGGTATTCCTTGGCTTGCAGAAGTGCCGATCTCTGCCTTCATCCTCACATGGCATTCTCCTGTGTGTGTGTGTCTATATCCAAATTCCCTCTTTTGATGAGAACAGTGCTCGTATTGGATTAGTCACTGGTCCCACTGCAGGATGACCTCACCATAACCAAGTATATCTCCAGTGACTCATCTCCAAATAAGGTCATCATATTCAGAGGTATCTGGAGTTAGGGGACACAGTTCAACCCACTACACATTCTTCAGTCAGTTCAGTTCAGTCGCTCAGTCATGTCCGACTCTTTGAGACGCCATGGACTACAGTACGCCAGGCTTCCCTGTCCTTCACTATCTCTAGGAGTTTGCTCCTATGATACCATTCAACCATCTCATCCTCTGTCATCCCCTTCTCCTCCTGCCTTCAATCTTTCCCATCATCAGGGTCTTTTCCAATGAGTCAGTTCTTCGTGTCAGGTGGCCAAAGTATTGGAGTTTCAGCTTCAGCATCAGTCCTTCAGTGAATATTCAGGACTGATTTCCTTAAGGATTGACACATTCTTACATTAAGAAATTTTTCTTTATGTCTAGGGACTTACCTGGTGGTCCAGTGGTTAAGACTCCACACTCCCAATGCAGGGGTCCTGGGTTCAATCCCTGCTCAGGAAACTAGATCCCACATGCTGCAACTAATAGTTCTCATGCCACAACTAAGACCTGGCACAGCCAAAGAAATATAAAAGTAAATGTAAAAAAGAAATTTTTCTTTATGTCTAACTAAATGATTGATTTGTTCAAATCAGGTCCCACTTCTTTTCTTCCTGGAAAGCAGGCCTGATTCTGCTCCTTAACTATGGTAGAAAAGATGAATTGTCTTTCTACCCCATTTTTAGCTCCCACATAGGAACAGGAGAGGAAACTTCCCTGGCGGCTCAGACAGTAAAGCGTCTGCCTGCAATGCGGGGGACCTGGGTTTGATTCCTGGGTCGGGAAGATCCCCTGGAGAAGGAAACAGCAACCCACTCCAGCACTCTTGCCTGGAAAATCCCATGGATGGAGAAGCTTGATAGGCTACAGTCCATGGGGTCGCAAAGAGTCGGACACAACTGAGCGACTTCACTAGGAACAGGAAGAATGATGAATGTAATTGATAAACATTCTTTAGGTCACATTCTTTTGGATGAAGCTAGTATGCCTTCAAGGCAGGACCCAGGCCTTCAGCTTCCTTTTTCCCTGCACTTATAGATATCATCCTGAAAACAGACCAGCCAAGCATCTGCTCTTTCTCCTAGAGGAGGCAGTTCTGGTCAGCTTTCCTGCCAGTAGTTCCAGCTCCTCAGCCAGGATGCAGCCAGCCCATTCCCCTCCCTGGTGGATTCTTCATGTCACAGGGTTAGAGAGGGCATCTGAAGCTCCTGGCAGGCACTGCAGCTCCTGAGTGCTTACCAGTCACTGTATGGGGGATGAGGGGAGGGGACGGTTTTTATCAGGGCCTATTCTGCCAATAATGACCTCTAGCCCTGGTAAGTGTGCTTTAGACTGGGCTTTCTCTCAGTTATTGGTGAGATCTCACTCTTAAGGCTTAGGAGTCAGATGGGCAGATTCAGGGGAGAAGACATAGGATGCCCCCATGTAACCTTGAATATGAGCACTGTGTGCAGCCTCATGTTTTTCTTCTGCTTTGAAATTTCTTGGGCACTTGGTCAAACATTAAGAAAGCTGGTGTGTTGTTTCACTGTAGCTCTTGTTTTTCTTGAATGTGCCTCTGATACAAGCAACTCAGTGATGTTAAGTCTGTTGGCATCTTCCCCTCTTCTTCCCCCATACTTTACTGCTGGAAACAAGTGGAATCATTCTCCACCAAGAATAGCACTATGAGGGTGGGACAAATTGAGAGAGTAGCATTGACATATGTACACTACCATGTGTAAAATAGCTAGCTGGTGGGAGGCTGCTGGATAGCACAGGGAGCTCAGCTTGGTCCTCGGTATTGACCTTGAGGGGTGGAATCAGGAAATGGGGGTGGGAGGGAGACTCAAGAGGGAGGGGACGTGTGTATACTTACAGCTGATTCATGTTGTACAGCAGAAACCAATACAAATTTAAAGCAATTATCCTTCAATCAAAAATAAAATTTAAAAACATGTATTTCAATAAAAAGACAAAAAAGAAAAAGAGCTGGACTGTAAAGAAGACAGAATGCCAAATAATTGATGCCTTTGAGCTGTGGTGCTGGAGAAGACTCCTGAGAATCCCTTGGACAGCAAGGAGATCAAACCAGTCAATTCTAAGGGAAATCAGCCCTGAATACTCCTTGGAAGGACTGATGCTGAAGCTGAAGCTCCAGCATTTCGGTCACCTGATGAAAACAGCCAACTCATGAGAAAAGACCCTGATGCCAGGAAAGATTGAAGGCAGAAGGAGAAGAGGGCACCAGAAGATGAGATGACTGGATGGTATCATCAATGCAATGGACATGAACTTGGGCAAACTTTGGGAGATGGTGAGGGACAGGGAGGCCTGGCATGCTGCAGTCCATAGGGTCAAAGAGTCGGACACGGAAGGGCAACTGAGCAAAACAACAACAGCTCTCCAGTGTTCAGCCAAATTTTCCTGCCACTTCCTCACTGGACACATTGCTTCCTGTTCTTTTCAGCAAGACTTTCCAATCCCTGACCGCCATTCCTAGCTTTTGATAACTGTCTCTGCTCTTAGATTTGTGACTCCAAGGGGCACTTTCCATGATTCACTGATTGTGGATTCCCATTTAACTCTCTGCTCTGAACACTCTGTCCGATGCTCTGGACAGTTTGGGAAAGCCTTTAACTTAGAGAAACTCAACTGTCAGGCCAGCCCCCCTTTTCTGTAAGCCAGGGCAGAGGGATGTGGGGCCTCTGCTGTAGACCTCTGTACTGAGCCTTTTGACACCAGGAAAGAACAGGTAATAGAGAAGCTACGTCTGCACTGTATAGAATGACAGTGTTCAGTTTCCAGCATTCATGGTTCAGCTTGTAGAGGGGCAAGTGGACCCACCAACACTTGCACTCACAAATGGCCATCAATCAAAGCCTTTTCCACACCACTGTTATTCCTATATTCTGAGAGATGACATCAACTTTTTCTAACACTTTCCCACAGTGTTATACCTATACAATCCCAGTTTGATTCCTGGATTGAGAAGATCCCCTGGAGAAGGGATAGGGTACCCACTCCAGTATTCGTGAAATTCCCTGGTGGCTCAGACGGTAAAGAACCTGGCTGCAATGCATGAGACCTGGGTTTGATCTCTGGGTTGGGAAGATCCCCTGGAGGAAGGCATGGCAACCCATTCCAGTATTTTTACCTGGAGAACCCCCAAGGACGGGGGAGCCTGGAGGGCTACAGTCCATGGGGTTGCAAAGAGTCGGACATGACTGAACAGCTAAGCACAGCACAGCATACCTGTGCTTACACAGCATACAATATTATTTAGAAACAAACCCATCAAGCCATCTGCTTCCTGGACACTTCCTCCCAGGTGTCCTATAGGCCTTTTAGATGTGTTTTGAACCTGAACTTATCTTCCCCCAGAAAATCCAGGTGGTAGTTACCTTTCCTCTTGTGTGATCCCATCACAGTGATGAATATAACCACCTCTTCAGTGATCCGAGGCAGACCTGGGCAGCATCTTCAGCTCTTACCCCCTCTACACCCCCTTCATCATGCATATTCATTCCTTCTCATCTCTTTCCTGTATTACACGTTCCTCTCTGGCTTTTCTCCCTCTGTTCCATACTTACACTGCAGTGATTCTTTTAAAATAAACCAACTTGCTCATTACCTGGAAGCAAACAAATAAACATTATTGCTTATTAGGTCCTTTATGATCTAATCTGCTTCTAAGCACGCTTTTCTTGGTTGCTTTCATAGTTCATCACCCTCCACTTGAATGTTTAATCAGATAAATTTGTTTTCTTTTCCTGGAACCCATCCTGACTTTCCATATGCTATTCTCTTTACTGGAACAATCTTCTCTCCAACATCCCCTAACTCATACTCTCCCAGTCCTACTCCCACTATAAGACCTTGGGCAACTTTGTTTAACTTAGCTGTATCTCAGTTTCCTCATTTGTAAAATGAGGACAATAATTATACCTACTTCATGGGTGTCAGAAGAACTAAATGAAGTAAAATGAGTTTAAGACCTTAGGGCTTAGACTGAAGCATGGAAGTACTCAGTAAATATTAGTTATTATTGGTACTATTACTACTACTTGTTGGATTCAGCTTATATGTTACTTCATCCAGGACTTCTTGCCTGACCCTGGGCAACCTCAGTAAGTTGACCCTCATAAAAATTGAGTACTTCCAAGAACCAGTCACCCTGCATTGTAATTACTTATTCATTTGTCTGTTTTCTCCTCTACCCACTGCCTGTACGCATGCATACATACACACACACAGACTTCCCACCAAGGTAGCCTGTGATCCTTCTATCCCTAGTACAAGTTCAAATTTTTTGGTTGACTGAAAGAATATGGATGAAACATGATTCCAATGTAATATTGGATTACATGATTCCATATTCCGGTGAAATATTGTCACCTGTTCTGCCAATTCTCTACTTCCTAGATGAGCATTGAAGTGCTTGAGCCCTCATGAAGGGTGGATTTGTGGGTGTTTGTAATCTCATTAAGATCAAGATATACCAATATTATTCATGGAGGAAGGCCTTCCTGGCATGCCCTCCCAGCTTAGGTACATCATGATTCTGATTGACCTTGGCAACACCCTAGCAACTAATAAACTGAATTCTGTGTGTCCTACTGGAGAGCAGAAGCTCATTAGACAAAATTGTAATATATGGTTTTAGTATTTGTCTGGGAGACCCAGACTAATTGCAACAGTCAGCTAACTATCTTTGAAATGATGTGGGTCCCAGCCTGATTGCGGATGATACTCACTTTTAAGTTCAGTGGTATGTCAAATGTGTAATAACTGTATCTCCCAGGCCAAAGGCCCTCATTTGCAGGGTTTATTCATCACTGTGATGTTAATAGTCCTACAGTAGACGATGTCACCCTCATGTTGCAAAATTCTTGAAAATGCAATAAAAGCTTTTTGCAAGCCTTACAATCTGGCTCTGGAACACCAGTCTGGATGAGTGTGGTAGAGGAAATGTGAATTCTATTTCCACAAATAAACGTTCATCATGACTGGGAAAAAAGTCTGAGAGAAAGTATGATTTTTTGAGACTGGCCTGGCTCAGATGGTCTCTAGGCTTTCCCTGGATATATTTGCCCCTCACCAAGTAGGGCTCTTATCATGCAATCAAAGTCTGATACCATCCCTCCCAGGGAAAAGAGTGTGGGCAGATAGAATAATGACCAACCCAGGTGCTCATGTCCTAATCTGTGCAGTCTGCGAATATGTAATCTTATGTGGCAAAGGAGAGTTAAGAGTACAGGTAGAATTAAAGCTGCTATTCAAATGACTTTAAAATAGGGAGATTATCCTGGATTATCTAGGGGGCCCAATGTAATATCAAGGCTTATTAAAAGTAGAAGAGAAAGGCAGAAGAAAGAGAACCTGAGAGAGGGCATCCTAAGAATGAATTGTCCCAGGGTTCCTTGCTTTGAAGATAGAGGAAGGGTCCAAGAATGAAGGACCATGGACAGCCTCATGGAAGCTAGCAGAGGCCAGGAAACAGATTTGCTCCTAGTTCCTTCAGGAAGGAACTCAGCCCTGTTGACATCTGGATACTAGCCCAGTGAGACCCCTGTTGGACTTCCAACCTACAGAACAGTAATATCATTAAGCTCATGTTGTTTCAAGCCTCTATTTTTGTGATCATTTGTTACTCCAGCAATAGGGAATGAATACAAATTAATATCACTATTAAACACTACCAAGGACCCCCTGCATCTGCTAAGGACTTGTTTAACTTTGACTCCATATCCTGTGACTTTGCAACCTTAACTATGATTCTGCCCTTTTATCTCACTTGTACTCCATCTTGTTGGCATTTGAAACCTGGCTTGACAGACGAATTGTCTAACTCTCTGCACCACTGCCCACGTACCAGGTACCAGTCTGGTGACCTTGCATCATGTGCTCATGAGAAGGGCATTTATCTAGTGACAACCCCAATATTGTTCCTTCCATGTCCATTTCCTCAGCCCCTGCAGCCATACACCCAGCACTTAAATCCTAGACAATTATACAAACTCTTCCTCCAACCCATTAGGAAGGTTAGCCCTCCAGAAGAGAAAGAATTAATATCACTTGTGCCTCTTGGCTAGAGTACAAACACCCTGAGCTGGCATTCACAGCTTCCTATAGTTTTGCCCCAGTATACTTTGCTGAAGGGATTTCTCAGTATTCCTCTACTGAGTTGTATAGTTCAATCACAATGATACCAAAAGTTGTTTTGTATTTCACCGCTTCACATCCATGCATTCATCTATCCACTTATCATCTAACAAATATTTACTAAGTATTCTTCTAACAACTGTCCTGGGCATAGGAAAATCTAAGACCAAAAACAAAAGGGTAAAACTTACAGCCTAATGGAGGATTTTTAAATATACACACGAAAATTCAGTAACTTATGACAACGAATGCTAGGGATATATAGCAGGTTCCCTGGGATATCAGTGGCCAAGATGAGGGGGAGGTGCAGTGAGTAGCCTCATCTATTTTCTCAGTGACTTCCTCCTCCCATTCAGAAGTAGTTGCACCTCAATGAAAAGGACTTTGAGTTTATGAGCTGGAAACCTGATTTTGACCCCAGTTCTGTAATTAATTTCTTGATGAATTAAGTTAAATTGCCAAGTATTATTCATGAGGAAAAAAATGGGGTAAAGAATATTTATAGAACTGTGAGTAGTAAGAGTGAGAATTAAGAACGCTCTTTCATCTGAATAATGTAAATAAGATCCCAGTTTACTTATGAAAGGAATCAGAACATGTCCCCCAAAATATGCCTCTTTGGCCTACGGATTGTTTTTTGCTGAAAGAAACTAGGAAGCAGCAAACACAGAGTTCTTTTCCCTGCATCTGTTCAAATTTTCCTTTGTGACAGTGTTTCCCCTCCCCTCACTGACCAGGTGTTGACTTAAAAAATAGTCACAACCAAGAAGTTGAGAGTTCTGTTTCATTCAGTGGGAATGTTTAGAATGTCAAGCCCAGGAGACAACATCTCAAGTAACCCTGCTCTGAAGAGGCAAGGGGAGGAGCCAGGTTATATGGAAGTTTTGCAACAAAAGGCCGGTAATCTGAACATCAAAAGATTGTTAATTAAAGAAAACCAGATATCCCAAGTTAAGTAATTTAGGCTTTTCTATGTATGGGAAGATGTAAGAACCTGGGCTTACTGAAATTGTTCCTTTCTCGTGCATCTCAGCTATCCTGGGCCAGTTTTTTCACATCCTGAGCTCCCTTGGGGTTCACCATGGGGAGTGACTGCAGTCCTGATGGCTGCTAGATGGCAGGTATTCATCCCCTTCCTAAGTGCCCTTCGGCTCAGGAACTCACAGTGGAGGGCTGCAATTGCTGATGGCTGTGACATCCTTGTTTACTGATACGGCAGGAAAACACTCCATTTCTCACAGGAGAACAAAGCTTATCACTGGAGCCAGAAAATCAGCTCAGAGATGGGTCTGCACAAACATACTTCACTTAAGTGGCCCTTATCTTCCANCTAACATTAACAGGGGGCTATCCCCCCACCACCTTTTTTCTGGGAAAGGTTAATTTAGAACCTTTAGATAACAAGTCTCCTGGACATAATACGAGTGTTTCAATCCAAAAACCCCTCTGATGGCTTTTTAGCCTGCCTGCAGGACTCTTAACAGCTGCACATGTGATTGTTTGCGGCCTCCAGACTGAGAGGCACAGGAAGCTTAAAACATCCTAGGAATGCAGGGGCTTCTGAGGAGTCGAGATCATTGGAATAAAACTGATTAAGCATTTCATTGTTGAGCCAATACTTGCTGCCAAATTTTCATATCTTTTATTTGTTGATATAGTTGGTATATAGAAAAAACAAGTAGCAACATAGATCTTTGAGTTAAGTACCTTCTTTGTTATAACCCACTGTGCCTTTGTTCTATAGGGATGTCACTTTAGTGCTTTAAGGAGATGCAGATTAAAGAAAAACACTTCAGGGGAAACGAGATTAACATTCATTAAGGAAGAGCACCAAAAAGTGTTAACAAGCCTCTTGGCCAGAAGGTAATGTAAATCACCTGAGACCTTTTGTATGCAAAAAGATATACAGAAAGGGTCTGGACTGCTGCCCCTGCATGACTCTGTAGCTTCCATTATGTAAAATTTAGGGTATATAAACACCTTTTAAATAATAAAATTGAGGGGTTTTTGCACAAGCCTGGGCTCCCCCGTGTTGATTGTTTCTCTTGCTCTCTCTTCTTCCCTCTCCTTTTCAGGCTGATCCCTTGGAACGCGGAGGCTCACCGAGTCTACTTACTTGCCCAGGCTTCTGAGGGAGCCCAAGGCGGGGCACCCTCCGCTATTCAAGTGGGCGCATGTGGCCCAATGGAGACGGTGCAAGTTCCTTGTCTGGAACTTTATTGGTTTTCCACGTAAACCAAGTTAATCAGCCTCTTTTCTCCATTTATTTTCCTACTACACTATTTTTTCCTAATCTAATCTTATATTTCTAATTAAATAAATCTCTCCTCGCCGACTCTGTCCACCCTTCGAATTACCCTGGATCCACCAGGGCTGGACCCTGGCAGGTAAAGTAGAAAAGAATAGCTATTGCTTTGCCAGGCAAAGGTGGGGGCCACAGCAGGCCAATGCCTTCAAAATTGTGTGTCCCAACCTGGAGGGTGGTAGTGAGGAGTTTTACAGTAAAGAGAAGAGCGTTATCACCTTGTGGACATTCTTCTGATTGGTTGGTGGTGAGGTAATTGGTAGTCAGCATCATCAACTTTCTGTTCCCAGCCAGCCTGGGGTCTACATGCTTATGTGTGTGCTCAGCCATGTCCAAGTGAGGCAGAAAGCCGATGGGAGCCCCCCCACCCCAGGGTAAAGCAGTTGGAGATTCATTCCCTGTGGACTGAAACTCCAAGACAAGAATAGCAAGACAAGTAATGGAGAAGGCTTGGCCCTGGCTAGACCACGTATTTGTTTGTGAAGCCAGGAGACCTCCCCGACCACACATGCACAGAAAAGGCTCCTGGAAGGCTAAAGGGGAGTTATGTAAAGGGGTGTTCCCTACCCATATGCCTTTTCAGTAATATCCATCTTGGCTAAGTGACTCATGTACACACATGGGGGGATCCTGAGATATACCAAAAATGGACTGTGAACCAGGCTATTGTAGCCACGTGTTCTGGGAAACGAACTCACTCAGAAGGACGATGCAGGTAGTGGAGTACAGTTTATTACACTGGCGGGCCTAACGCAGAGTCTCCTCTTAGCCAAGGACCCCAGCCAGTTTTTGTGAAAACTTTATATACGTGCCCAAACCCACCTCCCCAAATTCCCTGAAACTAGTCTGAACAAAGGGAAAAAAAAAGATACATCAAAGTTAACCTGTGATTCATATGCCTTAAGCCTAGGTGGTTAACAGTAGACAATTATCAATAGGCCTGTGGTCATACCCCAATAAGCATAGTAGAATATATGATTCTATTTGGTTACACAGATAATTAGGGTATTCTTTTAAGCTATGGAGAATCTGGGTACAAGCCCTGGAGCTCTTCCTTCTGGGGGCCTGGTTTTCCAGTTGGTATGTCATTTCCATAGATACTGGGCATATAGCTCAAAGTCCACAGTCTGGCCCAAGATGGAGTCCTGCTTTCAAGATTGAGCCTGTTCTGTTTCCTCCTTCAAGGCAAATGCTAATGACTGGCCAAAGGAAACCTGGGAGAAATACCCCATAAAAGTAATTCAAACTGCCATGAGGGCACAACTTGGGACTCTCCCTTTGAGCCTGCCTGTGTGTCTATCCACATTTATTGTACTCTTTCCTCTTAATAAATTCTATACTTGTTTAATTACTTTCTGTCTTCGTGGGAATTCTTTTCTGAAAAGTAAGAAGGGCCAGGTCTAGTGTGTAGAATCTTTTGCTTTCACAGCGCAACTCAGCCCAGTGTCTGGCTGGGAACCCAAGCCCCTATCCAAGCCGCTGCAGGCTGAGGCCATCCAAGATCACAACCATTTGCCACCCCATGGACCCTTTCAGGCTCCTCTGTTCACAGAATTTTCAGGGCAAGAATACTGGATTGGGTTGCCATTTCCTACTCCAACATGCTTATGGGGAGCTTATGATTAATTTCTTCCACCTGGTGGCAGTTTCAGTATCTGCAAAACAGCTAAAAGATATTTTTACCTATATCCCTTCAGAGTTAACCAGGACCCTGGGCCCCAAGGCTGCAACACTGTTTCTTGATTGCTTCTTTCTAGTCTGGACAACCCCTCTCTTTCCTGATTAGCAACTGTTTGAACCTGACCTTTGGAACTCAGGGAAGGTCATGGAGGCTGAATGAAGCCTGTTTCCTACAAGCAAGAAAGGGTGGGCACAGAAAGACTTTTGTGCCCAGGAGCCCCACAGGGTACTGCTCCGCTTTCATCTGCTACTCTATACTGCTGTACTGAATTATAAGGATTTTGAAGACACATGTATTAGCCAAAATTCTTATGCTGGAAGTGATAAAGACCCTGATTAACCTAGCTTAAACAGAAGATGAAAACTGCACTTAAAATCAAATGGTAGGACGTATGGAAATGGAACTGGACTTGGGAAGACCTGGGATGAAAGCGCTTACTTTCTCTCACTTCCTCCTCTCTCCTTGCTTTCTTCCTCTCTGCTTCTCTCTGTAGGAGAGCCTCATTATCTCAAGATGTTTCCGCCCAGAGCCTCTTACTATATAGCCATGAGACCAGAAAAGAGATTCTCTTTCCTCAGCTTGAGTGAAAAAGAAAAACCTGGGGAAGGCCTATTGTTTGGCTCACCTGAGTTATAGGCCCACCCCTGGAGGTCAAGGCAGTGGGATCTGTTACCAGAAGGAGGATCGGGCCACAGAGAGTGTGGTAACAGGAAACAATAGCTATGACAGAGAGACTGTTTCTTGTTCAGTGTCTCAAATGATCATTACATTCTCTGAAGAGGAGGCAAGTCTGCCTTTAATGTTGAAAGAATTCTATCATCCTGAGGAGAGGCAAAGAGGAGGAGCATGTTTAGCTTAAAAATACCAGAGATGATTTTTGAGAATGGAAGAGCGACTGTTCCTCAGATTGTCCTGTAGGCCAGCTTTCTGAGACTCAGGTCTTTCTTCCTCAGCACTACTGGCATTTGGGCCCAGATATTTCTTGCTGTGAGGGGCTGTTCTGTGCATTGCAGAGTGTTTGGTAGCATCCCTAGCTCCATCCTCTAGATGCCAGTAGCATCCTCCTTCTGCAGTCATGAAAAACACTAACATCTCCAGACATTATGCCTCTGAGAGGCAAGATTGCCTTTGTTCTGGAGAGAGGAGATGTTAAGGGGAAAAAAAAGTCAGTAAAATGACAAGAGTTTATGTCCAAGGCATGAGTGGAAGCCTCATATACTGTGTCTGCAGCAAAATGGCTGCCTCTTCTGTTACCAAAGATATGTCGGGTGAGTCATCAGAGCTCCTGGGTAAAATACCTTTGAGACAACTTGAAGTGGGGCTGATGCTTTCTGTTAAGTGGCAGGCTGAAGCTGGAAAAATATTTTTGTTATTTTTGACAGCTGCACGACCTGTTTTACCTTTAGGCTGATGTGACCTGGGAAACATTAGTAATGATTGAATGAAAGGATGAATTTAATGAATGAAGTTAATTTTTTTCTTAATGGCATGCTTAAATTCATACATTGCTGCTGTGGGATTAGAATTTTCAAAGCATTAGGAACTTTCATCTGCATTATACTACTGTAAGATGGTCTTGAACTTTCTGTGAAAATTGATCCCACACAGATAGTTCTAATATTAGAAACTAAAATTTTGATGTATCATCAAGTATGCCATTTAAATTCCACAATAGGTGGCCTAAACATAAGGGAGAAATTTTTCTAAGCAGAGTTCCTGAGCTGTCCTCTTTGTCTTTAATAGGTTACTCTTCACTTTTTAAAGAATTTATATCACTGAAAAGAATTTTGGAGACTTCCCTGGTGGTCCAGTGGCTGAGATTTCACACTCCCAATGCAGGGGGCCCAGGTTTGATCCCCGGTGGGGGAACTAGATTCCACATGCCATAACTAAGAGTTTGTATGCTGAAACTAAGATACAGCACAGCCAAATATATAAATATAAATTTAAAAAAGAACTTTCACTGATTTGCTTCAAAATAGCTTCAATCCCATCTGAAATATATTTTGAAGCAGTTAAAGGGTGGGAGAGTAGATAATAAAAGGAAATAAAAATTCTTTAGTTTTGTCTCCATTTAAAAGGTGGTAGTAATGGACAGTCATTGGTTTTGCTTGCCCAGCATCCCTTGCCTTTCTTGGAGGGTAAGAGAACTTCACTACTCCTTACCTTTTGGGAACTACTTCTTTCTCATTCCGCTCCATATGGTCAAATCCATCCCTCACCACTGCCTCTCCAATCACAAACCACATCATGATGGACTTAGGACCTAGACTGGCTTAATTAGACTCTCCTGGGAATTTGAATCTTGGCTAGAATGATATTATTTGGGGTTTCTGGTATTTCAAAGCTTGGCTCTTTGGACTTTCCCTCCCAGCCCGTCTCTATTTGCTGAGTCACCAGTGCCCTTCCAATAAAGTGCATTCTTGCTTAAGTGATTCAGAATCAGTGTCTGCCACTGAAAACAGAATTCAATGAACTGTGATAATACAGGAGACTCTGAGCAAAATATCGTGATTGGTTTGTGACCATGGCCAAAAAGAAAAGGAGAAAGTCAGGAAAGAGTATGGAATCAGAGTTGAAAGGGAGAAATCTTGGGTCTTTGTTTACCAAGTGTTGGAAGTATAGGGTCAGTTTATATATGTTTGGGTTTCTTTGTGTTTTAGTCTTATATCCTTATCAGGCTTATATGCAGATAGAGTTATGTAGAGGGCTTCCCTGGTGGCTCAGCTGGTAAAAAATCTGCCTGCAATGCAGGAGACCCAGGTTCTATCCCTTGGTTGGGAAGATCCCCTGAAGGAGGAAATGGCAACCCACTCCAGTATTCTTGCCTGGACAATTCCATGGATAGAGAAGCCTGGTGGGAATCACAAAGAGTCAGACACAACTGAGTGACTAACAGACACATAGTTATGTAGTTGCCAGGGTGGCCTGATTGATGTCAAGACTTCCTGACTGCTTGAGATTCACCCCTTTCCACCTGAGCCAGTGTAATGAAAAAATATACTATTATGTACACACTTCCCTCCTTTCCTCCCATTCTTGCTCTGCTTTTATACAAGCTAGTTCATATTATTCCTATTGACCTTCAACTTGCTTTTTTACAGTTAGTAATACATCTTTGACATTAGTGTTTAAAGATCTACTTATTTTTTTAAATAACCATGTAGTATCCTAATAATTTGACTTGTCTCCAAATGATGGATTCTAATTCTCCCCACCTGGCCCCCTCCCTCTCCCTATTTTTTTCTTTTTCCCCGTTTCTTTTGACTATCATGAACATTCTTTTACATAAAATTTTGCATTTAAAAAAACTAATTTTTATTGCTGTATAGTTGATTTACAATGTGTTAGCCTCTGCTGTACAGTAAAGTGAATCAGTTATACATATACATATATTCACTCCCATACAGGTCATTATAGAGTATTGAGTAGAGTTCTCCATGCTATACAGTAAGTTCTTATTATCTGTTTTATATATGATAGTGTGTATATGTCAATCCCAATCTCCCAGTTTATCCCCCTGACTTTTCCCCTTGATAACCATAAGTATGTTTTCTACATCTGTGGCTCTTTCTGTTTTGTAAATGAGCTCATCTGTACCATTCTTTTAGATTCCACATATAAATGATATCATGTGATATTTTTCACTGTCTGACTTCATTCAGTGTGACAATCTCTAGCTCCATCCATGTGGCTGCAAATGGCATTATTTTGTTCCTTTTTATAGCTGAGTAATATTCCATTGTATATATGTACAACTTTTTCTTTATCCACTCCTCTGCTGATGGACATTTATGTTGCTTCCATGTCCTAGCTATTGTAAACAATGTTGGAATCAACATTGGGGTACACACATATCTTTTCAAATTATGGTTTTCTCCAGATATATGCACAGGAGTGGGATTGTTGTATCATAACATAGTATGAGGTTATGTAACGATATCTCTATTTTTAGTTTTCTAGGAACTGTCGGAAGCCGAGTTAGGCATTACTGACAAAATGGAGGCACGGCCCCAACTCTCCCTCTTTATCCCACAGGCACAGACCCGGGATGAAGGAGTTAGGCTTTGTGATTCTGACTTGTTTTTTCCTTTCCTTGGCTGAGTTGACTGAAAAGGAATATTAAGGTGCTTATTGATCTTGAGAGGAGCATGAGAAAGCACTAAGTCTTCTGCAGCTGTGCTCGGAAAATAATTCATAAAGTTAGTCATTGACATTTGTTCAAGGACTTTTGCAAAAGAGTGTTCCAGGGTGAGCACGTAGGCCACAGCTTGAGGCCATGGGAAGGATTGCTATCTGAAGCCTATTTGTGAGGAAAGTGCTTATGGCAAAGGAGTTTGCTGAATTTAGGGTTTAGGAATAATTAAAATAGAAGCTAAAGATTTAAGGAATGTTGTAATGTTAGCATATTCTACTAAACTTTAGAGATATTAATAGCTGCTGCTGCTGCTAAGTCACTTCAGTCATGTCTGACTCTGTGACCCCATAGACGGCAGCCCACCAGGCTCCCCCGTCCCTGGGATTCTTCAGGCAAGAACACTGGAGTGGGTTGCCATTTCCTTCTCCAATGCATGAAAGTGAAAAGTGAAAGTGAAGTCGTTCAGTCGTGTCCTACTAAACTTTAGAGATATTAATAGCTGCTGCTGCTGCTAAGTCACTTCAGTCATGTCTGACTCTGTGACCCCATAGACGGCAGCCCACCAGGCTCCCCCGTCCCTGGGATTCTTCAGGCAAGAACACTGGAGTGGGTTGCCATTTCCTTCTCCAATGCATGAAAGTGAAAAGTGAAAGTGAAGTCGTTCAGTCATGTCCAACCCTCAGCGACCCCATGGACTGCAGCCCTCTAGGCTCCTCCATCCATGGGACTCTCCAGGCAGGGTACCGGAGTGGGGTGCCATTGCCTTCTCCGATTACTAGCTAGAAGTCCTTTTTAAGAAATAGTGAGCTTAGGATACTAGGGGCAAACAGGACTTAGAAAGATAAGAAATAAACTGAATAATGTGGTATGCAGCCCAGACATTAGCATGAGTTTCTATGTATTCACAAGGACACATGAAAAGAAGTAGATAAGATAATTGCTAAGGCAGGAACTCCTTTTGAGGGGCAACAGTGATTTTTGGAAACAACAAATCTGGGTCAGGGGGAACTGAAAATATCAAACCTCTGACCTAATGCTTTTGTAAAAGTATGAAAGAGAATCTTAAGCCTTAAATAAACAGGCAGTTCAAGAAAACTGAGAGGCTGCCTCATTTTTCTCGCTGACACCGTCCATCTCTTCAGGTTGATTCCCTGGCTGCTGGAACTGGACTCCAGCAGGGAACCTCCATAATGGCTACATCAATTTACCTTCCCACCAACAGTATAGGAGGATTCCCTTTTCTCCACACCTTCTCCAGCACTTATTGTTTGTAGACAGGGAAGCCTGGTGGGTTACAATCCATGGGATTGCAAATTGGACGTGACAACAACTGAACACACACACACATTATTCTGATGATGGTCTTCGTGACCAGTGTGAGGTGATACCCCATTATAGTTTTGATTTGCATTTCTCTAATAGTTCATGATGTTGAGCATCTTTTCATTCACTTTTTGGCCATCTGTATGTTTTCTTTGGAGAAATGTCTGCTTAGATCTTCCATCCAGTTTTTAATTTTTCAATAGAGGTAAGTCCTGGAGGAGGTCATGGAGAGGACATAACCACTGGTTGACTCATGAGATGGACTCAGGCAACTGAAGGCTCCTCATTGCCTCCCTCATTCTTGGAATGCATGTTCCGCCCATCTTTCCTACCCTGGGAGCTGTACCAAGAACACAGCCTTGAAAGAATAAAGCATTGTTGAGATTGTCTGAATAACGTGTGTGATGGAACCCCGTTAAGCTCTATATAAACTTTGAAGGTTCTGGAGGGCAGATGCAGAGATCTACTCCTCTGTAAGTTCCCTTGCTTATTAAACCAGCCACCTCCCTATCTGGAGTGGTCTGCCTCTTTTTTCAGTCTCTCCTTGCCCTCCATGTACGAGGGGAGTTTGCAAACCAACAGTAACCCCAGGATAAATTCCTAGAAGTAGAATTGCTCTAACAAGAGGAATGTGCATTTAAAAAATGTAAATACAGACAAGTTGTCATCCAAAGTGTTTGTATCCATGTGCATTCACGTTCTTATTCACCCATATTCTAACACTGGATATTATAATCTTTTTACATCTTTGTTAATCCGATACATGAAAAAAATTCTATTTATTTTAAAAGTTGCCTCCCCTAATGATGACCAAGAACCCCTTTTGTATTTTGTTTTACTTATTTAGTAGAGAACTTAAAATATTCTGTCTTGTGGGCAAGGACTATTTTGTGTTCAGAACAGTAAATATTTTCTAAGCATCCATTATGTGTCTACTTGATTATACTGAATTAGGCTAAAAACAATATAAATAACAGTGTTTGGTACCAGATAATGTGGCAGAGAATATAAATATCAAAAATATTAGTGGTAAAAGATTTCCCCATGGCATTATTAGTTTTGAATAACACTAGCTCCCAATAAGTAGAATGAATTAGCTACAAAATGTACCCAAAAGGTAACTGAATAAATTGAGGTGTTTTGTTAAGCTAGTTATTTTGTATTTTCCACTTGAGAACTACAGAGTATCAGCCAAAAAAAATCAATTTTGGTCTAGGCATAATTTATAATGATCTGTTTCCCCTGGAAGAATAATTAGAAATTTGGCTTAGCAACTCCTTCGTGTCACTACTGGCTTATGACAGAAAACATTAAGAGGCATTAAGAATGACACCGAGCTCCTCATTCACTATGGGACACAGCAGCCATGACAAGTGTTTGTTCTGGAGTTGAAACTTATGTCTCATATCACTAGACTGAAACAGGGCAAACATCTAATTATTGACAGTTGAAGCCCTTCACTGATCATTCTGTGAAATACATTTTAAGAGCTCAAAATTTTTTTTGCATAGCTTTAGTGAAGCATTGTTTTAAACTATTTTCTTAACAAAGAGAATGACCGTATGTTCAGTTCAGTTCAGTTCAGTCACTCAGTTGTGTCCTACTCTTTGTGACCCCGTGAACCTCAGCACACCAGGCCTCCCTGTCCATCATCAACTCCTAGAGTCCACCCAAACCCATGTCCATTGAGTTGGTGATGCCATCCAACCATCTCATCCTCTGTCATCCCCTTCTCCTTCTGTCCTCAATCTTTCCCAGCATCAGGGTCTTTTCAAATGAGTCAGCTCTTCGCATCAGGTGGCCAAAGGATTGGAGTTTCAGCTTCAACATCAGTCCTTCCAAAGAATACCCAGGACTGATCTCCTTTAGAATGAACTGGTTGGATATTCTTGCAGTCCAAGGGACTCTCAAGAGTCTTCTCCAATACCACAGTTCAAAAGCATCAATTCTTCGGCGCTCAGCTTTCTTTATAGTCCAACTCTCACATCCATACATGACCACTGGAAAAACCATAGCCTTGACTAGAAAGACCTTTGCTGGCAAAGTAATGTCTCTCCTTTTTAATATGCTGTCTAGGTTGGTCATAACTTTCCTTCCAAGGAGTAAGCATCTTTTAATTTCATAGCTGGAATTGGTGCCCAAGGGAGAAGCAGTGCCTAAAATCTATTTGCTCTGGTAACAGAGTGTACTGGAAAACACACTTGGGTTGAGTTTTTACGGCTGTTTAACAAAATGCCAAGTCTTATTTCAGAGAAATAATATACTTTTTAAATTAAAAAACTCTACTGTAAATCAGTCTAAAGGAGGCATTTAGGAGAAAATTCCCTCTCTGAACTAAACATTTTAATAGACAATTTCAGTTTTCTTCTTTAAACTTCAATATCTATGCATCAACAATATTTACTGAGCCCCCAATATATGGCAGGCATTCTGCTAGCTTATATGAATACAATGATGAACAAGACAGACTAGGCTTGAGCAGTAAGAAAACCTTCTATAGTCACACAGGTGGTGAGTTGGTGACATATTTTTTCTCTGTAAATACAGTTATAGTCTTTTCCTTTTTTTAATAAATAGCTTCTATTTATTCCAGTGAAGGACAGGGAAGCCTGGCAGGCTGCAGTCCATGGGGTTGCAAAGAGTCAGATACAACTTAGCAACCTAGTGACTGAACAATTCTATAAACAGATAATCTAATTATTATACTATAGATGAGTTTAAATTTTAAGCACATTCAAAATACTTTATTAATGTTAAGGGAGTGTTATATTTATTGACACTAAGTCATTGTCAGTACTTTGGGTTCAAGCATGGTTCGACATTTGAACTTCTGGTATAAAATAACACTTAATGGAAAATATAAAACTGCTTATGAAAAATTCTAGAAAATGACACTGCACCTAACATTTGTAATCAGTTTGTCATTCTTCTCCCTCTGCCCATCTTGGTGTCCAGGACTGCTAGACAAGTAGGACTGAGGATCTAAAATCCAAATTTCAAGACCAATGCAATGAAGCACTGAATGGCCAGAGAGTCTACAAGGGAGTGAGTGTGGATTGAAAGCGAAAAAAAAAATTGCTGAACGATTGATTTGAGACTAATGAGAACGTCAGGGACACCTCATATAGATCAGGGCACTGTTTCCTAGCCCAACAGTGGAAGAACCTGCAAGCGAAGAGACTCAACTGTGAAATTCCATCTTCTTAAAAGTTAAATTCTGATCTTCTGCAAAACACAGTTTATTTCAATTTAGAGTTTCATTTCACTGTTACATGCATGCATGGTTAAGTTGCTTCAGTTGCTCCTCTGTGGGGATTCTCCAAGAAACTGGAGCGGGATGCCATGCTCTCCCCCAGGGTATCTTCCCAACCCAGAGGTCAAACCTGTGTTTCTGACATCTCCTGTATTGGCAAGTGGGTTCTTTACCACTAGCACCTCCTGGGAAGCACCCATTTCACTGTTAACTGGCTGCGTAACTCCACACTGGATACAATTTTTTCAGTTCCAAAGTGTAACACGTAATATTTTACCTATCAAAATCATTCACTTTGCTTCTAAGCATGTTTTATACAAAAATGACATGAATGACCCACAAGTGACACCACAAGTCACCACAATGTCACCACAAGTGACACCAAAGCGGGCCAGGCCCCAGAAGTTAATGGTGGTATTCTGGGGATGCTGTCTGTTTACAGGTTTGATGCTGGGTTAGCTGCAACCAAATAGTCTTCCTCATTCCTCAGGTTCAGGGCTTCCAGCCAACCCTGGGATCCCCTGTCATTTCTTAAGGTTACTGGAAAGCCCTTTTCGACAGTACCATAAAGTGTATTATTCTAAGGAGGGCCAAGACATAGGTCCTGCAGAGTGGCCACTAGGAAAACAGGAAATTTGAACTTTACAAGTTAGTTGGGTCAGGGGTATGGTCACTCACCTAGAATGTGAAGTCAAGTGGGCCTTAGAATGTATCACTACGAACAAAGCTAGTGGAGGTGATGGAATTCCAGTTCAGTTATTTCAAATCCTGAAAGATGATGCTTTGAAAGTGCTGCACTCAATATGCCAGCAAATTTGGAAAACTCAGCAGTGGCCACAGGACTGGAAAAGGTCAGTTTTCATTCCAATCCCAAAGAAAGGCAATGCCAAAGAATGCTCAAACTACTGCACAATTGCACTCATCTCACACAATAGCAAAGTAATGCTCAAAATTCTCCAAGCCAGGCTTCAGCAATACGTGAACCGTGAACTTCCTGATGTTCAAGCTGGATTTAGAAAAGGCAGAGGAACCAGGGATCAAATTGCCAACATCCTCTGAATCATGGAAAAAGCAAGAGTTCCAGAAAAACATTTATTTCTGCTTTATTGACTATGCCAAAGCCTTTGACTGAGTGGATCACAATAAACTGTGGAAAATTCTGAAAGAGATGGGAATCCCAGACCACCTGACCTGCCTCTTGAGAAACCTGTATGCAGGTCAGGAGGCAACAGTTAGAACTGGACATGGAACAACAGACTGGTTCCAAATAGGAAAAGGAGCACGTCAAGGCTGTATATTGTCACCCTGCTTATTTAACTT
>SJYQ01003631.1:257680-288866 GCA_006410935.1 Redunca redunca
GAGACACATACACACGCTCGCACACACGGTCACGGATACACATACGCACACACACGCTAGCGCGCTTCGTTCTTCACAACTGCATCCCCAAACCCGCAGAGAGAAGCTACTGCGGTTTCTCTTAACCTCGGCATCGGGCATCGTGGGGTGAAGTACGACCATTATATATCAGCGAGAGCCAGGTGCCTGCGCTGCCGCCTCGGGTACGTAACTCCGTAGACAGCTCACCCTCTCTCCGCGTTACCTGTTCGGAGTTGGTCCTTCAAACCGGTAGCAGAGGGTGGGAGTCTGCTTGTGAGCCAGTGGGGGCGAGATCAGAGTTGAAATTTCACGGGCTTTGAGCCCATGCAGCTTCTAGCAGCGTCGTCTAGCGGGAGCAGTTACTACTCCCGGTTACTTATTCTACCCACCCCTTAAGAGTTGCTGTCCCTTTTTTCCCTTCCTCTTAGCCCAAGATGTACTTGGCTCCTTGGTTGCCAAGGAGACTTGCTTAAACATCAGTCTTGGGGCGTCTGTTGAAAGAACTGCTTTCTTAAATAATGCTGTTATTTACTTTGATTTTTTTTAAAAAAACGTAAACTGAGGACCATGTGGTAATTTGACACTCGTTAATCTGTATTCAAGCGAAGGGTTCATTCAACTTCAGGAAAAGCGGTAATTACCCTGTATGAAGTGCTTTAAAAAGGATTCGTCAGAGGGACTTTTCAGCGGATATTGTCTTAAATCATAAATTACTCCCATTTTGGTGATCTTATAAAGAAAGCTGATTCCAATTAAAATCCCTTGTTCTCCCATTATATGTTGCAGTTCACTCAAGCGTGATTGTGTGATTGTCTTAACATTAAAAAGCAGTAAATGAATTAATTGTTATTCCTCGCACAAGGATGATTTTCTGTCGTAAAATGACCAGAACAGGGATGCATACGTGAATTCTTAATGTAGGGAGATAGCGTTCATAACATACATCTTTGCTAACATTTCTGTATTTATGGTATTACTCTTTAAGTGCAGTTTTCTGCTCCTCTGCCCCTTTTCTGAGAAGATTCTGTTTTCTTTCGAGTCTCTTATTATTTTTCTTTTGGTGATTAGCAGTAGTCTTTTTTTGTTGGAGTCTAGTTGCTTTGCAGTGTTGTGTTTCTGCTATACAGCAAAGTGCATCAGCTATGTGTATACATATATTTCCTCTTATTGGCTTCTGACATACATCTATATGTATAGATATAGATATAAAATGTGTGCCCTGGCTTAATACCCCAGATTCTAAGGTTTTAGAGCTTAAATTAACATGTAGAGAGGAAAGAATCCCAGAAAAGCTTTGAAGATACTTTTGGATTTTTTCATGATGGACTGGATCCTTTCCTGCAGCACTGCGTGAGGCCCAGTGAAGAGGTTTGTCTCACAGGAACCCCTAAAAACTGGGCTGTGAGTTTTACCTTGAGGCCTCAGGAGCCTAATGTGAACTTATAACACAGCACTCGGAGAGATCAGCAGTCCAGTAGTTCAACTCTGCACTAATTTCATGCCTTCATTACAAACAGAAATAACCACTGGCATTCAACAGTGCATTTTGTTTTCCTTTGATATTTGTTCATCTTTTCTCTTTCCAATTAAATGAGGCCAGGAAATGCATCAGATTCTTTTTATTTAGATTTTAAGCTGTGTCATACAGAGTGTAATAATAAGAGAAAGAAGAAAAGCAGTAATAACTGAGGTGGGTAGAGGGGATTTGTGCAACTGACGGGGACTGAGAAATGAATAATGATGACAAACATTTTACAATTCCAGATTACAGAGTATTTTTGTGCATTTCTGTTTTAATCCCCACAACAACCTTGTAGGGTCATGGAATTATCTTCGATTTAAAGCTGAGGGACCTAGACTCAGAGCTTGCTGAAGGTCACAGAGCTAGTGAGTGGGAAAGCCCGTTTTGGATCCAGGCTCTTTGCCTTTAAGAAAATCCTGTGTCTGCTTGTCCAGTGTGTGCAGGTGTCTAACAGGTAAGGTAAGGCCAAGTACGGGGCACGTGGGTGAGGGGGGTGTGGATTGTGACCTCTGGAACCTATGTGCCCCCCTCTAAATGGGGCAGCTCTTACTGGCCTGTTGCTGATTGCCACCCTGGCTCTAAAACGTTCTTGTTTTTTTCAAGAAAAAAAGTAACTTCCAGATTTTTTTTGTGTGTGTGAAGTATCTTTAATTTAAAAGGGCTTCCCTGTTGGCTTAGACAGTAAAGAATCTGCCTACAATGCAGGAGACCTGGGTTGGATTCCTGGGTTGGGAAGATCCCCTGGAGAAGGCAATGGCAACTCACTCCAGTGTTCTTGCCTGGAGAACTTCAGGGACAGAGGAGCCTGGTTGCAAAAAGTCAGACACGACTGAGTGACTAACACTTAATTTAAAAAAGTGTAAGGACCTCTTTAAAAATATATCTGGGCCACAAGTGGTCTGGAGCCTACTGGTTTGCTGTCCATAACTACTGAAGTCTCATTCAATTTAAAACTTTTTATGTAATACAATACTAATGTAAACAAATACATCCATTATTATGAGAGTGATTAAGAGTTTCCTGATTTTGGTACTAAAATCTCTAGCAAAATTGCTCAACATCCAATAAACAGGTCCAAGTTTGTTTTTGAGGGTTCCTTGGTCTCTTTCTCATACCTCAGAGAAAATGAAAGAGCATGAATTGCTCCAGAAGAAGAATTTTTGAATCTGGTGAAACAAAATCATTTATAGTTTAAAATGTTTGATGCTCCTAATTTAATTTATTCTGCATACAGAACAAGTCGATCAGTTACCTGTTGTTGTAGGAAGAGGTAGAATGAAAAGTTGAACAGAAAAAAAGAGCATCTTGAACCTTTCAGTGAAAAGTTCCTTTTAAGGATTTAGGTTATTAGTTAGCTAAAACCTACCACAAAATATTGCAAGATTCCAAAGGAACAAATGTAAACTCAGAGACATTTGATTTTAGGACCCTGGCAGAGAAAATGCTGTTTACTCCTTAACTAATCTTATAATGAGAGGCTGCCACTTTCTCATATGTCTACTAAAATTACAGAGATGTCCATAGACTTCATCGAGGCAGACCTGGTGGTCAGAAAAGAGTGGTATTTTATTTCCATCATCTCTTTTGTTTATCCAAATAAGTTCTCACTATAAAAGAAAAAGCCAGTATTTGGACAGTAGCTTCTGATAGTTCTGTCATTCTAAAATTACTCTCTTGAAGGAGGCTTTAGTGATAAATAAGTGAATTTCAGTTTTCAGTTCTTGAAAGTATGTTGCACATTGAGTAAAGAGTCAGGCAGATGTTAGTCAGTACTAATAAAACAAAGTCCTGGCTGGGAGATAACACCTCTGCCCTTAAAGATTCAAAGCAAACAAGCATATTGTTCCTGGAAGCTTTTACTTTTCCAGCCCCTTCTACATGCAAACTGCTTTCCATGTTGTCTTCATAACATCCTTATAAAATGAGCATGTTATTTCTGTTTGACCATTGAACAAGATTATTTGAAGTTAAATTGGACCAATGAAGGAAAACTTTAAACCTCAACAACACTCCTCACTTGACACCCACACTTCTCTGCCAGTTTCCTAATGGGTGTTATAGATATGCACATATTTGTGGTTCTGAGGCAGTTGTGTGTTAAATGCTATGACAGAGATATAGAATTCCACAGAAACAGAGATACGAGAAAAATCTTAAAACTGTTCTGATTCTGGAGGTCAGGTAAGTCCTGTGTAGAAGAATTACTGCCAGACTGTGATGGCTTTGTGGGTCTGATTATAGTAAATGAAGATCCCTTTAGCTGTCGAAAGATGGAAGGTTCTGCCAGACAGTCATTTGGAATTGTGCATTGAGAGAATAATGTACATGATCTCTGATATTGATAAGCTCATCATTGTAGCTGAAGGGATGATGCAAGATGTAGCCAGAGATATTGTCTCCAACTGCAGTGCAGCAAGAAGAAAGAACTGGGGATATAGAGAGGGTGTGGGGGAAGTTGGGTTGGTGAATGAGACCAAGAGGGTAGTTGTAGACATAGAGAGAATCCAGAGAGTGTAGTACTGATTGTTCAAAAAGAGTGAACCTAAGGGAAAGGATGAACCAAGTATTATGATCTCTATACAGAGTCTGGTACCTGGCAAATACCAGTTAACTACAATGGTGTGTCTGAATTCTTAACATCCAACATATGGCACATAATTTTCTCTCATTATCACTTTTCTGTGGAAAGGAACATTTATAAATATTTTGTTGTTCAGTCACTCAGTCATGTCCAGCTCTTTGTAACCTCATGGACTGCAGCACACCAGGTTTCCCCGTCCTTCACCATCTCCCAGAGCTGGCTCAAACTCATGTCGATTGAGTTGGTGATGCCATCCAACCATCTCATCCTCTGTCATCCCCTTCCCCTCCTGCCTTCAATCTTTCCTAGCATCAGGGTCTTTTCTAATGAGTCAGCTCTTTCCATCGGATGGCCAAAGTATTAGAGCTTCATCTTCAGCATCAGTCCTTCCAATGAATATTCAGGGCTGATTTCCTTTAGGATTGACTGGTTTGATCTTCTTGCAGCCCACGAGAATCTTCAAGAGTCTTCTCCAGCACCACAGTTCAAAAGCATCAATTCTTTGATGCTCAGCCTTCTTTATGGTCCAGTTCTCACATCCATACATGACTACTGGAAAAAACATAGCTTTGACTAGATGGACTTTTGTTGGCAAAGTTATAGATATTTTATATCAATGTGATTAGAATGGACAAATATTTGAATTTTTAAAAATGGGAAACAGATTGTGAAAATTAGATGAGAAAACATTTATTAGTGTAAATATCAGTATAAACATCATAGGCTTGGAGGTTAGAGAGACTCTTGCAAATAGAGATTTTAATGTTAGGTGCATCTTTTATGAAGTCTCATCTCATATCTGTGGGATAAGTGAGGAGAAAAGTGAGGAGAAATGTATGGTGTGTTAGCTGTTTGGAAATCTATACTCACACTCAGAGAGAAGCCTTTAGTGACAAATAAATGTACTCTGTTCTTGATCCTGATTGGCTCAATTTTTTGTTACTTGAGTGGAAATATGAAAAAAAAATGTGACAAGGGAAAGTTAGATTCGAATTCAAGTACTAGATCTGGAATCCCTGGGTGGAAGAACTCCTGTTAGAATGATGGGCACAAAGTAACAGGATGAAATAAAATAGAAAACATGACATAGCCAGCTAGAGTCTAGTGCTGAGGACATTTGGCTTGTCAGGAGTTCACTTTGAAGTTGGAGGGATTTTAATTCCAGTCAAGTACAATATAAGCCAATGTGATGATTTGCTCTTCACAGATATATTTGGCAAGTAATGGAAAATATTATGAACAGGTGATGTTAGAAGCCCTTCTTTCAGGCTTCAGTAGAGTGCTGACTCAGTAGTTGTGGCACACACCGGCTTAGCTGCACCGCGGCCTGTGGCATCTTCCGGGACCAGGGACCAAACCCACATCCCCTGCCTTGGCACCAGGAGAATCCCCTTCCCTCTTATTAAATGGAGATTTTGGTGACGGTGGAGACAGACCTGATTTTGTCTCTGTGTCAGGTAGTGCATTTACACCCCCTTCCCTCCTTCTATACCTGATTTGTGTTATCTGAGAATTTCTTCCAGTTTGGAGAGTAGAACTTGAGAATTTATCCCAGAACACCCTCTTATTGGGAATTAGCAGTTGAAATTAATTTTGTTCATGTATTTCCTGGTTCTGTACTTCTGATGGGGTCCTTCATGCTCATACCCTACTTGCCAAGATCTTTACCTGTGAGGTAGAAGAAGCACTCAGCTTTCTTTGTCTTTCTTTTGTCTTGTTTCATATGCACATTGTGATGCATTAATGCATTTAGCTTAACTTGATTTAGACATATGGTGCTGTAAATCTCGGTAAGATTTTAAAAAGAACTATGTATAAAAAAATAACAGTTCTGCAAACCTGACTTGGAGTCAGATTAGTTCTGCATATGGTGAAAGCACGGAAAGCTGTGAATTTGCCTAATGACGTTTTGCAGGGTTGGAATTACTGACTGATAAGATGATTTTTAAATGAAGAAGGAAAATCTTTGGCAGTTTTCATCGACTCTTGATTTACTCCTACATGTTTATTTGAGGTATAATATATTCTGCGTTCTATGCCAGATGAGCTAGTTCCAGTTACTTAGAAGCAGGACTTTCCTATAATCCCTCTACTCCCCAGCACAGCCTGTCTGGTTTAATAGGATATTGTTCGAGTAAGTAGTCCCATCCCGGATGATTGCTTCAGTGGGAACACAGTCACTGCTAATGGGACAGATGCCAAGAGCAGTGGAGGAGGCATTTTGCAATTGTTTTATGACGTGAGTTCTGGTGCCTCATTTTAAATCATGATTTAGAAATCTTATTTATAAATTTTAGTTCTTCCAGTTCTTGTGCATTGTCTGTACAAAGTAGCATGACACAGACTTGGAGCCTGGATTCAAATGCTTAGCCTGACACTTCTTGGCTCTGTGATCTTGGTACTGGCTCTGGGATCGAGCTACATATCTACCCTCCATCTCATTTTCCTCATCTGTAAAATGGGAACTCTATTATGCTGATGACAAGACTATTCTGAGACTAAATAAGATATGTGTAGTAAATATCTAGCACGATGCCTGGTGCATAATAAAATCTCAGTACTCACTAATTCCTTCCCTTTGCCTCCCCTTCGCTGCCTACCTTTTCCTTCCCCAACATGAGGGTAGAATTCACTTAAATTTTATATTCTATTAGTATATAAAAGGCTTCCCTGACAGCTCAGTTGGTAAAGAATCTGTCTGCAATGCAGGAGACCTTGGTTTGATTCCTGAGTCGGGAAGATCCGCTGGAAAAGGAATAGGCTACCCACTCCAGTATTCTTGGGCTTCCCTTGTGGCTCTGCTGGTGAAGAATCTGCCTGCAATGCAGGAGACCTGGGTTCAATCCCTGGGTTGGGAAGATCCCCTGGAGGAGGGAAAGGCTACCCGCTCTAGTATTCTGGCCTGGAGAATTCCATGGACTGTATAGTCCTTGGGGTTGCAAAGAGTTAGACACTACTGAGCGACTTTCACAGTATATAAAATGTCTTAATCTGGTCCATCAGCCTTAAGAGAGGAGCAGCCTCTTTTTGTGTGTTGGAGTTTGAGTGAGCAGTGGACTGCTTAGGTGGGCTCCCCTAGGGAGAGGAATGTTTATGTTGGGGTTATGTCTGTCAGAGGCTTTGGCAAGCCTCCCCTCTCTTTTCCATTGTTCCTGGAGCCACAGGGAAAAAGAGGGAGGGTCAGTTTTCTCCACGAGGCAACTCGCTGGGGCTTTATTTTAGGATCTCTTCAGGGGATGCCCTCTGTGGAAGCACAAAGCTGCCTCTTGTGTCCCCTGTGGATTAGTAAAAGCAGCACCTAATATCTGGTGGGTACAGACCTCTTAACATTTCTGTGAGGTCAAGTTCTTGCTGCCAGCATCTTTCTATTCAGCCTGGGGTTTCCCTTCATGCTGAATTATGTAAATTTTATGAAAAGGTCAAGAACTCCCCAGGCTCAAAGAGAAAAACTCCTCAAATTCACTTTCAAGTCAGATGGGATTAAAGTCTTCCTGAAGAGAATACTTTCTAAAAGTTAAATCTTTTTTTTTTCCTTTTTCCTCTGTACCATTTTTTGTCCCCTCTCCCTTGCCCCTGCCAAGCAAGTCCTCATCTTCACAAATGGCAGAGTGATCTTCCTCTTATTTTTGGATATCATTAGATTCTCTGACAATCTAGAAACACAGATGAAGCTAGTGTATCCTGAATTTTTTTCAAGGTTATTCCCCGGCTCACAGGCCTGAGGTAACTCAGGAAGCAATGGGGACTACTGGCAGCCTACCATACTGGTGACTTTTGTAGTATTAATAACAAAAAATATTTATAGAATGGTAGCATGAGCAGTAATTTTAGGAAACTATATACCCCATGGATTCAGTGGACATGAATTGGAGCAAACTTTGGGAGATAGTCAATGGCAGGGAAGCCTGGTGTGCTGCAGTCCATGGGGTCGCAAAGAGTCAGCTATGACTTAGCGAATGAACAACAAAATACCAAGCTAAATTCTGTTTTTATCATACAGTGAATTATAGAGCATTTCATTTACAGAAAAGACTGTTTCTTGTGCTACATGTGTCATTTGAGAAACATGCACATTTAAGAAACTCATATATATATATGCATGTATATATGTATGTATTTATTTCAGTGTTTCTTTAAATGTGTTGCAATTTAATAATTCAAATATATATTTAGTAGTTAGTAAGTAACATCAATTTAGATACCTAAAATAAGGGCTTAGGGAATTTGTTCATGCTGAATTTGTGATCGTTGGTCAGACAGAATATCCTTTACCTACTTCTTTACTCTCTAAGAAGCCAGAAGAGAATATAGTAAAATTTTTAAAAACATTCAGTATGTAGTAGATATTAATTACAGTGAGGTGTGAATTCCAGGATGAAAAATATGGTAGCCAAGATGATATCAGTACCAGATCTTATGTTTGCATCCAATTCAGATACTAACAAAGTTCTAAAATCATACTGCTAAGGAAAAAGAGCCTTTAAATATGAGCATATTCTCAACGACTTCCCAAGTGACAGCTGTGGTTATTATTTTAGAGATTCATGTTCATAATTGAGGTAGATATCCAAATGGAAGAGATTTATTTTGATAGAGTCTCTCATTGACTTGCATCCTCATCTGTTCTGTCTGACATTCCCTGAAAGAGACTTAAAAAAAAAAAATGCTGTTTCTGTGATAGGCAGTAGTGTAGATATAATCCAGTAACCCCTCAACAGCAAAGATTCACTAGTCTTTCTCAGACTGATGTCTTTGAGCTGATATGGTTGATTTTTTTTTTTTTTTTAAGAATACAGAGCCTAAAGAATTATGGAATGAAAGTTTTGGTTTTTCCTTCTATGGAAACATTAATTACAGTCTGATTTAATTTGAGCACAGCTTATCGTCTTTAGCTTTAGGTCAAAGCTGTTTATCATTTCCTGAAGGTATTTCATATCATCTAGAGATAGGGCTTCCCAGTTGATCAAATATCATTTGAGAAACTCATGCACAGTCCTTAGGCCTTTCTACACAGCATTTAACTTGACTTTTTACTGAAACTCTATAATTTGTGAATGTGTCATCCATAGGGTTTTATGGTTAAAATTTTCTTGTCATATTTCACAGAGTTGTCAACTTCTGATTTCTGTTTCATGTTGTTCTATCAATATTGCTCTCCAGAAGACTGTAAATTATAGTCATTGCATATTATTAATTGCTTTAAAATGGAATATTGATATATTTAATGCATGTGACTGCCAAGGGGTTTGTAGATGTGGGTGGAACTCTTTGACCAGCACCTTCTCTCTTTGTGGCTGAGTGTCTGCTAAGCATGGAATTGGGACAAGAGGAGTCAGTACATGGTTCAGCTACATAGTAGCATCAGCCATGTGTGTATTGCCTTTGTAAATGAGGACATACTTTGCCCTTGGACCTAATGAGGCATGCAATTCCCAGATCCCCTCAATATGTGCCTTGCTTACTGTGTTCTTCTTTTCAGGCATTGTATTCTTAGAGTTCTTCTACTTGCTCTATGTTGACTCCGTTTTGGAAAATATCAATATGCTGTGATTGCTTCAGAATTTTGTTGCCGTCATTCTTTGCTCATGTGCAAACTTGCAGTGCCTCAATCTGCAGCTATTGGTATACTGTTCCTTTTGTGTATTTATGTGTTGTTTGATGAAGAGACAGAGGCAAGGATGAAAGTGAAAGTGAAAGTCGCTCAGTCGTGCCTAACTGTTTGTGACCCAGTGGGCTATCCAGTCCATGGAATTCTCCAGGCCAGAATACTGGAGTGGGTAGCGTTTTCCTTCTCCAGGGGATCTTCCCAACCCAGGATCGAACCCAGGCCTCTCTCATTGCAGGCGGATTCTTTACTAGCTGAGCTACGAAAGAGGATCTCTTGTATCTCAGCATTAAATGAGCCCATTAAGTGTGTTGGACAGTAACCAATGAGGACCAAGATATTTAAGAAGCCCAGATATAACTGACTCAAGAACTTTTTTAGTTCTCTTCTTATCTGGAACCTCATGGTTGGCCTCAGGGCTAGAAGTGGATTGAGAGTTTCAGGAGAGAGTTTTTCTAGATGGTGGCAAAGCACCCATCAGTATCTTAGCCAGGAAAGAGAGTCTCACAAGAATCAGCCATATTTGCCTCCTAGGCTTTCTGAGAGCAGTGCCAGTATTGATAAGGTCTCTTCTTAGGGCTGCTTTTACCTGTGGTTGCTTGGGTCCCAGGGCAGAACTGAAAATCCTTCACTGATAATATTTCTGTACATGAGGTGAGGCACAGTGAGGTGGATCAGGAGGGCAGAGGCCCTCGGAATCAGAGTGTTCTTGTTTCCGGCTCTGCCAGGGGAGCTCTGTGCCAGAGTCTCCTTCTTTATAAACTGGGATAATAGAATCATGAGAACAAAATTGGATATGTTTTTTAAAAGCTCTGTTTATTAAAAAAAAAAAAAAAAAGTTGTATTATTGGCTTGTTTGGCTGTTCTGGAACCTTGCTTTAGAAAATCATACTTGATCACTGTTCTGCAAGTAAGTCCAGCCCTAATGTTGCAACCAGGCTGATCCTCAGAAGGACCTGAAGTTGTTTTAAAAATACAGATTCCTGGACTGTCTATATTTTTTTGTGTTGGAAGCTATATTGGTTGCTGAGCCCCAGTGTATTAGGACACCTTTCCTGAGTGATTTTTATGGTGGGCCTAATCCCGGAGCTGCAGGTCAAGAGCACAGGGACCTGGTCACACCCTCCTCCTATTCCTGGCTCCAAGGACCCAGCAGGCCCCCTGGATCTGGGCCTCGGTTTTCTTTTCATGCACACTTAACAAAAAAATAACACAGCAAATAAGCTCTGAGTCACAATGCTCTCTGGATACTCAATTGGCGTTTAAACATTGCAGGCAATGCTTCCTAAACAAGTGCCCTGGATGAGAGTTGTAATGTGTGATTAACATCTGCACTGCTGAAACAGAATTTAGGATTTTCCACTCAGATTTGTGTACAACTAAATCAGGTAAATTACTGCAGATAGTGTCTTTGTAAATATCCTCATTGTAGTATTACCCAACATTGAAGTAGTTTGATTGATTTAAAAATGGACATTTCTTTGTGTGTGCTTAGTCACTTAGTCCTGTCCTACCCTTCGTGACTGCATGGACTGTAGACCGCCAGGCTCCTCTGTCCATGGGCTTCTCCAGGCACAAACACTGGAGTGGGTTGCCATTCCCTTCTCCAGGGGATCTTCCTAATCCAGGGATCAAACCCGGGTCTCCTGCATTGCAGACAGATTTTTGAGACCCAGTTTTGATCCCTGGGTTGGGAAGATCCCCCTGAAGAAGGGAATGGCAACCCACTCTATTCTTGTCTGGAGAATCCCATGGGCAGAGGAGCCTGGGGGGCTTCAGTCCTTGGGGTCACGAAGAGTTGGACACGACTAAGTGATGAGATGGCTGGATGGCATCACGGACTCGATGGACATGAGTCTGAGTGAACTCCGGGAGATGGTGATGGACAGGGAGGCCTGGCGTGCTGCGATTCATGGGGTCACAAAGAGTCGGACACGACTGAGTGACTGAACTGAACTGAAGTGACTAACACTCTTTCCTTTTGAGGGATCACACCGGACATTTCTGCACAAGATGAAATGAGATGCTTTTTATTTTATACTTTTTAGATTTAGAGCACTGATAGTGATTACATGACATTATATAAGCCAAATGGAGAATACAGTTTCCACAGGGGATGAAATCCTATGAGTCATTGATTAACAGTAGTGAACTGTGGCAGAATAGTGTAGATCTTTACATCAGGATTTTGGGAGCAGAGAAACCATAATTTTGAATTGTTGTTTGCTCTTTGTTTTAGGGACAGTTTAGAAGGTGTTTTGCAGGGCTTTTTTTTTTAAAATATAGGTTTTTAAATTTAATATTCTGTTCTTAGAAACTGGCTGAAACAGTGTGACTGTGTGTGTGTGCATTTTTTATGTCTGAGGGGAATTTCATGACTGTCTTAATTATCATCATCTTAAAGCCTCAAAATACTTGAATATCAGGCATTTTGTTGAGACATGCAACTGTTAAGCACCAGCATATATATAAGGAGAAAAGAAAGCCTTGTTATGAGACATTTATGAAATTATACATGATTTTGATCAGAGAAAAGAAATAAGAGTTATGAATGGTGAGGATGTTGCCTATTTATAAATATAAGAGAAGTCATTTTAAGGCATATGAGTATATGAAAGAAGGGCAGATATCATACTTATATTTACTTGTCTATGATCATTCTAATCATTATTATGACTGTTGTGGTGGTTTCTCTGTTATTGAGTTAGGTACAAACCAGCTTAATCCCTTTTGCAAGATTATTTTTGAGTTGAAGAAATAGTCTTTTGACCTAAAGAATTACCATTTTAGAACTGGAATTGTTTTGTTGGATTACCTTTTCCTCCCTGGAAAATGAGATGAAATGGTACATTTAGAGCTTCACCAAATTAGATTTAGGGTATACGCTTTCTTCTGCCTTTTGTGTCAAGGACAGGAGAGACAGAGATAAGGGTGAAGTTAACTGTACAATTGTAGTTACCATCAGTTGGTTTTTAAGGCTGCAGCTTCATTAGGTGGTTAGCACTTGGCTGTTCTGCCAAAAGCATCTTTTTGGCCATCTGTGCCAGATTAGAGGAAGTAATGGCCTTGGGCACAGCTGCTGAATCTACTGTGTATTTCTAACTCATTTATTTGATAATGATCACATGGAGAAGTCCGGCGGCCAAGTGTGTAGAATAAATCGAGGGACCCAAATACACACATAGAAATTTAGAGATGCAAGAAAGAAAAACTTGTGTTTTACATCATGAAATGAAAGTAGGTGTTATTTAAATCTGCAGCGAGGACTTTAATGTTTTTTACCTTCATCTCCTTATGGTACTTTCTTCTGGTGGTTTGGTGGTTTAGTTGCTAAGTTGTGTCTGACTTTTGTGACCCCATAGACTGTAGGCTGTCAGGCTCCTCTGTCTATGGGATTCTCCAGGCAAGAATACTGGAGTGGGTTTCCATTCCCTTCTCCAGGGGATTTTCCCGACCCGTGGATTGAACCCTGGTCTCCTGCATTACAGGAAGAGTCTTTATCATCTGGGCCACTAGGGAAGCTTTCTTCTAAGGAGAAATAACTACAGGACAGACTGACCTTGATTTTCAGCACTTTTTTGTGATGCTTCATGGATTTTGCTCTAAAGTTGATATTTTTATAGGTGAAACTCATTAATATATCTCAAAATTCATTGATTGGGCCTTTTCTCAGCTCAACAGCTCTATTAAGAAGAATCACTGAGGGATGAGTGACTCTCATTGGTGTCACTGCTCTTTTTTGTTGGTTCTCTTGGACCAACAGCAGGACCTTTCCAAGCAGGGTAAGTCTGATGTCATTAGAAGTATAATTAAGGAGTTATAAGAAAATAAACTGTTCAACAGTCCTAAGGATAAAAAGAGGGCCAAGAATCAGGATTTTAAATAGACATTTCTAAATTTTGCCTGGCCAATTCAGTCTCTAGAATACCCCAACTCATATGTTGGAAGGAAACCCTGTAATGAAATTGACCTTTAAGAGAAAGTTAACAAAATTATGTGTTGTGACTTTGGCATATATAATGTATTTTAGTAGCAAACTTCCCAGTACATGCTTTTTTAGTTTTTTTCTTCCAAACCTGCCTCCTCCAGAGCTTCCCCATCTTTAGTTACTCAGGTGCGGAGCCTTGTGGAGTCAACCTCACTTCTTTCTCGAACAACTCACATCTAGGCAGTCAGGAGATTCAGTTGGTTTTACCTTCAAAATGCACCCGAAATCTGACCGTTTCTCAGCATATTCCTGCTCCCACCATTGCCCCAGTCAGCACCAGCTGATGCTTAAACTACTGTAACACATTCTCAGCTGGTCTCCTTTGCCTCTTGTAGTAGTGTTAGTTGCGCAATTGTGTCCGACTCTTTGCAACCGCATGGACTGTAGCCCGCCAGGCTCCTCCACCAGACATCTTTCCCACCCAGGGATCAAACCCCCATATCTGTGTCTGCTGCATTGGCAGGTTACTTCTTTATCACTAGTGACACCTGGGAAACCCTTGCCTCTTGTAGACTGTTTCCAATACCACAGCCAGGGCGAGCCTTCTAAAACCAGAGTTAGATCACCTTCCTCTTTTGCTCAAACCTCCAATAGATTCCATGCCAGGAAGCAATACAATCCACACCATCTGTCCCCTCCTATCCCCTGTCTTCATCTTCTACTGTTTCCTGCCCACTCCTGCCCTGGTCTCTCTGGCCTCCTTTTCTGCTTTAGAACCTGCGCACATCGTCCCTGGTTTCCTGTGCCTGGACTGCTCCTCTTCTTGCTTGTCCCCAGACTCCCTCCCTTACCTCCTTCAGGTCTTGGCTCAAATGTCGCCTTCTCACTGAGGCCCACTGCGATCACCTACTGAAAATGTAAACTATCCCCACCCCCCGCTTCATTCTCAGTTCTCCTTATCCTGTATTACTGTCACCTTTCCACAGCTCTCATCACTTTAAAGAACAGATTTATGGAGGGTTAATTTACAGATCGTAAGTGTACAGTTCAATAGTTTTTAGTCAATGTATATAGAATTGTGCAGCTGTCACCTCAACCCACTTCTAGAACATTTCTATCAATGCCCAAAGCTGCTTTGTGCCTCTTCACAGTTATTTCCACTCCCGCTCCACCCTAGGTAACCTCTAATCTCTGTATCAGTAAATGTAGCTTTCTGGACATTTGAATCTCCAGCTTCTCTGACTTAGTATCACCAGTGCTCAGGAAGTGTGGGTTAGAGGAGCTGGATGTTTATGTAAAATTCAATTATTACGTATTCAAGTGTGTCTGATCCTGTATGTGGCTAACTACGCTGTCATCTCGGTGTGCAGTCCCCAGGCCCCTCAGTTTCTCATTCCCGCCGGCTCCTGTGCCCTTCTCTCCCCTCTGTTCTTCCGGCCACTTTGCTGACTCAGGTCCTCAGCACTATAGCTTCTGTACTGGTCTCTGTGCTGCTTTCTTTTTTCTTCCATCCCTTCCTGTAGACTCTGTCAGATCGATATCTTTGGAAACTTGGCTTTCTTTATCTCATTCTTCTTTCTAAAAACCTCCTGCGACTCTCTAAGACGTGTGGCTAAATTAGTCTCAAAAAGCATTTCCCCACCTGCCTTCTAATTCTTCCTAGTGTGAACCATCTCCCTTTCTCAGACTTTGTAAGTAAACAGGCTTTCAGGAGGTACTGATTTCTCTTCAACCTCTAATTGTCTGATTCCTAAGCCTCTTTGTCGAGTAACATGTGATTTAAGAAAAAAACAACAACAAAAATCTTTAAAGCTTCTGGGAACTGGCTATTTAAAGGAACCCAGTAATTCATCTCTATTATAGTTCCTTACATTGAGTATTCTCAAAACGGCTCTTCCAAACTTGCTTTATATGCACTTAAAAAAAAATTTAATCAGGCATTTCTCTAGCTACCAGTGTGGTGAAGAGAAGTTACAGGATTAATTCCATAGTGGAAACAAAACAACACGTGTCTGGCTGAGGCCCTCCAGCATCAGGAACTGTCCTTGGCTCCGTTTCCCTGTTCTCTGTTCACTGTTGTTCCCTGCTGGAGGGTACTGGGCGGGACTGGGGTCCACAGTGGAGACTTTTTCTTCTGGGATCCAGCCTTTTCATGTACACCCCACCTTCTCCGTGCTGTTACTGATTTCAGCTGATCTGGCCCTTTGTGATGACTAGTGATATTAAAACCGTCTTTGGACTACAGTGTCCACCAGCCACTTCCCTCCTCCACAGCCAGGGGGGCTCTGGCTGCTTGTAGCTGCCTTTCGTATTTTGTGTATCAACAGCGGTGAGGTGGTGCATCCATGGGATGGCTTTAGAGGCAGACAGCTCGTATGTGGAAACCTGGTTCATTCTTTTACCAGTTGTTTGGTCTTAGGAAAGTTACTTATCTCTTTGAACCTGAGTATCCTCATTTCTGCTCTGGAGACAGTTATCCCTACTTTGCGGTATTATTATGTGGATCAGATGCAATCATGTATATAGGTTATCCTTGTTCAGCAAGGAGGTAAGCACTCAGTAAATTTTTCTTCACTCAGTAAATCTACTTCTATGATTATTCTTAAGCAGAGGCAGGAGGGCCTGGGAGCTAAGGTTGCTCCCCTGTTATTGGAAAGACCAGTCTTTCTGCCTCTTATCGCCTCTCCCTGGGTGTGGGGCTAATGAGAATGTCAGCAATTGCATTTTGACCATCACCTCTGTTTTTCAGTATTCGGGGTCTGAAGCTGTGACTCATGGGCCACACCTGATTGTGCTCGTATGACCCTACTCCTCTCATTTCAGGATGAAAAGTATAAAAGATCCTGTGTTGTTGTCACTTATTAAATATGCTTCCACTGGTGTTTTTGCTTATGAAAGCATCGCCGGTTTTCTCATTAGTATTATTCTGTTCCGTCAAGAATGCTCATTCGGCACATAGTTATGGGGCATCTGTTCGATGTCAGGCTCTGTGCCAAGTTCTGCTGATTCAGCGGTGAGGAAAACAGATCATAGCTTCATCGTCTTGGAGCCGACACTCTAGTGGAATTGAGGGGCATTCCTCAGACGATTTCACAAATAAGGGTAAAACTCACAATAGAAATAAATGCTGAGGCTTGTGGTGTTGGGAAAAGTGTAAAAAGGCTTTTGACCTGCTCTGAAGTGGTGGTGAGGAGGCCTTCCCTGAGAAGGCGGGGTTGGGGGTCTGAAGGATGTGATGAGGTAATGAAGTGAAAGCCAGAGGGTGGAGAATGCTTCAGAGAAAAATTCATGTGCAGAGGCTCAGTGCAGTGTTAAGGGGGAAAGCAGTGACAGTGGAGTGCAATGGGATGCTGAGAGCCAGGGAGAGGGAGCAGGGAGATGATGCTCGAGGGTGGGGCGTGCAGGACCCGCCACACCTGGGTCTTTAGTCTAAAAAGGGTGGAAGCCACTGAGGAGGGGTTTTAGTCGAGGAGTGACAGCCCCTGGAGAGCGAGCAGTGGCTTCTGATGGGAGCAGAGCAGCATTACTATGGGAAGGCGTTACCGTCTGTTGCTCTGGTTCAGGTCAGAGAGGATTGTAGTAGCTTGGTGAAAGGAGGTGGCGAGGAAGAGAGAAGACCATTTAAGGGCTGTGGAAAGGTAGAATTTTCAGGTCTTGGTGCTGGACCAATATTGAGAATGAGGACCCTACTGAGTCCTGGGTCTCTGGAGGTGGTGCTATTCCATGAGAGCTGTGTGGGTGGAGGCACCATTTGCATGGTGGTGAAACTAATCCATACAGCTGGATGGTGGTGCAGTTGGGTGTATGTTGGTAAAACTCATCAAGAAAGGGATTCTAGAAGAGGTGGGGGGTGGGTGGGATGGGTGAAGGAAATTAAGTGTGCTTTTGGCAGTATTAAGTTTGACCTGTCTTAAGGTATTCAACTGAAGATGTCAAATAGGAGGTTATTGTATGTTTGGTTATCATAGAAACTCGGATACAGTTTTTAATCGGGTTGGAATTGCCTAGAGATAAAATTCAGAGAAAGTGATAGCACCCCACTCCAGTACTTCCCATGAACGAAGGAGCCTGGTGCGCTGCAGTCCATGGGGTCTTGAGTCAGACACAACTGAGCGACTTCACTTTCACTTTTCACTTTCATGCACTGGAGAAGGAAATGGCAACACACTCCAGTGTTCTTGCCTGGAGAATCCCAGGGACGGGGGAGCCTGGTGGGCTGCCGTCTATGGGTGGGGTCGCACAGAGTCAGACTCAACTGAAGCGACTTAGCAGCAGCAGCAGCAGAGATAAAGTAGACCATTGAACTCTGAACCTCACAGAACTGGAGCACATAATGATTAGGGAGAGAGGGTGGAGCAAGAAAAATGTGTAACTAGAGAGGAAGAGGGAAAACCAGGAGAGGATGGAATCATAGAAGCCAAGAAGTAACAAGATTCAAAAGGAGAAAGCATTTATCTGCTTTGAATACTGCCAATATCCAGTAAGTCAAGGACTGAAAATGATATTTGGATTTAATGACAGTCCAGCTAAGGTACTGAGGTGGACTTGGAGGCCAGAGGCACCTGGCATCCCAGGTCACTATGCCACCATGTAAATCCTAGAACCACATGGTAACTCTGAGCAGCCCCAAGAAGGCAGCGCTTCCCAATGGGTAGAACAGAAATTGAGTTGTAGGAAACAGAGGGTTAAGCTCTTAATTTTCTCCCACACCAGAGTTTGCAGTAAGGCTCATCCCTACTCTTGAGACGGTGTCTACTTATTCGTTCAGCAGACTTCGTTAGGTACTCTCATGAAAGCTGGGTGAGAAGTGGTCTGTGTCCGGAATGCACTCATGGAACAGCGGAGAGGAAAGCTGCAACTACAGTACATGTGTAACTGTCGTCTAGGCCTAATGTGACTTCACTTTCACTTTTCACTTTCATGCACTGGAGAAGGAAATGGCAACCCGCTCCAGTGTTCTTGCTTGGAGAATCCCAGGGACGGGGGAGCCTGGTGGGCTGCCGTCTATGGGGTCACACAGAGTCGGGCACGACTGCAGTGACTTAGCAGCAGGCCTAATGTACACATCCCTAACACAGGCACAAATTGTAGGAATTCAGAGAATGGAAAGTTTAGTAGAAGATCTGGAATGCACAATCAAAAATAGAAACATGAAATGCACAACCAAAAGCAGCATATTTCAGGGCCAGAAGCCTCCTGGAAATCTGAGATAATTAACACCATAGGATTTACTTCAGAGTGTCACTGGTAGCTCATTAGGCTTTCTCAGGTGTTGCTTTTTCCTTTGCACTTTTGTAAACAAATTTTCAAAGGTTTGCTTACCAGGTTGAAATTTCAAAAAATAAATTTTTCTGAAAACTCTTATAAAGGTGCAGCTTTTATGATTCATATGTTCCAATAGCAAACTAAATTTAACTGAAGTACCCAAAAAGTCAACACTGCTTTTGGTAGAAAATATAGTGAAAAAAGGTATGTCTTTCTTCTTTCAACTTGGATTGACTCTAGTTTTTTTTAATATTTTGAGAAATGTCCCTACTGAATAAGTGGAAGTGGTCAAATGTGGATTTTGATATTTGACTTAAATATGATTCTTGCTTTTTTATGGGAAGTCTGTATCTCCACTAAGAATTAACTGTACTTGATCATTCCTTAAATGTTTCCTGAAGGACTTAAGACACATTTTATGTGAAATTTTAGCTCTGAGAAACTGGTTTTATAATGCAAAAGAGGTTTGATACGAGGGGGTAATCGTAAAACAGTTCAGGATAAGACTGCTGTTGTAGCTGACTTCACATAATCCATGAAAGCCCCTTTTATTAGCGCCACCCTGAAACTGAGCCTGGAAAAGCGCCTTCTCAGTTTTCCCTTCTGGGCTCCCTGCTGCACAGGGATCACCTGGGATGGTGCCTACCAAACACTGTTTTTCTGTGTTTTACCCTTTACTTTTCCCACCTGCACCTCCCCCACCCGCAAGGAAAATAGGCAAACACTTTCTTGTACTGAATTCTCAGTTTTCCTGTGTTATGTGTGGGTGGGATGGGGGTCGGATGGGGAAAGTGGTTGTCACATACCTTTTTGAGAATTTAATAAATTCCTCTTTCTTGTACAAAATGCATGCATGCTTGCAGCTTCAGAGAAAGAGTGGCACAGAACAGCAGGGGCTGTCGCGTGCTCGAAGTCTGTTCATGGATCGCAGGTTGGAACCTTCTGCGGTGACCATCCTGGGCACCAGGATCTGAAGGCGCTTTCTCAGACACATCTTTCATTGTGGTAGTCTCTTGCTTTAGGGGCTTCCCAGGTGGCATTAGTGGTAAAGAACCCGCCTGCCAATGCCTGAGACAGAAGAGATGCAGGTTTGATCCCTGGGTCGGGAAGATCCCTGGGTCTGGAGGAGGGCATGGCAGCCCATTCCAGTATTCTTGCCTGGAGAATCTCCGTGGACAGAGGAGGCTGGCGGGCTAGTCCATAGGGTCTCAAAGAGTTGGACACAACTGAAGCCACTTAGCACGTTCTTGTTTTAGAGCCAGTGATGACTCCACAGTTGCTGCTCTTAAGTTCTGGCACTGTGCCATTTGCAGCCCAAGGTCAACTGACCCTGCTTATCCCAGTCATCACACCTGGTACTACTCCCAGCACTGTGGCTGTCCTCCCTTGCTGTCTTTCTAGTTCGTGCCCTCCTGCATATGTTTGATCCTGAACATGTGTGCCTGACCCCTGGCTCAACATGGTTGTACCTCCCTCTCATCCTAAGATCTGTGCATCAAGCTTTAGTGCCATGCTTATTTCCTTCATGGAAACCCCACTCCTGATTAGCTCTACTAGAGAGTATTTTCCCTTATTTTAGTTCTCATCTACTTGTCACTCAGTTTCTACATAGCTATGTGGTGAAGCCTTCTGTTGTTCTCCGGTCATTTTGAGTGTTTCCTTAATTAAAAAGTGTATCAGTGACAGGAGCAAAGTCCCACAGTGTCAGAGCAGGAAAGGACATTAGTAGTGAAATCCTTCATCTTTTATTCCCCTAGCAAAAAAGTGGCAGTAACTTATAGCTGTGATGAGTATGTGCATGTATGTATGTGTGGATATGTTAAGACTATCCTTTTAGGGTCATATGAGAATCTCAAGGAGGGGGAAAGAGAGGAAAACTCAGAGATTGGAAAAGCCTTTCCTCAGGTGCTTCTAATGTCCCTCCCTCCATCTCTACCACCGTCACTAATCCTCTACTGTCCCCCATCTGTGAGAATCACTCCCTAATGCAGACAGGCTTCTGAGCTAGCCGGGGAAATAAGTAGGCAACCTGTTTCACCTCTTCCTTGTTCACGTGCCTTGCCTAAAAATTAAATGAGCACTCAGTGCCAGAGATTTAGAGGGAAGAGAGACAGGAAGAACAGAAATGACAGGAAGAACAGAGAAATGAGTTCTCTGTGGATTGTATGTGCTCCTGTCCACCCACCAACACACACATCTGCATACCTTTACACACATTTGAACACACTTGCACATCTCTTACCCATGCACACACATTCTCATTCTCCTATTTTTTTTGTAAAATTATATTTGATTTATAGTAGATATTATAGGGGTTAGAAGGACTTACAGGAGAGCTCCTAAAGCACTGGGTCTCTTGGTGGTGGTCTCACAGGATCCATGCGGTGGTATGATATTCTATGGCTGGACCTCTGTGTCCATGGGATCTACATGCACAGAGGACTGACCAAGGCTCTTGAGCACCTGTGGATTTTGGTGTCTGCAGTGGCTCCTGGAACATATCCCCGGTGGATATTGAGGGGCACAGCTTTACCTGGTTTTGCTGAGCCTCACACTGGATAATTTCACAGAGGCCACAGAGAACTCTCCAGACTGATTTGAGTTGGATCACACTACTGTCCAGATGAGAAAGCAGAAGCATGGAGAAGCAAACTGGCTTATCCAAGGGGGACAGAGCTGGGGCCAGGACACAGGTCTCCCAGACTTTTCATTCATTGGTTGGTCTTTGGTTTCGTAGTCCCTTTGATGTCCCACACAGGACACGTTTTGTAAGCCTTCCCTTCTTTTTAAGGACTTTGAGCTCCTGCTGTTATTTCATTGCTATATGCACAGACACTCACCCCAGCCATCTGGGGAAGGGAAAAGTCATATCTGGCAGGGGAATGAGTATGCAGATGAATTCTTTTTATAATTACCCAGAACAAGGTTGTTGAAGGTATGAGTTATTTAGCCAGCTTCTTCAGATTTAGATTCAAAAGCAGTTCTCATGTTCAGAAAATATTTTATTTTGTACAGAACCTTTGGGACATTCATTCTTTCTCAATCTGTGATCTCACTTTTCAGCATGTCTCTCTGGCTTTGGTAGCTCACGGAAAGCTCATACACCACCAGCATTAACTTGACCCCCGGCTGAATTCTTTGCCTGTCAGCTCCTGTCCTCCGGGCTGTTACTCATGGTAATATCAAAGATGGGAGCAGCTGGAATCAGATGCCTGTGATTATGAAGACAGTAATTACTGATCACGCCGACACCAGCAATCGTAACTAGTGCTTGAATAATTGAAAATGTTACCTACGAGGCAAGCAGTGATTCAAGGTGTCAGAAAAAAAGGCATTATATAGAGTAGCCCAGGCAGTAATAGAAGGGCTTCCCTGGTGGCTCAGTGGTAAAGAATCCGCCTGAAATGCAGGAGATGAGGGTTCACTGCTGGGTCAGGAAGATCCCCTGGAGAAGAAAATGGTAGCCCGATCCAGTATTCTTGCCTGGGGAATCCCATGGACAGAGGAGCCTGGCGGGCTGCAGTCCATGGGGTCACAAAAGAGTCAGACACGACTTAGCAGCTAAAACATGACAGCGACAGGCAGTAATATAATGTTTTCATTCTTGTTTTTTTCAGGTAGTCTGGCTAAAATTGCTCTGTGGAGGTAATGAACTTTGAGTTTAACCAGTTGTCTTTTTTAACTTCTTTACGAAATAGAGTTATAAGATCTGGAGGAATGCTGTTTAGGGCGAACAAGTCAGTTTTCTTCACTTGGTTGGGTTATTGTGAGATAGATAAATGCCCCATGTGCTGCAGAATGAGTACAGCTGCTAGAGTGAGTTTGACGAGGTTGTTTGCTTCCATTGCACTTCCATGTGTAGAAAGTATGTTCAAACTCATCGTTTCACTTAATCTCAGTGAAAGTATTTGTGGAAGAAGTTGTTTTACCTGTCTTAGGGAAAAGTAAGTGTTGGCTAAGAAAGGCTAATTGATTTGTCCAAGTTACACAGATAATACATTGTGAGTGAGGTTAGGTTAGAATGTAAGATTTGTTCATGATTGTGTAACACTTTCCAAATTTGTCAAGTGGCAGAAAATTCTGCAATATATGTTTGCTATATTTCTAGTATTTAGGGGAAAATGTAAGAGATACTGTCTTCTTTGGAGGAATATTTTGGATCTAATCTTTTATCAGAAGAATAAATAGTCATAGGAAGGAAAAAGTGCTTTTAATAGACTTGTAAAATTTTCTTCGCTGGAAGATTGATCGTTTTTATTCTTACATTTATAACTCTGAGTGAATGAGTGAGTCGCTCAGTTGTGTCTGACTCTTTGTGTCACTCTTGTGTCTGTGTCCCCATGGACACAGCCCACCAGGCTTCTCCACCCACGGGATTCTCCAGGCGAGAATACGGGAGTGGGTTGCCATTCCATTCTCCGGGGATCTTCCCGACCCACGGATTGAACCCAAATCTTCTGCATTGCAGGTAGATTCTTTCTTTACTGTCTGAGCCATCAGGGGAACCTATAACTCTAAGAATATAACTCTATTTTGATAACTGTTTTTACGTATAGGATATGACTACCCTATATTGGATGTTCCCATATTTTTGTATTGAATTTGTAAATCTCTTATTATGACCTATCCTCAAATATTGTAGTTTTAATTTGGAAAGCATTTGTTGAGAAATGTGATGTAGCGTCCCATATTTCTCTTTTATTTGTTGTTTTTGATCCTTAACCCCTTAGGTCAGCACATTGCTGTGCCAGCTCTTCATGCTGGTGTAGACGGTGCATAGCAGGGCCAACTTTCAGTGCTCACCTGAGGCCGTCTAATCCATAATTTTGCTTTTAATCCCAGAGAGCTAGAAGCCCACATCCAACTCCTATAGATCTGAAATCCCAGGATGTACCCTAAGATTGAAGCATGTCAGGAGAACCTTTTGGGGCAAGCTCTTCTGGATGTCACAGACCTTATGGAGAGAATCAAAGCTTACAAGCTTAGTTCCAGCCCAGTGGGCCAGTGTCAGAGCAAAAGCTTGAATCCAAGTGCAACATAGTGTCTGCCACCAGATTGTCCTCTGGCCCAAGTCCATGTGTACTCAAATCTAAGTTCTAGAAAGGGAAGGATTCTTTACAATGAGCGAGAAAGATAATGCATTGGTTGAAATCTCTAAGGGATCCTGAATACATGGTATCATTGGAGTAGTATACTGTGCTGGCACTTAGAATTGTGGTCATTTTAGGAAAGGGTACTTTTGGGCAGTGAGTACTTCAGATGAGTGTCTTTGTAGCATCTCAGGACTGTCATGAGCTTTACTGCCACTGTCAGTGACTTTAGCAGGAGCCTGTGCCCTCTGGGGTACGCATCCGTAGATTCAGCAGTGGGCGTTGTTGCACAGTAGACAAGTGAGAATGGAGGGGCTGAGAGGGTGGTTATGTTTTTTTGAGAGTCCATGAGATACATCCTGAAACTGACGACCTCTCTTCCCTTTGCAGTTGGAGTTTCCAAAGTTATAGGTGTGGGTGCAAGACCAGAAAGGAGATATAACAGTTTCTGGAATCCTAGTGTTTACTGAAGTGCCTGAGAAATAAAGGATGTATATGAATGATAAAATGTGATTTAGTTTGTTTTATGAAAAAGTATTCACTTTGCTGAAGAAATATCAACAGAATTAATGTTTCAAACATTTAAAATGTGAGTTGAGAACAAAAAAATCTATTTTGCAAAATTGATATGTATCATTCTAACCAACATAACCATTCAAAATTATTATAGTATTTTCAGTTTCTACTGAAAGTTGTATTTTTACATAAAACCTTCATCCAGATCCCATTTAGCTTGCTTGATTTTTTCATATCACTTATCACTCTCTGGCACACCCTGTAATTTACTTAATTTGCCATGGTTATGGTTTATCTTCTCATGTATAAGTTAAGCTCCACGGGGAATGTGTTTTGTCTGTTCTGCTTGCTGATATAAAATGAAATGCCTGAAACATGGAAGCATTCAGCAAATACTTATTGATTATTAAAAATCTATGAACTTGGAGTTATATATGTTTTGTGAGGAAGAGACAGTGAAGACTAGGGACGTGGAGAACTCTTTTATGAGATAGATCGTTGGACAGATTACCTGTGGGTGAGGGTGTAGTTGTGGCAGGCTACTTTCAAATTTGTGACTTTTAGCTTATGCTTTTGCTATTCCTAAGCCTCCAGCTCGGCAGCAGATGCCAACCCTGCTCTTACAGTCCTGGGGGAAGATCCTAATGAGATCACCACTCTTACTTTTATTTCCTTTCCTATTCATCCAGATACTTTGTTTCCTACCTTAGTTATTCAAAAGAATAAAATTTAACTTGATGCTAATTGGCTGGCTAAGGAAAAAGGAAGGGGATGGCCATTAAATGAACCGAGAGCAATTACAGGATGATACATACCTTTAGGTTCCAGATACTAAGGTGGTGGTGGCCGGGGGCGNGGATATGTTTCATTCTAAATGTTCTCGGCAATAACAAAACCCCTTGTTCAGAAACATCAGTTTCTGAACATCGATCCTGGAGAAAGCCAGTATAAAGAAAGCCCTCTCCATATTCTCATTGAAAAGGATGCCATATAATCGGTGTCCTGAGCAGTGTCTTCCAGGGATCTTTCCAGGGTTATCACAGCACCTTCTCTAGGCTTTTATTCACCTTATACTTTAGCATGTAGAGTGGCAATAATTTGAAGGTACAGATGAGGAGGTATGATAGGGTTGAAGTCTGTAGCCGTTTTTACTCTGCCGTTATTTAATGACAACAGCTAGAACTTTTGTTGATTTTTATGTTCTTAGCATTGTTCTTAATATTTATACTGGCTTCTTAAACCTTTGTAACTCTGCTGTGCGGTAGGTAGTGTTATTAACATCATTTTATAGAAAGAGGAAACAGACACAGAAGGGTTACATCCTTGTCCAAGGTCCTATTGCTGGTGGGCTGGGATCTGAAACCAGAGTTTCATGATAACATTTGCACCATTATCCTTGTGCTAAATGCCTTTCTGAAGCCAAAGACCAGATTTTAGAGGGTCCACAAGAGAAATGGTTGTGCTGAATATTTTCTAGAAAATTATCTCTGATACCTGCCATCTTGGAAATTATTGAACATTTATGAAAGAAATTTTTGCTTAGGGAAGTCCCTGGAGTCCAGCTATTCCGCATTGCTCATTCAGATGGCAACACAGTCTGTGACAGGGGTGTGAACTCTAGTCAGACTTTGCTAGGTTCTTAATCCCAGCTCTGTCACTGACTAACTCACTGACCTTGGGACAGTTACTTCATATTTACCTCAAACTTGATGTTGGATTGATATTCTCTGGTAGATTCCTAGAGGTGGCATTCTTTGCAATTTCCCTAGAGAGACTCAAAGTTCTTGTTGTTTTTAATAGTATTTGGATAAAAAATATTTAGCTAAGATACTTTTAAATAGTTCCTGGGACTTAACATTTTTGTGATGTCAGTGGGAAAGTCTGTTTTTCTCTTCTACAGAATTATTGAAACCATAGGATACAATTATGGTGTGTTTTCTTCATGAATAAAACTGGTGATTTTGTTTTACTTATATAGCCCTATATACTGTGTATCCTGTAAGAGGTAGAATATCACCAAAGGGCAATAATGTCTTCATTAGAAAATACACTTAAAAACTGGGTGATCTTAGACTTGGCACATTGGGAAAATTAGGATGGATAAAGAAAGGATTCTACTTCAGTCATTGTGAAATACCAAACATGACGGATTTGACAGCCTTCCCCCCCTTCCCCGACCTCCCCCACACTCCTCTCTGAGATTTGTCCTCCCACTTGTTGAGCCCACCCAAGCCTGTTGACTGAGCCGAGAAAACAGACTCCATTCTCCTCCTCCTCCTCTGCTGACTCATGCCAGAAAACCATGGAGCAATCCAAAACATGCCTCAAATCACACAACAGAATGTGGAAAACTTTCTTGTCTGACTTTGGAATATTCTTTCCTATTCTTTTGTCGTTAGTGACATTTTAGCTGAACTTCATTTCTTTAGAGACCTCCCTGGCCACTCAGAGCAGACATGCGTCGGCTGTCACATCACATCGTTTTGTTCAGTGTTGCCCCAAAGTTTGAAAGTAACTTTAATTTTTAAATGAAATTTGGATTTCTTTTTGGTTTTGATATCTTGGTTAAGATTATGTGCATATTCTGTAAAAGACTTGTAGTGCCTTTGTAATGACAGAGAAAAGTGTTTTTGGAGATGTTTGGAAGTTCTGCATTTGTGATAAAACTGCATTAACTTCTGGAACAATAACTGTTTTATAAACAATTCGTTTTTTACCAAGTCTTCTGGGAACAAAGTTCCTTCTTACACAGAGATCAGCGGGACATGGTCCCTACCCCTGTAATTCATAAAGATACCAGTTAAGGTGCAGCTCAGCTCAGCTAAAGGAACTTAACCTCATGCCCACGTCCTTTCTTTTACTTTACATCTCTTTTGTAAAAGAAAATTATGCTTTAAAAAGCAGTAGCTTTTATCACTTGTCATGTTAGAAAAAAAAAGACATTTTGTTTTACAAAGTCATTGTAATCTTACTCTTTTACATGCCGTCCTGGCATATGGTAAAAGCAGTTTAAATGTTGAATGACTGAGAGAGAAGATGCTTAGTGAATAGTTATAGTAAATTCTTTGTTATTCAAGCCTGGTCAGATCTCTGTTTTCATGGAAAACCAAATATTGTGTCTGAGAGAATTAGCATGTTTATTATGAGATGAGAAGTGCAACACACTCAAAGATGTGGGGGCTTCTGTTATACTTTTGTAAAATAAGAACCCTATACAGCTGGAGATGCAGGATAGCTTACTGATTAAAAAAGAGTGGGTCTGGATATAGACTGCTTCCCAGGTGGTGCTAGTGGTAAAGAATCTGCCTGCCAGTACAGAGACGTGGGTTTCGATCCGTGGGTCAGGAAGATCCCCAAGAACAGGAAATGGCAACCCACTCCAGTATTCCTGCCTGGAAAATTCCATGGGCAGAGGGACCCTGGTGGGCAGCAGTCCACAGGGCCGCAAAGATTCAGACATGACTGGACTGAGCACAACTACTAGGATGTAGACTACCCACCTAGGTTTTCACCCTAGCTCCCATACTGGTTGTGTGACCTTCCTGAAGTTACTTAATTTCTCTAAACCCTGATTTCCTAATCAGGAAAATGGGCATAAAATAGGACTTACCAAAAGGGCTTCCTGTTAAGGTGGTGGATTGAACACATGTCTACATTGCATCTTCAGCTGGTACAGAGTTCTTATTTTACAAGAGTATAACTTAGAAGCCTCCTTACATTTCAGTGTGTTGTACTTTTCATCTGGAAAGCCTCCTCCTCTCTCTCTGCATCTTTCAGTGCTCCTCCACTTACCTTCCTCCACTATTCTAACCAACATCCAGCTTGCCTTTGGTAGGGTGATATGGTGCAGCAGAATGTAACAGATGGATTTGAGTCTCAGCTTTACCAGTTCCCAGTTTGTTTGTTTTTTTAAACCTCAAGCATTTTAGCTTGCTGGGCCTCTGCTTTTTCTTTGGAAAAAATGGGTCCATAATTCTTATAATGCTAGGTCAGTGTAAGAACTATACGTAATATGCTTGTAATCCTGGCCTCTTTATTTTAAGTACTTGAATTGTGGTGCTTCACCAGTTTTAATGCTTTTTGCACATGTGAGATACATATCAGCTTTTCAGTACATCAGCAATCAATTTAAAGTACAGCTTCAATTTTAGAAATTGTGAAATGAGAGGAAATTGTGAATCTCCCAGCTGAAGAAAATGCAGAATGTCTTGTACTATTAGGGTGATGTTAATGTGGATATTATTTCTTGGCGCTAGTGGTAAAGAACCCTCCTGCCAATGCAGGAGACATAAGAGACACAGATTCGATCCCTGGGTCAGGGAGAGCCCCTGGAGGAGGACTTGGCAACCCACTCCGATATTCTTGCCTGGAGACTCTCATGAACAGAGGAGCCTAGTGGCCTACAGTCCATGGGGTCACAAAGATTTGGACATGACTGAAGCTACTTCGCATTCTATGTGGATGTTACCCCTTACTTGAAGTTATAAACTATTTGAAGGACAGAGACCATTTTTATTTCTTTTGTGTCTGTCATCACATCTTGTTCAGTGATTACTGGAAATATATTAAGCCTTTAGTAGATACTTGAATGAATGAAGAGTCCATGTTTTAAAATTTAATGGTAAAACTTTCTCTGTTTGAAAATGGAGTTTGGATTACATCTAGATCATATGTTAGAGGACTGTGAACTGAATATTTTCTATTTGTTAGAAGGCAGTCATTAATAAGTAAAATGTTCATTCATTGTCTGAATAATAACTTTCATACGGATTTTTTTAGTGAAATAATTATATAAATGTAGCATATTGATTTTTCCATACAATAATATTTTTGTCGTACAAATATTTTTATATATTCAAGATCTCCATTTTACCATCTGCAGAGATGCAAATAGTTGGTTTAATTTTCAGTGGTCTGAGAACTATAAGAAATTCTTTAATGAAAAAGTTTTCATGGCAACATTTTTAAAAAGCACATTAGGATGTTATAATTGCAGGGTAGGTTATTTTGACAAGACTGTGTAACTGATCTAAGCATTTCATGTTTCTATTCACAGAGGAGTGATGGAGCTAAGAATTAAAGAACTGGAAAGGGGTGTGCTAATGTGACTGGAAGACCTGACTTAAATGTTATATTTTATTTTGGTTCACGAGGTCTCCAGCTATATTCATGAGAGTGACTGCATATTCATCCTTGTTCTCATTAGAGGAAATTTTAATATTCAGTGCAGCGTTTCCTTTTAGGGCATGCATTTTGATAGTATGGACTTCACAGGTGGTTCAGTGGTAAAGAATCCACCTGCCAGTGCAGGAGATCTGGATTCAATCCCTGATCTGGGAAGATCTCCTGGAGAGGGAAATGGCAACCCAGTCCAGTATTCTTGCCTGGGAAATACCATGAGGGGCCTGGTGGGCTATAGTTCATGACGTTGCAGAAGAGTCAGACATAAGTGAGTAACTTAACAACAACATTTTGATAATATTCACTAAAACATTGTGATTTAATACATGCAAATAAGCTGGCCTTATGATCACATGTTCTTCATTCTAAAACAGGGATACATTATACTTTTACTTTTTCTACTGGGGGATATTGTGAGAATAATGGTAGTCCCAGGGGGTTCAAGATAGTAAGCAAGATAGATATGGATCTTGCCTACATAGACAGGATGATCAAATTATTTATGATCGAAACTGGAAAGCCACAGAGAATAAACGGGGGTACAATTAGTAATTACACTGGGACAATAGACAAAACTATGGCTACTTCAAGATGGCTCGTTCTCCTTAAAGAGCTCACTGTCTTGGGGTGGGTAGAAACGAGGCTAAGCCAATAGCTTTTAACCCCACTTCCCCAAGCAAGTAATTATATAGAGTGTTAATTATGCTGTGTGTTTGGAAGTATAGGTGTTACTGGAGCTCATAGAAGAGTAAGGAACTGGGACCTTGGGGAGTTTTAGGGAAGGCTTCCCAGAGGAGGTGACCTTGGGACTTGCAAGATGAATAGGAGCTAACTAGGTTAAAAGGACATGGGAAGTTCTGGGCAGAGAAGATGATTGGTACCAGTATCCTGAAGGGAGAGAATAGCTCAGTGTGGATGAGTGGATCTGTATGACAGATGCTATACCATACTGCTGCTGTTGCTGCTGCTAAGCCACTTCAGTCGTGTCCGACTCTGTGTGACCCCATAGACGGCAGCCCACCAGGCTCCCCCGTCCCTGGGATTCTCCAGGCAAGAACACTGGAGTGGGTTGCCATTTCCTTCTCCAGTGCGTGAAAGTGAAGTCACTCAGTCATGTCAACTGCAGCCTACCAGGCTTCTCTGTCCATGGGGTTTTCCAGGCAAGAGTACTGGAGTGGGTTGCCATTGCCTTCTCTGGTGGAATAGAATAGTATTCCACGATACACTATTCCAATAGTAAAATAGTATTCCACAACACACTATTCCAATAGTAAAATAGGAATAGAAAGACCTAGAAGCTCTACTGCATGAACTTTCATGGATTCCATGGATATTGGCTATCTTTTCCTCACTAGATGCATGTGGTTTCTTATCACCCTATTCAAAACAATTGATGATTTGATGTGTCACATAAGGGATTTGCTTTCTCCCTATTACGAATATCTATTTATCTGGGATTACTGTGCTGGGTCAATTT
>SJYQ01003631.1:289504-306349 GCA_006410935.1 Redunca redunca
TGTCCTTTAATTTTGGATTATTGTAATTTTTAGGATTATTGTTCTATATTCACCTAGTTATTGGGAGCTTTTTAAAGTATTAGAATTTCTGAAAGATTAAGGTTTTTTCATGTCTCTCTAATAATAATAAATATTCTTATGCCATCTTAAAGTGTCCATCTCTGTAGTTTTTGTGTTACGCAATAAGAACTTGGAGTTTATAACCTAGTTTATGAAAGGAATATGTAGCAGTGATAGGTTGCTAGGAAAGTCTCTAAGCTAGTTAAACAACGTGTCTTGAATTATTCTGATCCTCTTTATTGCTCAGTTGTAGTGAAATAATTGGAAATGATGCTCATTTTTAGATTTGTCAAAACTTAGAAATAAATGAAAAGTATAGGTATACTATTTTCAGTAATTAGAAAAGCAAGAAGTAGGTATGAATGTATGAAATATTTAAAACAACCTGATGTTTGACAACAGTGAAATGAATCCTCAGCAAATTCTGATATATTTATGTGAATTAGTATAGTGTGAAGGTTTGGATATGGTGTAACAAATACTGTGTTTTAGATTGGAAATCATAGGTCTCTCTTTTATAAAATTAGCAGAAATAGGCACAGCTCTACATGTTTCTTTCATGTGCTTTTACATTGTGTTTGCTTTTCAAAATGAAACTTAGAAGAGAGCCTGTTTATGATGATTCAAATTGGAATTAATTTTGATACTTGAATGTGTTAGAAAATGGTAGCTAGACCTTCTAATGAGAGTTGTAAAACAGTCATGGATTCAGTGTTTATATATGTAAATATATGTTTTTTTATATTTTCTTTTTCTGAGTCTTTTCCATTATAAGTATTACAAGATACTGAATGTAATTCCTTGTTCTATATTGTAAATCATTGTTTATCTATTTTGTATATAGTTGTGAATATCTGTTAATTCCATACTCCTAATTTATCCCCACTTCCACTTTGGTAATCATAAGCTTGTTTTTTGTGTCTGTGTGAACCTGTTTCTATTTCGTAAATAAATTCATGCATATTATTTTTTTAGATTCTACTTATAAGTGATATCATAGAATATTTGTCTTTCTCTGACTTTACTTAGTATGGTGATCTCAAAGTCCATCCATGATGCTGCAAATGAAGAAATGTTTTCCTTTTTTGTGGCTGAGTAATATTCTTTTATATACACACACATCTTATTTATCCATTCATTTGTTGATGGACCCTTAAGTTGCTTTCATGTCTTAACTGTTACAAGTAGTGCTGCTATGAACATTGGGGTACATGTATCTTTTTGAATTAGAGTTTTAGTATTTTACGGAATCGCCATAGTGTTTTGCACAGTGCTGCACCAATGTGCATTCCCACCAATGGTCTAGAAGTGTTCTCTTTTCTCCACACTCTCTCTAGCATATATTACTTGTAGACCTTTTGATGATGTCCCCTCTGACAGGTGTCAGCTGCCTCACTGTAGTTTTGGTTTGCATTACTCTATTAATTAGCACTGTTGAGCATGTCTCATGTCTCTGTTGGCCATCTGTGTGTCTTCTTTGAAAAACTGGCAGTTTCTGTCCATTTTGGATTGGTTGTTTGTCTTTTTGATATTGAACTGTATGAACTGTTCATGTATTTTGGAAATTAAGCCCTTGTCACATTGTTTGCAAATATTAATATTTTCTCTTAGTCTGAAGGTTGTCTTTTCATTTTGTTTATGGTTTCATTTGCTGTGCAAAAGATTGATTACGTCTCATATGTTTGTTTTTGCTTTTATTTCTGTAGTGGGTGTTGTTTGGAAAGCTGGACTGCCACATGTATATCAGTGAAGTTAAAACACTCCCTCACACCATAAGCAAAAAGAAACTCAGAATGGGTTTAAAGACTGTGTCCATGGAATTCTCCAGGCAAGACTACTGGAGTGGGTTGCCTTTTCCTTCTCCAGGGGGTCTTCCCAACCCAGGGATTAAACCTGGGTCTCCTGCATTGCAGGCAGATTATTTACCATTTGAGCCACCAGGGAAGCCCCTAAATATGACATGATATCATAAAGCTCCTAGAAGAGAACATAGGTAAAATGTTCTCTGACGTAAATTGTAACTATTTTTTCAAATCTTAATTTTTCCCTCTGGCCATCTGATGTTTTAATTTTTAATATAACTCTTTAGCTATTTTTGGTTCTCAAATTTTAATTTTTAGTCCCTGAAATTCTAATAAGGTGAAAAAACTTTAAAACTTACAAGCATTCTGAAACATTGCCTATCACAAGAGCATTCAGTCAGATTGTATCTTGTCTATAAAACTCTTCAAGATTCTAAAGTATTAGCATCATGAAGGCCCAGAGTATGTTTGCTTTTTTCTTTTTCTTTTTTGCATTTAAGTCACTGTGCTTTTCTTTCTTGTCTTTTCATTTAGCTGGAATGCTTGCCGACTCCTCTGTGACCTTCTAAGGCTGAGACCCTGAGGAACCCAGCTGGAGCATGCCGTCTGAACGCTTCCTCAGGTGGGCACTGTTGGATACATCTCGGCTTGGGGTAGTGAGCCTTGTGTGACTTGAAATCCTCCTGCTGCAATGTCTAGGACCGAGCACAGGGAAGGCACTCAACAAGTATTGAAGGAAGTAAAGCAAACCAGTCTGTGAGTGTGTGTGAATTTAGTTTCGTAGCACAAGGGCTAACTATTAAGATGTAATTACTGCCCAAACTTAGATATGTTTAATGGTTAAGTATTTCAAAGAATACTTTTTATCTTTTTATCCTTTTTATCTTTTCTTTATTAGGATGCTAACCTCCCTCAAACTAACAGTATACATCCATAAAGATATATGATATAATAAATAATCAGAAAACCACATATACATAACTATTGTCCCTTTTAAAGCAATCTTTTGACATGTAATCAGTATAAAAATATTAATGAGATGTTTTTGCATTCTTTTATTTCATACTGTGTCTTTGACATCCAGTGTACATTTTCCACTTGGAGCCCATCTCAATTTGGACTGCCCAGGTTTTACTCAGTAGCCACATGTAGCTAGTGGCTATTATGTTGGACAGTGCAGGATTAAGGAGTTCCCCAGAGGAAAGGGTATTGGGGTTGCCTTGCCAAAGCCAGGTCACCCTCTACTCTCACTTGTAAATTTCAAGGTGTCAATTTTGCTTCCATGGAAGACCTTTCCCAATTTTAGGATAACCTTCAAACCTGTATACCCTCGGAATATGTGGCTCCTGTCTTATGTTTTGTTTGCTTGTTTGTTTAGTATTTTAGGAAGCTTTAGGAACATATTTTCCCTTCCTTCTTTATCCATTCCTCTGCTGATGGATGTTTAGATTGTTTCCATGTTTTGGCTGTTGTAATCTGTGCTGCAGTGAACATTGGGGTGCATGTATCCTTTCTGATCATGTTTTTTTCCAGGTATATGCCCAGGAGTGGGATTGCAGGGGCATATGGTAACTCTGTTTTTAGTTTTTTAAGGAACCTTCCATACTGTGCTCTATCGTGTTCTCTACCAGTTTATATTCACGCTAACAATTTTAGAAGGGTTCCCTTTTCTCCACACCCTCTCCAGTATTTTTTGTTTGTGGATTTTTTTTAATGATAGTCATTCTGGCTAGTGTGAGGTGATATCTCATTGTAGTTTTGATTTGCATTTCTCTGATAATTAGCAGTAGTGAACATCTTTTCATGTGCCTCTTGGCCATCTGTATGTGTTCTTTGAAGTATCTATTTAGGTCTTCTCTCTGACGTCATTTTTGGTTGGCACCAGGCTTGGAGGTGCTATTGGCATCTAGTGAGTAGAGGCCAGGGATCCTTCTGAACATCTTACGGTGCGCAGGATAATGCCCATAGCAAAAATGTCAGAATGTCAGTTTCACTGGGGTTGAGAAACCCTATTCTAGATCTGGCATCCAACCAAGATAGCACATGGAAGGAGACCATGGTATTAGTCTGCCACCTCTAAGCAAAGTGCTTTATTTCTGGCTACCACGATCCATGTGGATTCTTCTCTAAATTATTTTTTACTTTAAATTTGCCATGTCTGACCTACTCTGATCCCTCTGCCATCTGTCCTCCATAGCACCATCATCTCTGTGGTGGACTTCCCTTCTCTGCTGCAACACAGACCTTCCTTTCCCCCTTTCTAACGTTCCCTCTGCCCTGTGGAGCTGTTGCACCGGGGTCTTGTTTGTGCTTCGCTGTGTCATCTCCTCCCCATTTGAAGCTTTGAAGCTCCTCCCCTGCCTTCACTGGGCCTTGTCTTTGTCTGGGGCACCACTTGTTTTGTAGCTGTCTCCAGTGGTGGCCTTATTTTCTCCGTTCTCATGTACTTTAGGGATGGGTAAGAGCTTGTTGTCAACCCGGGACATAGTTTTGCTTCTCAGTCTTTACTCCTTATATTGGTTGTCTGAGAGAACGACAACAAAGACGGGCTCTTCTGAAGGTGGTGCTCTTCAACTCTTGCATCCTCTCCTCCTCCCCACGCCAGCAGGGTGACTTCCTCTCATTCACTGTGCGCTTGGTGTTGGGCCGACAGTCTCCTCTCACCACAAACCCCGTACTCCTTCCTGGTGCCCTCCGTATTCACATGGAGGATCTGCCTGACGTGATGGCCTTGGATCTTCTACCTGCGTGTGGCCTTCTCCCTCATTGAGCCACCTACTCCTGTGGGCACGCCATGGATCTTGCATCCCCAGAAGTTGCTCAGTTTCTGAAACCACTGCATCCGCCTTTTTATTCTTACCAGAACCTTCTCTCCTTCTAGCTTCCTGATTTACCTACCCTCACCATGGTGGTACTTTGACCTCACTGCAGTGTCTCATTTAGTGGCCGGGCCACTCCACCAAATCCATCAATATTTTCCTTCTCTCATTTCCCTTCTTAACCAGTTTAGAATCTATCGCCCTTTTAAATCCTTAATTTCTCCTGCTCTCTGCATTTACCTAACAAAACCCCAATCCAGATGATCTCAAATATCTGTGTTTTCATGCCTACGTTGTCCAGTGGAGGTTGGTTCCACTGAATGTTTAGATTCAGCAAGCAAAAAAAAAAAAATGCCCTAGGTTTTAATGCGTGTTTCTGCTTCATTAATTCCTTCCCTCCTGCTACTCAAAAAGGAGTCTTTTCTCACACTGAGCGCAGCCCTGCTTCTGTGTTTTGAATCCTGTCTTTCTTATCTTCTCAGCAGCTTTTGACTGTTGTCTCTCAAGTGTGTTCTGGAGACACAGCTGTGCTTCTGTCATTCTCTCCGTCCAGATGAGTTTTGCACCTCTAGCCAAGACCTCTTTCTGAGCTTCAGATCCTGCTCTAGGCCTGTGCTTGTCCTCAGGGTTCCAGCCGTGTGTATTCTATAGACTCGGCGTCAGGGCCCTGCTCCCTCCTGCCAAAGGATCAGAGCACCTGCTGTTCCTCTGCCTGTAAAACTCTGCTCTCCCCTTTTGCCATGGTAACTTGTTCTCATCCTTCCGCCTGCAGCTCCAGCATTACTTCATCAGAGAGGCTAGCTTATTTGATTAAAGTTTAGCTACCTCACGAAACTGAGGGTTCTGTGAAGGCTGCTAAAGTGTTCATCATCTTATCTCCAGAACCTGGTATAATACCTGGCACAGGATAGTAAATGTTTGAGTGAATAAAGGAAGGAAGGAATGAAATAAGATTATCCATTTATAAATACATTCCTTTCTGCGTAGTCTTCAATATTTCTTGGTCATTTACTAAGCATATTGCATCTTCTTTGCTTATTATTTTGACCCTTACTATTGTTAGCATTAATTTAGAAGTATTTACAAATTGTAAAGTGTTCTATTAAAAATAAATTTAAGTTCCTTGGTGGTTTTTTTTTTTTTAAACAGCCTGTCCACTTCCCAGGTGGTGCTAGTGGTAAAAACTCTGCCTGCCAATGCAAGATACATAGAGACGTGGGTTCTATCCTTGGGTCAGGAAGATACCCTGGAGAAGGAAATGGCAGCCCACTGGGATTCTGGGAAATCCCATGGACAGAAGAGCCTGGCAGGTTACAGTCAATGGGGTCTCAAAGAGTCTGACATGACTTAGCAACTAAGCACCACTTAAATAAATAGGGTTCTTTTAATATTAATGTATTTAATTTGTATTAAAATAGTTTGTAGAATGGAAGTGATTAGGGCACAGTGTATCAATAGACTGAACTGAGATAATCATGCATAATCCTAGTTCTGTTAGGTTTTTTTTGTCCAGTCCTTTTCTTTTTGGTGTAATCTATTTAGGAAATGAGGATCTCTACAGTACTTGACTATATTTGATATACAGGTATGCGACACCTTATTGGTAACCTTACTTGAAAACTACTTGCATATATTTGTGTATCTAAATGCTAAGTAAACACTGATATGGAAACCGACTTGAATTTTTAAATTTGAATTTCAGGTATTTAAAAACCAGATAACCATTCTGGAATTTATTTATTATAAACTGAGTGACCTCAGTCAAAATTTATGCTATAAAAATGAGACTCAGAGATTTCTGTGATCAAGAATGTTCACTGTGAGCTTGAAGCGGTGGTTTGTGGTAATGCACTGCTTCCCTGTGAGTGAGCTGTACCATGTTATGAACTTCATGCTCTGCATTTGATTTTTTAATTTTTATCATCAGTGTCAGAATGAAAGTTAAGGATTTAAAGTCATGAATAGTTCTGTTCCTCGAGATCTCATTTATTTATCTCCCTGGTATTGGATGCTACGTTTGACCGATCAGATGGTTGCCCCCTGGCATCACTAACAAGCAATTTCTTGCTCAGGGAGTCTGGGGCTTCCTGTGTTGTACCTGAGAGGGGCTGGGCCCTGTGAGAATCAAGAACAGCCAGACTCATCAGCAGCCTGATGGGGTGTCTGAAACCCTTATATGGTTCATGTGGAAAGACATGAGGAGCATATCCCCAGGGAACTTGTAGACTGTCCTGTAAAACCATAGCATGAAGTATATATATCATTTAATCTTTTCAAGCAGACACATTTTTTTTAAAGTGAAAGGAAACTAGTACAAAGAATTTTAACAATATATTTTATTTAACGCAATATGCCCTAGATGTTATCATTTTGACATGTAATCAGTATAAAAGTGTTGACATATTTTTGCATTCTTTTATTTAATTCTATGTCTCTGACATCCAGTGTACATTTTCCATTTAGAGCCCATCTCAAGTTGTACTGCCCAGGTTTTACTCAGGAGCCACATGTAGCTAGTGGCTATTATATTGGACAGTGCAGGTTTAAGGAGTTCCTCAGAGGAAAGGGTATTGGGGTTGCCTTGCCAAAGCCAGGTCACAGGTCACCCTCTGCACTCACTTGTGAATTTCAAGGTGGCAATATTGCTTCCATGGAAGACCTTTCCCAATTTTAGGATAACCTTCAAACCTGTATACCCTCGGAAAATGTGGCTCCTGTCTTATGTTTTGTTTGCTTCTTTGTTTAGTATTTTAGGAAGCTTTAGGAATATGTTTTTCCTTCCTTGTTTCCCAAGGAATGGCAGGGCACTGCTCTAGGTTGGTAGTTTGCTAATTTGCAGAAGTTTGATGCCAAGGAAGCCATTTGCAGGGATATGTCTGCTCCCCACCCTAGTTCAGAGATGGTGCATAATAGTCTTTGAGTCACCTCCTCCCTGGTTTATGATTACTGGCTTTATCCTATGGACCTATGGCCTTGCAGCTGTGTTCCGTGGCTGCTTGTGCCTTCACAAAGAGTTGAGGTCTTTTGCAGATTTACATCTTGAGAGTTGAGTGGGAAGTTCCTTTCAGAATACAATACAATGACTTGTTGATTAATAGGCCTTTATTTCTTGCCAAATGTTGGAGTATTTGTTTCTGCTTTTAAGGATTCCTAACATATTGGTTCCAAAACATTTGGTATCTTGTGCCAAGTGTTGCCTTAAATATTTAGCATGCTGTTTTCTTTAAGCTTGAATATTTCAAGCCCAGCTGAATGATCCTGTGAAATTGTGCAGCATCCCAATTGTTTCAGAGCTGAGCCCTTAATTCTTTGCCAAATTTCAGTTTACAGCTGCTCTTTCCCTGGCAAGATTTATTCTCTGTCAATAGATATCTGAAATGCAAACACTGATTCAGTCATAATAATAATGATGTGAATTGTGGCTCTATATTTGGAAAATGAGTAAAGAAACATTATAAGGCAAATATTTTAATATATTCTCCTGTTCCACTACAAATGAAATTTCAAAATACATTTATTTGGCATTTAAGGTATATTAAAAGGCAGAAAAGTTATGAGAGTTTCACATAAATGTTCTAAGATTATCATAATTAAAATCTATTTTCTCTCTCCAAACTTAATTATTGCAAAGATAAATGTTTTTGAAGCATGATTTCAGACATTTCTTATCATTATCTCATGTTATTATGCTAATGTGTATTATTTTTCAAAGATACTTTGATTTTGAGATTATGTACAGTCTAAATATATAATTAATGTGGACTTTGTGATATTTTTTTTCCCCCTCTAGCACAGATTTTTGAGATCTTAGATGATCGTTTTTTGCCTTTGTTTCAGGTATTTTTGTTCGTTTGTTTTATTTTTTAAGCAGGAGGACAAATGGCATTATTATATTCATGGTAATAGATTCTCAAAATGCCTGCTCTTAGACCATCAGGTTTCTTATCTGTGAAAGAGATATTATTACCTGCTTCATAGTGTTGTTATGAAGATTAAATGAATTAATAATGTAAATCACTAAGAATAATTCATGGAACATAGTAAGGACTTTGTGCTTGTGAAATGTATAAAAATGTCATCCTTTTAGGAAAGATTTTTCAAAGACTGTCTTAAAGCTTATTTAGCTGATATAATACTTCTATTACTACTCTGCCCCTTCATTTCTTTCAGCCATGCTAATTAACTCCATTCTAGCCTTTGCATAGCAATATGTATAAGAGTTATTTATGCTTCCGAGCATGATTTTCAATTACTGACTTTAACAGTCTGCCTATAGCTAGAGATGCTAGATGAATATTTGATGACAGTAACCATTTCAAAACTCACTGCTGTATTTCAGCTGAAAATAATCCTCCCACCTTCCCACGAGAACTTACTATATCATCACCTCCTGTCAAATTTTTTTTTTCTTTCAGTAGTTCTGACATTTCTGAGGCTCCCCAGTCAAAAATGTCCAGTAAAGCTTATCGGCTGCACTCTGGCGTTTTATGGGAAGCATTTGGTTTGTTTTAAGATAGTGATTTATGCTGAACTGTAATTTATCAGCCAGCTGGCACCACAGCACTGTCAGATAAACCAGCCATGCAGGGTAGACTGGTGGTGATGCCTTGGTTCCCCTGAGCAGCTCTTTCACATTCAGAGGAAGGAACTGGACACAGGAGTTGTCAGATTGGGAGAGACAATCTCACTCATTCCTATGGCATCTTTACTCGACTCAAAAATAGAGCTTAATGGTTCCTGTTCTCATCTCCTCTTAGTCCAATGCCGATTCTGAGATTCCTAGAGTGCCACGGAAATTTTCATGTATCTAAGCTGGAATTGTTTATAACTATCTACAAATTCAGTTTGCATTTGGTGTTTATTAGCATTACTTCCACACTCTTTTAGGAAGATGTGGGATTTCACCCAGGAGTTTTGAAAGGACATGCAATGAATATTTTAGTTTAGGGTTGGCTGCTGCTGCTGCTGCTAAGTCGCTTTAGTCGTGTCTGACTCTGTGTGACCCCGTAGACAGCAGCCCACTGGGCTCCCCTGTCCCTGGGATTCTCCAGGCAAGAACACTGGAGTGGGTTGCCATTTCCTTCTCCAATGCAGGAAAGTGAAAGTGAAGTCGCTCAGTCGTGTCCGACTCCTACCGACCCCATGGACTACAGCCTACCAGGCTCCTCCGTCCATGGGATTTTCCAGGCAAGAGTACTGGAGTGGGTTGCCATTGCCTTCTCCGTTAGGGTTGGCAGTGAAGAGGAGAGTTTCACAGTGAGTAAGTTTAGCAGTTGCACAAAATAGAGCAGAAAATAGATGGCATTGTCATTCGTAAGTCTAGTACAGTGACCACACATAGCTACTGCAGGCTAATAATACAGATGCAGTTTCCTTTCAGCCTTAAAGTTTTTCCTTACAATGGCATTTCTTTTGGTGTATTCTTGGTGATGCATAATTTCCCAACTTTAATAATAAGCTGCTATGGCTTAATTAATGGCCTTTTACATGAAGTGGTCACAGGCACCCCTTTTTTACTCTATCCAACATTTGCTCAGCTTTGTCTTATTTATTAATGGAGTGTTGTGTCTTGTGAGGAGACACGGTGACTTCCTGTGTCTGGTGAGTCATACAGGTCCCGTGGATTCAGTGCTGGCTCAGTGCATGCCAGAGATCAGGTTCTGAGCGTGTGCTAACCTCACACAGGTGTTAACAAAGCTAGAAAAGGAGCCAGAGACTAGGAAGGGGGTCCCAGAGTGGAAGGAGTCACATGCATATGTACATACACATCCAGAGATGTGTGCTCAGATGTACACATACCGAGGAGACAGAGGCCCAGAAGCAGAGGTTTACAGGCCTGCAGATACGGGCCGATACGCAGACACGGAGGGACACACAGCCACCGCAAATTCTGAAAGAGAGGGATAGTAGGAAAGGAAGAATTGCTGTGGGGCTGAAGAAAAGAGAGAATTAGAGACAAAGAAAGCAAGAGGCTGGTGGAGCAAGAGATGGGGGGGCTAGGACGGCCACACTCTCACAGGCACTGGAATCCGCATTCCCTGAATTGCTATCAGGGAGAGAGTGTGGGGTGGCCGGGCTGCGGAGAGGAAGAACATTAACTTGCTCCCTCTCCCTACAGTATTCAAGAAATGTTGACAGGCCAGAGGCTCTGCCACTCGGAATCTCACAACGATAGCGTCCTGGCAGCGCTGAACCAGCAGAGAAGTGACGGCATTCTCTGCGATGTCACCCTGATTGCTGAGGAGCAGAAATTCCACGCTCACAAGGCCGTCCTGGCAGCCTGCAGCGACTACTTCCGGGTAAGTCAAGGCAGTTTGTTATTTGTTTCTCTTAGGATATTATGCAAATAAACGGAGGATGACGGTTTTCCTGAACTGTCACATAGTCATTAGCCTAATGATAATAGTCCCCAGAGTTATGAATGCTGGGGGGGCTTTCCTGGTCAGGCTGAGATTGGGATGCTGTTGGGATCCTCCTTGGACTGGACACCTGGGTGGCCCTCCAGTGGAGAGTAGACCTCTCCTTTGCATCTTGAGCTGAGGGGTGTTCTACAGTTTACCACCATAAGGAAGTGTGGCATTGTAGTGTGCCACTGGACTGCAGGCTATCGGCAGGATATTTCTGCATTGAGGATCAGAAGGGCAATCTGTGAAACAATGTAATTTTTTAAAGACCCTAAGTATATGTCATGTGTCTGATTTTTAAATTTTCTATGAATGTTCTTGTTTTCAGTTCAGTTCAGTCGCTCAGTCATGTCTGACTCTTTGCGACCCCATGAATCGCAGCACGCCAGGCCTCCCTGTCCATCACCAACTCCCGGAGTTCACCCAAACTCATGTCCATCGAGTTGGTGATGCCATCCAGCCATCTCATCCTCTGTCGTCCCCTTTCCCTCCCAACATCAGAGTCTTTTCCAATGAGTCAACTCTTTGCATGAGGTGGCCAGAGTATTGGAGTTTCAGCTTTAGCATCATTCCTTCCAAAGAACACCCAGGACTGATCTCCTTCAGAATGGACTGGTTGGATCTCCTTGCAGTCCAAGGGACTCTCAAGAGTCTTCTCCAACACCACAGTTCAAAAGCATCAATTCTTCAGTGCTCAGCCTTCTTCACAGTCCAGCTCTCACATCCATACATGACCACTGGAGAAACCATAGCCTTGACTAGACAGACCTTTGTTGGCAAAGTAATGTCTTTGCTTTTGAATATGCTATCTAGGTTGGTCATAACTTTCCTTCCAAGGAGTAAGCATCTTGTGCTTTCCAACTCTTTGCTCCAGGGACAGAGATGCAGTCAGCCCCATAAGGGGTATTTACGGTTGACATGTGGGTACCAGCTTCTCTGAGGATACGTTGTCTTGTTTAGTAGAACTTTAGATTTTTGTTTCTAGTGGCTAATGATACGTGATGATGTGTTTGTTGTTGTTATTTTGGAAGGTGAATATATGGGATGGTTATAGCTAAATTTAATGTTATTTATTTAGTATTTCTTATGATTCAGTTCATAGACAAAGGACTTTAAATGCATATATCATTTAATCTTCATAACAACCCATTTTATAAACATGTACACATACTATAAAACTCATTTTACACGTAAGGAAACTAATCTCAGAGGTTAAGTAATTTGAGGTAACTCAGAGTTTAAGTCGGAGAAGGCAGTGGTACCCCACTCCAGTACTCTTGCCTGGAAAATCCCATGGACGGAGGAGCCTGGTGGGCTGCAGTCCATGGGGTCGCTAGGAGTCGGACACGACTAAGCAACTTCACTTTCACTTTTCACTTTTATGCATTGGAGAAGGAAATGGCAACCCACTCCAGTGTTCTTGCCTGGAAAATCCCAGGGATGGGGGAGCCTGGTGGGCTGCCGTCTATGGGGTCGCCCAGAGTCGGACATGACTGAAACAACTTAGCAGTAGCAGCAGCAGCAGAGTTTAATAACTCACACAGTTCGAAGTGGCAGATCTACAACTGAAATCCATGCCCAAGTCTTAACCAGCACTCTGTACTACCCCTAATGTGGATAGAAGAAAGAAAATCATGACAATTATTAACCAGATTTTTTGAAATATTAAATTATGAATGTACATTATTTAATTGCTATTTAATTTTTTTCAATCTTTTGTCAGTTAACTAGTGAGTAGGTAATATTTTTAAAATATAATAGCATATAGTCTTTTCCAACTTCTCGAAATGATAAAGAAACCAACTCCAGCCTGGGCCAATTTGTTGGTTTGATTTGGATTTTTTTTTCTTTTTTGGCCACAGTGTATGGAATCTTAGTTCCCCAACCAGGAATCAAACCCATGCCCCTTGAAGTGGAAGCATGGAGTCTTAACCACTGGACCACCAGGAAAGTCCCGGATTTGGAAATTTTCAGTAGTAGTCTTGTTTTTTGATGTTTATGAGACAATATCAACTGTACACAATTGCCGATCAGCATTTAAAGAGAATTTTCAATGATGCCAAATCATAAAAGAAAGATTTTTTTAAAAAGTGTTTAAATGTGGTGAAACCTGGTGATGTAGAGGATAAATATCTATCTTAAACTTAGAATATCTTATCTAAAGTTAAAAGTAGGGATTTAATTTCTAAACTGTAGAAATGAAGCAGTTTCTGTAAAGTACCCTTTTAGTTTCATAAATATAATTTATATTTTATATACTTATGTTATCAGGCATTACTCTCCCAGAAAGCTTATATTACTTGGAGGGCTTTTGAAAGAAAATACTTTGGGTTGTTATGTATAACTTTTGTACATTATATAATATGAGTTTTGTCTTCTTATAGATCATAATGTAGCCCTGTTGGTGCTTAGCTTTTTTCCTCCTCGATCTCTGTGGGTTGCGTTTTGAATTTAATTGGGGTTCGATTTTGTGGATATGTGTATATAAGAGAGAGAAGGTGCAAATGAGTGCATACAAGTGAGCCCCAAAGAGCACTTTGCTTATTGTTGGCATTTAACAATGTTTGCTGCTACTCCAAGTTTATCTCTTTGCCACATTGCCCCTCAAAATCTGACAGGTCTTGCACAGAGTGCCTCCTTTAAAATACTGATGTTATAAAGCCTGTGAAGAAAGCTTTTTTATTCTCATCCTGCAGATACAGAAACTAAAGTGCAATATATTTAAATAACTTGCCCAAGGACTGCCAGATACTAAGTAGGAGAGCTGATTTTCATCCATTGGAGCATTTGTCTCTTTAAGTACCAAGTTGTACTTTTTCTACGTAATCCTGTGCCCTGCAGGATTCATACACAGTTCTTTCAATCTCAAGACCTGATTGTTAGGTGAAATTTCAGTGCCTGTGTGTTGATTATTAGATGGGAAAACTAAGACAAACTTGGACCTACTGGTATTTAACTCTTTCCTAGGCACTGTGCTAAGTGCTATAGTTATACAGTATTTAACCAGACATAGACTGAACCCTGTAGAACTTGTAATACAGTTATTACACTGGAATTCATTTATCCCTTGTACCCTGTATCTTTATTAACCTGTGTTGCATAAAAAAGACCCCAAAACTTAGAAACTGGATCCTTCCTATGGTCTAGCAGCTTCCCAGATCTCTGCTGGATTCATTCTCACATCAGCAGTTAACTGAAGAGTCGATTGGAGGTAGGATGATCTATCTCAGTTGGCTTTGTTTACATGTCTGGTGATTGGTAAGGTCACAGCTGGGGTTCAGGGGGACACTTGGCATGTATTTCTCATGAACAAACTAGCCTGGGATTTTTCACATGACAACTAAATTCTAAAACCAGCAAGTAGGCTAGCTTCAACACACAGATGCTTTTCAAGCCCTGTTTGTTTCCTGCTTACTGATGTCTCATTGATCAAGCAAGTCACATGGCCAAGCTGAATCAGTGTAGGAGGGTATACTAAAGGACATGGATGCAGGCAGGAGAAGAATTTGTTACCGTTTTTGCAACCTACCACTTTTCAAGAACTATCAAGGATCTGTGGTTTATCCAAGTTGGAAGCCAGCAAGTTAGTCTATCACAGTTTCAGGGGTGCTGCTAGAAGAAATGAAACTCTTTTTTTTTATTATTATTTTTTATTGTGGTAAAAGTCACATAACATAAAACATAACCATTTTAACCATATTCAGCTGTATGGCTCAGTGGCACCCAGCAAACCAACATTGCCATGCGACTCGCACCATTATACATCTCCCCAACCTGTCACCCTCCAAACTGAAGCTCCATCCCCACCAAACACCAGCTCCCCATTCCCCTTCCCCCCACCTCCAACCCTGGCGTCTACCAGGACACCCCTTAAATCTATGAATTTGACTGCTGAAGGCACCTCATACTGGTGGTATCAATCAGTATTTGTTGGGACCTAATGTATATTATAATGCTTTTTTAAGGCTTTTTTAAAAAATTTATTTAATTTGGCCATGCTGGGTCCTTGTGCTGCTCGCACTTTCCTCTAGTTGTGGCAGCGGGGTCTACTCTTAGTTGTGGTGTGAGGACCTCTTACCACAGTGGCTTCTTTTGTTGCAGAGCTCGAGCTGTAGGGCACATGGGCTCAGTAGTTGTGGCCTCCAGGCTGCAGAGCACAGGCTCCATGTGGCACACAGACTTAGTTGCTCTGCAGCATGTGGGATCCCTGGATCAGGGATCGAACGCATGTGTCCTGCATTGGCAGACAGATTCTTTACCACTGAGCCACCTGGGAAGCCCTAAGGTTATAAAATAAGGACATGAAACTCATAGTGGAACTGCATTATGGGAGAGGATCATTGAACTTGGGGAACCGGAATCTTTTGTAAATGGGTAGGAAACATGGGTAGGACATGACTGTCCTTTGCTCTGGAGGAAAACATTACTATACTGGACAGTAAGCATGCCTTTATTTTCTCGGGCTCCAAAATTACTGAGGCTGGTGACTACAGCCATGGAATTAAAACATGCTCCTTGGAAGAAAAGTTATAAACCTAGACAGAGAAACCTAGTGTATTAAAAAGTAGACATCACTTTGCTGACAAAGGTCTGTATAGTCAAAGCTATGGTTTTTCATTAGTTGTATACAGATATGAGAGACCATAAAGGCAGCTGAGCACCAAAGAATTGATACTTTTGAATTGTGGTGCTGGAGAAGACTCTTGAGAGTCCCTTAGACTGCAAGGAGAGCAAACCAGTCAATCCTAAAGGAAATCAATCTTGACTATTCATTGGAAGGACTGATGTTGAAACTGTAGTACCTTGGCCACCTGATGGGAAGAGCTGACTCATTGGAAGAGACCCTGACGCTGGGAAAGATTGAGGGCAAAAGGAGAAGGGGGTGGTAGAGGATTAGATGGTTAGATAGCATCACTGACTCAGTGGACATGAATTTGAGCAAACTCTGGGAGATAGTAGAGGACAGAGGAGCCTGGTACGCTGCAGTCCACAGGGCTGCAAAGAGTCAGACACAATTTAGCGACTAAACGACAACAATGTTCTGACATCTGGCAGATTATTTTGAAGCTAAATTGTTATGATTCAGGAAATGTGGGACAGCATGAGTGAGAAGACCCAACTTTTGATGTAAACAGTTTCTTTATATTGATCTGAGAGATGGTATCAGCTTTTCTGGCTTAAAATACAAATAATGAGCACTTGAGCACAAAGTATGAGGTTTTCTGTAATCATCAACATTTTAAGTGAAAGAGTGGAAGCACATTCTTCAGCCAAGTAATAAAGTCTTCTTTTTTTAAAAAAAAAGTTTAGGCTTAATAGCAGCATAGTTCAGTTCAGTCGCTCAGTCGTGTCCAACTCTTTGCAACCCCATGAATCGCAGCACGCCAGGCCTCCCTGTCCATCACCAACTCCCTGAGTTCACCCAGACTCATGTCCATCGAGTTGGTGATGCCATCCAGCCATCTCATCCTCTGTCGTCCCCTTTTCCTCCTGCCTCCAATCCCTCCCAGCATCAGAGTCTTTTCCAATGAGTCAACTCTTTGCATGAGGTGGCCAAAGTACTGGAGTTTCAGTTTCAGCATCATTCCTTCCAAAGAAATCCCAGAGCTGATCTCCTTCAGAATGGACTGGTTGGATCTCCTTGCAGTCCAAGGGACTCTCAAGAGTCTTCTCCAACACCACAGTTCAAAAGCATCAATTCTTTGGTGCTCTGCCTTCTTCACAGTCCAACTCTCACATCCATACATGACTACTGGAAAA
>SJYQ01003631.1:307446-337172 GCA_006410935.1 Redunca redunca
CCACTTGACTTCACATTCCAAGAGTCTGGCTCTAGGTGAGTGATCGCTTATCTGGGTCGTGAAGATCTTTTTTGTAAGTTCTTCTGTGTATTCTTGCCACCTCTTCTTAATATCTTCTGCTTCTGTTAGGTCCATACCATTTCTGTCCTTTATGGACCCCATCTTTGCATGAAATGTTCCCCTGGTATCTCTAATTTTTTTGAAGAGATCTCTAGTCTTTCCCATTCTGTTGTTTTCCTCTATTTCTTTGCATTGATCGCTGAAGAAGGCATTCTTATCTCTTCTTGCTATTCTTTGGAACTCTACATTCAGATGCTTATATCTTTCCTTTAAAAGCTATAACTGTGTCAGACCAAGCGCACCTTTTGTAAGAGTAAAGCAAGCAGTGGAAGGAAGAAAAGGAAGAATGCAAAAGTCAGATCTGAGTTTGAAGATAGCAGGAGGGAATGTATCTCCCTGTTGACCATTGTTTCCCACAATCCCTGACAAATAGTGGATGCTGTTCTAATTATTATTGTTATTATTATTGTTGTTGTTATTCACCTTCTTTCACTATTTATTCTTTGATATAAGCCAAGTCCTCTGACTTCTGTGAACCTGAGGTTTTTTTAATCTGTCAGTTGGTGGTCATAAAGCGTAACTCTCAGAATAGATTGATATAGAGATCCAAAAGTGATAAGGTCTGTAATGCACTTAGTGATGTGTCTGATGCACAGCAGACCTTCCACAAACATTCTCTGTTTAGTTTGGAATTCCCGGTCAGTCTGCCTGGCCACTTGCGGGAAAAGAAAACTGCTCATCATTAGTCTTACCTGGCTTCAGACTCCCTCACCTTTTGATGGGTCAGAATAGCCTTTTGGATTCATCCTTTCCTGTCTTAGGGCTTCCCCGGTGGCTCAGTTGGTAAAGAGTCTGCCTGCAATGCAGGAGACTCAGGTTCAATCCTTGGATTGGGTAGATCCCCTGGAGAAGGAAAAGGCAACCCACTCCAGTTTTCTTGCCTGGAGAATTCCATGGACAAAGGAGCCACCGGGCTACCATCCATGGGGTCACAAAGAGTCAGACACAACTGAGTGATGCATCTGGGCCATAGTGTTTCCCATCTTGTCATTTTCTGAATCTGAGACCTTCCTTCTTACTTAGAACGTTCTACTAGCCATTTAACTTTTTCCTCCTCTGGTTGTGCCTTGGCAAACCGTTGTGTGGATGACAGTGTGATGAACTCCCACTGCCCTGCTCAGGTCCTCCGGAGGTCCTCACCGCGTGTCGGCCAGGCCCCGGGAGTGGCCTCTGTGCTGTGTTGTCATCATTCATCCTCATCTGTTCATTTGATCTTGAGGACATAACTGTTCCCCCAACACTCTATTCCACCTAAGGGCTTTTCCACCTCTCAGCCTTGCTGATTACCATTCCTTCTGCCTCAATTTCCTACTCACCTCTAGTCTGCCTTCTGTCTTTAAAGATTTATCACAATCAACAAGTGTGATGCCCTCCACAGAGCCTTATCCTGTGCACTCTCTGCCACTTCACTCAGTTCATACAGAATGTTCTCTTTTCTGAAGGCTTAAAACTATAGCTTGTCTTCCTCAAGGAATAAAAGGTCAACGAGAACGAAAGGGCAATTAATGAGTTAATACCCAAAATATATAAGGAGCTCATACAACTTAATACCAAAAAGCCAAGTACTATGATTAAAAAATAGGCAAGAGATATTAATAGACATTTCCCAAAGAAGATACACAACTGGCCAACAGGCACATGAGCCTGAACGGGTCCATGCTTCACATCACTAATCAGGGAAAAACCACAGTGAGAAATCGCCTCACACCTGCTAGGATGGCTATTATCAAAACAAGAGATAAAAAACGTTGGTGAAAATGCAGAGAAAAGGAAATCCTATATACTGTCGGTGGGAATGTGAATTGGTACAGCCACTATAGAAACCACAGTTTCTCAGAAAAATTAAAAATAGAACTACCATGTGATCCAGCAATCCCACATCTGGATCCCACATCTCCAAAAGGAGATGAAATGAGGATCCCAAAGAGACGTCTGCACTCCCAAGTTCATTGCAGCCTTATTCATAATAGCTGAGCTATGGGAACAACCGAAGTGTTTTTCCATGGATGAATGGATAGAGAATATGTGGCGTATGTGTGTCTCTTTGTGTGTGGTGGAACATTATTTACTCGTGAGAAAGAAGGAAATCCTGATGTTTGCAACAACATGGATGATTCATGAGAACATTAAGTGAAATAAGTCAGAGAAACATAAATATAGTATGATCTTACTTATAGAAACAGAATAGAATGGTGGTTTTCAGGGGCGGTGGAGTAGGTAAAATGGGGAGATGTGGGCAAAGGGCACAGACTTCCAGTTATACAATGAGTAACTTCTGGGGATTCCACTATGCAGCAGGGTGACTGTAGTTAATAATACTATATTGTAGACTTGAAAGGCGCTGAAAGAGTAGCTCTTAGAAGTGCTTAGTACACACACAAGTTAACTATGTAAAGTGATGGATGTGTTAACTAACCTTATTGTGTCAGTCATTTCAGAGTATATATGTGTATCAAATCATCACATTGTATACCTTAAGCTTACACAATGTGATGTGTCTGAGTTATATACTGAGTGTGCACTGAGTTATATCTCAGTAAAGCTGAGTTGTATACTGAGTATGTACTGAGTTATATCTCAGTAAAGCTGAGTTATATACTGAGTATGTACTGAGTTATATCTCAGTGAAGCTGGAAATTTGTTTTTAAAAGAATTGAAGCTGATGTGTCCTGTGCTCTAGTCCCTTTCACCAGTGATATCTCTGAGAGTGACTGTGACTAGCTGAAGACTAGTGAGGTCATCAAAGTCCTGTTGAACGGAATTGAATGAGGAAGTGCTGAACCAGAGGTAGCGAGAGGAATTGGAGGCCTTATGATCCAGAGTGTTGTGAAAAGTGGAGGTGAGTCAGCCTCTCAGCCTCTTCCCTGTGGCAGTCCTGGGCTATGGGCCACTCTGCAGCTTCTGAAGACTGTTGTTTAACATTCGCTATCTCCGGCTTCAGTCTCCATGAGTGCCTACACTTTCTGGCCAAGGAAACAGATGTCTTGACTGTCTAACATAGCTTTGCATATGTGATGGCAAAGTGATTCAAATATGACATTTTGGAGAGTTAAATATTTGAGCATCATTTTTCACTAGAACCTCAGTGTGCTCTGCCTATGTAATTTTTAGTTTTGAGAGATGAGGAAAAGCCCATGATAATAAAAAAAAATCTATTCGCTATATTTTTATAATCATACTCTCCAGTCACTATTTGATTACAATGGCACTAAAGGCTATTAAATAAGTATATGATATATAATTACAAAATTTTTTTTAATTCAGTGAGCTTTTCTTACATACCTACTATTTTCTAGATGCAGAATGAATTAATAGTCTGGGAGATACAGACAGGTGATCAAATAACTACAGTGTAATTATATCAATGATTTGTGTGGTGTTGGAGGGCTTGAACCTTGTTTTAAATCCATCTTCCTCACACCCATTATATGTACTATCTGTTTAACACATTCAGTTCAGTTCAGGTCAGTTGCTCAGTCGTGTCCGACTCTTTGCGACCCCATGAATCACAGTTTAACACATTAGTTCATGTTATTTCTTAAGCAGGTTTCCTATAAAGATTTTAAGGTAATAGCACTGCTGACATTAAAACATATAAATGAGGGAACTCCCTCGTGGTCCAGTGGTTAGTTCCATGCCTCCACTGCATGGGTTTGATCCCTGGTCTAGGAATTAAGATTCTGGCAAGTCTTGAAGCAGCATAAAACAAAAACAAATTGTTGGGTTCATGCTGTCTCTTATTTGGTTGTTTTAGAAACTCTTCATGAACAGTTCTGATTCTCAGAAATCCTATATGAGACATGCTGTGTTTATCACATTGAGGATAAACAGCATCATTCTGTTGACAGTTACGTTGCTTCTGGCTGCCAAGCCTGCAGCCTCTTGCCTTTATTCCTTGCCCATTCATGAGTTTTCCTCACTGACTCTGTGAGCTCCCAGTGTTTCCAGTAAACTGCCTATTTGTTTACACAGATAAAATTAAGAATAAAATTAAATGTACATGGAATATTGTCAGTGCTACCTGTATAAATATCAAAGGACTTTGCATAGTCTGTTTTTGTCTTTTGTTCAGTCACCTCTGCCATAGTGGGTTATCTTCTGGGAACCTTCCGAGCAGTCTCTGGGCTCCATGCTGTAATGAGGACTCACTCTTTTGATCCACAGGACTGTTGTCACAATCTGATTAGTACAGTCCTTAAAAATTAATTGTTAGCTAGGAGTAATTTAAAACTAACCTTTTCAGAAAAAATTGAATAAAAATAATAGTAAAATAACCCTTAAATCCTTGAGTACATATAGTAATTATTTTTAGTGTATCTTTTTTATGGCTACTGTAAACATGTAAATATCTACTACTGTCCTAAAGAGCAAAGCATTATTGTACAGTTTTTTAACTGGGTGCTTGAATATCTCTAAAATTAAATCCCATGATGTTCAATATTTTCCATAGTCAGTTTACACTGGCCTGGCCTGTGATTAATTACCTTGCTTTAGGCCAAATGAGCACTATGGAGTTCTGTGGTTATTGGGTGTTGATGCTGAAACAGCAGCCTTGCTAATTCTTGCATATTTGCACACTGCTGTGTTCTTTCCTTGATATCTGCATTTTGTGTATCAGTCACAGATGCACCAGAATATCATTTTCATAGTACGTTTGACTTATGCATTGAATGGTAAAATCATTATTGTTTTTCATCAAATGAATAGTTTTAACAAGGGAATATTATTTGCCCATGGGAAAGAAGGAATTCCTGCAATTTGTGACATGGATAAACCTTGATGGTATTATGCAAAGTGAATGTACATCACGGTGCCTACAGTTAACAATACTGTATTGGAGACCTAAAAGTTGCTAAGAGAGTAGATCTTAATAGTTACCACCCACACACAGAAAGGTGTGTGGTGATGTGAGGTGATAAATGTGTTCTGTTCAGTTCAGTTGCTCAGTCGTGTCCGACTCTTAGACCCCATGAACCGCAGCATGCCAGGCCTCCCAGTCCATCACCAACTCCCGGAGTCTACTCAAACCCAATAAATGTGTTAACTAACCTTATCGTGGCAACCATTTCACAAGATACACGTTATCACCAAGATTGACATCCAGGAGTTTACCACCTCTGTTTTCTAGGTTATTGCCATGAAAGGATGTTGAAGTTTGTCAGATGCTTTTTCTGCATCCACTGAGATTATATCGTTTTTATCTTTAGCACTGTTAATGTATCTCAGGAATAAATCCCACTTAATCATGGTGTGTGATCATTGTAATATGCACTTGAATTTGATTTGCTGATATTTTCTTGAGAATTTTTGCATCTATATTGATTAAGGTTGTTGGCCTGTATTTTTCATTCCTTGTGGTGTCCTTATTTGGATGTCAGGGTAATAATTGCCTTATAAAATAAGTTGGGGAATATTGTCGCCTCTTCAGTGTTTTGTAAGAGTTTGAAAAGGATTGGCATTCATTCTTCCTTACATGTTCGGTAGAATTCACTGTGGAAACCATCTGGTCCTGGACTTTTCTATTGAAATTTTTTTGATTACTGATTCAATCTCCTTGTTTATAATTGGTCAATTCAGACTCTATTTCTTCATCACTCAGTCTTGGTAAATTGTATTTCTAGGAATTTATCCATTTATTCTAGCTTATCCAATTTGTTGGCTACTATTAAACTACTATAATTATTTATAGTAGTCTCTTACGTTCCTTTGTATTTCATGGTACAGCTATAATGTCTCCTCTTTCATTCCTAATTATATAAAGTATGGTCCCACCATACAATGAAATATTATTCAGTGACAAAAAAATGAACTATCAAGCCATGAAAATACAGGAATGAGCCTCAAATGCGTATGACTAAGTAGAAGAAGCCAGTCTGAAAGGTGCATAGCTATTTGACTCCAACTATGTGGCATTTTGGAAAAGGAAAAACTACGGAAACAGTGAAAAGATGAGTCGTGCCAGGGCTTGGAGTGGAGGCGGGGCGGGGGATATATAGATGAAGCATAGGTGATTTTGGAGCAGTGAAATTTATCAGTAGGGTATGATAATGGTATCAGTGGAAGCCCAATGATAATGGTAGATATAGGTCATTATACATTTTTCAGATTCACAGAATGTGCAGCACTAAGAATGACCCTTAGTGTAAACTGTGGGCTTTGGTTGATAACGGTGTGTCGGTGTCACTTCCTCGGTTTTGCCACACTGGTATGGTAATACTGGTGGGAACGGGTTATGTGGAATTCTCTGTACTCTCTGCTCAGTTTAACTGTAAAGCTAAAACTGGTCTAAAAATAATTCTATTAATTAATTTTTAGTTATTAACTTTTAATGAAAGAAAATATATTCCAGATATGTCACTGTTTTCTCATAATTGTTCTGTTGTTTTCAGGGAAGATGACCTTCCAATTCTATTTTTTTTGGCATTGAGTGAACAATTAGGCTATGAAAATGAAATGTACCCCTTTCGGGAATAGGCAGCTTTCGTACAATAAGTCATGATTCTAAGATTAGCAGGATTGGGTATGTTAAGATGGCGAGCAGCACTCTGGAGATGATCTGACTTGTTCTTGATTAAAGAGCGTCACCATCCTCTGCACAGTGTGCTGAGCAGCTTTAGGCACAGGACGTTGTACCAACTGCTGCAAGAGAATGGTGCAAGTTCCAGTCTGAGTTCAAGCTAGAAGGCAGAAGACTGATGCCCCCAGCTCAAAGACAGACAGCAAGAATTCTTTTTAATGCAGACCTTTTTATTCTATGCAGATCTTCAACTGATTAGATTAGGGCCACCCTCGTTGGGAAGGGCCATTTGCTTTACTCAGTCTACCAATTCAAATATTAATCTCTCCTGAAACAGCTTCACTGCCTACCCATAAATAATTCTTTGCTTGGGAATCCTGTGACCCAGTCAGGTGAACACTGACCACCTTGTAGGCTGTTGTTAGGGTTTGGTTTTTACTTCAGTGAGGTGGGAAGTGCTTAGACAGTTTTGACAGAGATGTAACATGACTTGACCTCTGTTTTGAAAAGGTGATTCTCCAGTTTCTGTCAGGAGATGAGAGTGGATGTAAGGTGGTGGCTTATCCTGGGATAGTGGGGCTGGAGGTGGTGAGGACTATTGGAGGCATTTTGAAGGAAGTTCAGTTCAGTCACTCAGTCGTGTCTGACTCTTTGTGACCCCATGTACCATAGCATGCCAGGCCTCCCTGTCCATCACCAACTCCCGAAGTCCACCCAAACCCATGTCCACTGAGTTGGTGAAGAGCCCGGGGAATTTGATGGGGAGCTGGTCGTGGAGTCTGAGAGAATGAGAAGCGGTAAGGCTGATTCCAAGGCATTTGTGTAAGGCATTGGAGGGCTGAAATAGTCTTTACTGTGATTAGGAAGGTTGTGGAAAGACTAGTTTTGCAGTCATTTGGTTATGGTGATGACAAAATACAGGCTTAACCACATGTTATCTAATAGTTGTGCACATACCGTCTCACCCACCAGGTGGAGGCTTTCATGAGAGGAAAGGTTTTGGTCCTCATCATAGGATCTTGTTAACTTCAGGGCAGAACCTCACACATGGCTTGTGCTCACTGAGCACTTGAGGAATGAATATATGAACTTTGCTGCAGGTAGGTTGCAATGTAAGTGCCTTCTGGAGTCAGGCAGAGTAGCTATATAGAGTTGTCTTTCTATAGTGGTGGTGGGTTTTGTACAGATTGCTGCTGCTAAGTCGCTTCAGTCATTAGAAGTAGCTTATTATCTTAGTAATGAAATCATACAAAGGTCTTGAGTCTCTGTGGAACTGAAACATGGAGCAGATGGTATTTTTATGTATACGACATTGTGCCAGGCCAAGAGCTGGGCTGCAAGTGCTAACTGGAAGCCTCCTCTCGTCTGATGGGGGCCAAGCATGCGTATTTCCACAACAAAAGAAGTGCACCAAAATGGTACAGTTCTGGCAGTACTGAGTAGTAACGCTTACCAAAAGCACTCTCGTTTGATTCTTGAAACAGCCATTTAGGTAGATGTTTTTATTTGTGGTTAAAACACCAGGCTCACTACAGTAATGACTGCATAGCTTCATCTCTTTGAGTGTTCACTACCTGGGGGAAAAGCTGAATTTTTTTCAGTCTCCTGTATTCCCTAGCAAAGTATCTTGAGCATAGTAACACGGTGAATGTTTTTGCAGAATAATTGAGTGAAGAAATGAATAATTTGAAGGATGGAGAAATGTTGGTATGTAGTTAGCTGGGAGACTTCTTGGAATAGGAGGCTCTTACCCATACAGTAAGGACTTCCCTGGTGGCTCAGATGGTAAAGCATCTGTGCCTACAATGTGGGAGATCTGGGTTCAGTCCCTGGGTCGGGAAGATCATCTGGAGAAGGAAATGGCAACCCACTCCAGTCCTCTTGCCTGGAACATCCCCTGGACGGAGGAGCATGGTAGGCTACAGTCCATGGGGTCACAAAGAGCAGGACACGATTGAGCGACTTCACTTTTCTTTTTCACCCATACAGTAAAGTCCCAGGAGTGCTTTGCAGTCTTGAGTAGCACTAAGGTGACTGTGGAGGTGAGGGCAAGCAGAAGAAATCATGGTAGTGCCTTTTGTTTCGTGGCGACTGTTGTACCAGTGAGTTACTCATTCAGTCTTGTTTGATTGTGGCATCATCCAGGTGTGACAGCTATTCCCACCTACCCGAAGGAAAATTAAGACTGAAAACGTTGGGGAAGTGTCCTGAAGTCCTGTGGTTGTTAAGTTGTAGAGCAGCAATGCAGAGCCAAGCTGGCATTTGTTTTATCACGTTGTTTACACCATGTGGCAAATGGTGCCCTGTCCTTTCCCTCCACTGGCAAATGAGAGGAGAGGCCTGCCACAAGCTGTGTTCCCTTCAGTTCCCTGGAAGTCACACTAGGAAACTAGTCACACTTGTTCAGGGAGTTCCAGAAAAACTTCTATTTCTGCTTTATTGACTATGCCAAAGCCTTTGACTGTGTGGATCACAATCAACTGTGGAAAATTCTGAAAGAGATGGGAATACCAGACCACCTGACCTGCCTCTTGAGAAACCTGTATGCAGGTCAGGAAGCAACAGTTAGAACTGGACATGGAACGACAGACTGGTTCCAAATAGGGAAAGGAGTACGTCAAGGCTCTATATTGTCACCCTGCTTATTTAACTTCTATGCAGAGTACATCATGAGAAACACTGGGCTGTGGAAGAAGCACAAGCTGGAATCAGGATTGCTGGGAGAAATATCAATAACCTCAGATATGCAAATGACACCACCCTTATGGCAGAAAGTGAAGAGGAACTAAAAAGCTTCTNTTTTTCCAGTGGTCATGTATGGATGTGAGAGTTGGACTGTGAAGAAGGCGGAGCACCAAAGAATTGATGCTTTTGAACTGTGGTGTTGGAGAAGACTCTTGAGAGTCCCTTGTACTGCAAGGAGATCCAGCCAGTCCATTCTGAAGGAGATCAGCCCTAGGATTTCTTTGGAAGGAATGATGCTGAAACTGAAATTCCAGTACTCTGGCCACCTCATGCGAAGAGTTGACTCATTGGAAAAGGCTCTGATGCTGGGAGGGATTGGGGGCAAGAGGAAAAGGGGACGACAGAGGATGAGATGGCTGGAGGGCATCAGCGACTTGATGGATGTGAGTCTGAGTGAACTGCGGGAGTTGGTGATGGACAGGGAGGCCTGGCGTGCTGTGATTCATGGGGTCTCAAAGAGTTGGACACGACTGAATGACTGAACTGAACTGAAGTTTGTGGTAATTTATCGTAGCACAGTAGCAAACTAATATAAACATCTTGACAATAACTAGGTGAAGTGGTTTTTCCCTTGATGTTTTTGTGAATTTTCAGATACAGTTTTGATTACTGTAATTTCTGTAGCCCTGCTGTCATGGATGCTGCCTGATAATGTTTGGAAATGACAAAATCTTAGGTCTCAGATTTGAAGAACAATTAAACTATATATGGGGGTCATTGTATAAGAAGTCATGGGATTCCTGTATCTCAACGTGAAATATCACGAGTCAGATGGGTTTCTTGTATTGGTGCAGAATTTGTTTTAGTTAGGGTTATTATTTTTTACTGTTCCTTCCTGAGCACCATAATTCAAAAGGAGCCCCTGTTTAATGTTTCAGCTTTGCCTTGTAAATAACAAGAGATCACTGTGTGACCAGTGAACTTTCTAACCTTAAATAGAAGAAATCCCGTGACTTGGGGTTTTGTGAGAAAAGGATATCCTCTGTCCTTTAAATAAGTGAAAGATAGTAAGTGCTCTTAAAATAAACCTTGTGTGGAATAACACTCTTGTTACTTTGTGAAGAAAAGATTTGTGATGTTGCATGTTGTAGTGGAAGATGCACATTTCAGTAGTTAGTATATCAGAGCAGTTTGAAATCAGAAGAGCACTCTGGGCTAGCGTTAGGTGAACTCTGTTTTAGAATCTTCTGTCTCTGCCACATTATCTTAGGAAAGTTACTTCAGTTCTTGTGCCTTCGTTCCTTTGTTTGTAAAACTGGGATAATAGTACCTGCTCTATTATCTCGTTAAAAAATTGCTGAGATAATAGAAATTGCTGGTATGTAAATATCAGTGATTGGAAAGGAATAATAGCTACACCAATGCTGGGTAGTATTTTTGTTATTAGTAAGAAAGGCCCTGGTTCATACATGCACGTACATTCACACACACACCCACATCAAATCTAGCAATGAAAGATCCAGTAAGGCCTTTGGATTCCGTGAAAGAATAACATTTAGTAAATGATGAAAGTGTTTATTAAGAAGTTATTCATTGTTTTGATATAAGCTCCATGAAAATCTTCAATCAGAATTTATATTAATTTTTCAGTGAGCCCAGAACTGAAATGTTTATTACCTACTGAGGCAAAGGAAGAAAACAGCAAACTATGGGAGTTAAGCCAACTTTGCAACTTGCTGTGATTTACTGAGTCGGATTATTTTCTTTTGTCATAATTTTTGTCGAAATGGATAAAAGATTATTTTATAAGTTTGTTGTCATAAAGTTTAAAAGTGTGAAAAATTAGCCTAAGTGCAGTAGTTTCTCACATGGAGCTTTGTGTACCCCTCAAGGGGCAGATGAGTCCTGGGAATGTAGGGGAAAATTTACTAACTGTAACTTTTTATATCAATTTAATTTCTGCTTTGGGGTTTATTTTATAATGTATATAAACAGATTGGTATATGTCTACATAATTTATAAATTATAAATATTAGGGCTCCTGCTCAAAACGTGTCAATAATGTTTTATAAGCAAAAAACTTGGAGAGTACTGCAATAGCGAAACAGAATACAGAATGTAATATTGAACATTCTAGGCTTTTCATGTGTGAACTAGGATTGTAGTGATGCATGTATTCAAGGTCACAGCTTTTCTATCATTGTCAGAAACTAAAAACCAAGGTTAAAGGAAATTGTTGGCAATTTAAGTAATTGGCAGTTAGGTTGAAAAGTTACTGCACACTTGAGGAAAGAAACCTCCATTCTGTAGACAGAAAACTCAGTTCTACTTGAAAGCATCATCAGGGCAGAGATTTTGTCTTTTTTATTCACTGCCAAACCTGCAACACTTCTAACAGAGCAGAGTATATAGTAAGCACTCAACTAAAAGTTACTGAGTGAACATATTAATTTGAATATATTAATTTGCTTAGTTGGTGTTACATACCAAGAAGCAACATGCCATTTTGCTTATAGATGCAGAATAGCCATAGTAACATGTCATAAAAGAATATGGTTGTTGTTACAGGAAAGTTTGACTGATTTTTCTTTCCTTTGCTTGAATAGCTGAGTACACCTCTTGGTCCATGGCACTCTTTTTGACATTCTGCACTTTTTTTTCCTAATTTGCTGTTTCTGGATCTCTCTGTGTGTCTGTTTGCTTTACTTTGTATCACTATTCTCTCTTTTCTTCATTTTTCTTTTCTCTTTTTTCATTGATCTTCCCCTTAAAAATCTCTCCCTAAACAATAAATGCACACTTTGGCTTTATAGTGAGTAGACTTTAAAGCACATATTGATAATTTATCAGTTGGACAAATGGAACATATATTAGTTAAATATTTAGTTAAGGTAAAATGTTTTATTTTTAGATCATTGTTTAGATTACTGTATCTAATACAGTAGGTGTGAAACCTTATATGAAACTAGTCTGCTTACCTATAAGTATAAATTATTGATACAGTAAAGCACAGATATGTGATTTATCATATAAAGGGCTAAGCCATTCTGATGAAGTTTAATCTTTTTGAGATTCAAAAACCATTTGGCATTTTCCCTGCCTTAAGGGTGTCTAATACAAACTTCAGTCCTCATTTATGTTGCCATGGAAACAAGAAGTAAATAGGCTTCTTAGATTGTGGATTCTAGATAAATAGGAATTGACTTTTTATGGTGAAATCATGTGTGTTGCTAAAAGCAATCTATCAAAAAGGATTTAAAATTAAAAGGCAGTGAAACATATAGCAAAGTTAACTATAAAGACTGATGGATATAATTGTCAGAAAGTAAATAGGTGTGTTTGGAACTTGGGGGATTAACAAGCTGAGTCTGGTTGTGTCTAAAAGATTTTACTTGAGCTCAGAGACAGATGGCAAAGCTAATTCCAATGGGAGATTTCTGTATTCCCAGCATTCTTATTCATGCTTTAGGCCAACAGAGGGAATACCCTCATCATTGGGAGAGTAACTGGTCTGCTTACCTGTAGCATCCCAATGGGAGGCTGATAGCATCTTATTCTGGAGAAGGGCTGATGGAACAGATAATGCCAAACACAGAACAGAAGGCTGGGATTCATGCAAGGATTAAGTGGGTGAGAGCATGGAGCATAAAGAGATGAATTGTGCATGCTAAGGGGCCAGGGTTTTCCATGCTTGAGGTAGCGATAAACAAACCGCATAATTCAGGAACACACAGAAGCCGGAATGTGGCAGATACAGCCAGCTAATCCCATCCCGTGCTGGAGTTTTTGCTTCTAAGTGTCTACTCAGTTGTGGTTTTCATTTTCTAACACCCCTTACATCCAGGTGAGGCCACAGGACAAGTTCTTGCCAAAAGGCTGTGAGGAAAAGGTATAAGTTGCTCATGGGACAAAGTGGTTTTGAGCAGATACACCTGCTCCACAGTCTACTTCTCTGTCTATGAGCCAGATTGAAAGGACTCAGAGGAGAGCAGATCCATGAGACGAAAGGGCCCTAAAAAACCATGTGCACAGTGGCTTACATAGGAATACTCACACTGGGATGTGTCATGAGTGAAGCCATGGGAATTTGGGCTTTATCTGTTATTAATATAAAAGTACCTAATGTCACATTGCCTTAATACAGAATTATTGACAGACTCAACAAATGGTTGAAAGTATGACAGAAGTGGAAAATGGTTATTGATATAGTCAGAAAGAGATTTTACATTAAGTGTAAGTAATACTGAAAGAAGAAAACTGTTTTCAATACTGCATATGTACAAAGGGAAAAAAGAAACAAAAATGTGAAAAATTATAACACAACATAAGATGGAAGAAGCCAGACCAAAACTAACATTTTAGTAGTAATATTAAGTAATAATGATATATGTGAACTGTTCAAAGTCATTCACTGAAAGGAACAAACTTAAGTCAATTAAAAATATAAATCTAAGTATATTTTGTTTATAAGAAGCATGCCTCAGAAAAATATATTAGACACTAACAAAGTGTGTATGATAATATTAATATGGCCCAGACTAGAATTTAAGGACAGAATTCAGTTCAGTTGCTCAGATTTGTCTGACTCTTTGAGACACCATGGACTGTAGCACGCCAGGCTTCCCTGTCCATCACCAACTCCCAGAGCTTAGTCAGACTAATGTCCATTGTGTCAGTGATGCCATCCAACCATCTCATCCTCTGTTATCTCCTGCTCCTCCTGCCTTCAGTTTTTCACAGCATCAGGGTCTTTTCCAGTGAGTCAGTTCTTTGCATCAGGTGGCCAGAGTATTGGAGATTCAGCTTCAGCATCAGTCCTTCCAATGAATAGAATATTCATTATTTATTTCCTTTAGGATAGACTGGTTGGATCTCCTTGCAGTCCAAGGGACTCTCTAGAATCTTCTCCAACACCACAGTTCAAAAGCATCAATTCTTTGGCGCTCAGCTTTCTTTATGGTTCAACTCTCACATCCATACATGACTACTTGAAAGACCATAGCTTTGACTAGACGGACCTTTGTTGACAAAGTAATGTCTCTGTTTTTTAATAGGCTGTCTAGGTTGGTCATAACTTTTCTTCCAAGGAGTAAGCGTCTTGTAATGGCATGGCTGCAGTCACCATTTGCAGTGATTTTGGAGCCCCCCAAAATAAAGTCTCTCACTGTTTCCATTGTTTCCCCATCTATTTGCCATGAAGTGATGGGACCAGATGCCATGATGTTAGTTTTCTGAATGTTGAGCTTTAAGCCAATTTTTTCACTCTCCTCTTTCACTTGCATTGAGAGGCTCTTTAGTTCTTCTTTGCTTTCTGCCATAAGGGTGGTGTCATCTGCATATCTGAGGTTATTGATATTTCTCCTGGGAATCTTGATTCCAGCTTGTGCTTCCTCCAGTCCAGTATTTCTCATGATGTACTCTGCATAAAAGTTAAATAAGCAAGGTGACAATGTACAGCCTTGACGTACTCCTTTCCTGATTTGGAACCAGTCTGTTGTTCCATGTCCAGTTCTAACTGTTGCTTCCTGACATGCATACAGATTTCTCAGGAGGCAGGTCAGGTGGTCTGGTATTTCCATCTTTTTAAGAATTTCCACAGTTTGTTGTAATCCACACAGTCAAAGCCTTTGGCATAGTCAGTTAGAAGGGACAAAAAGTGACATTCTGACCAAAGTAACAATCCATCAAAAAGGTAACGGTTATGAACCTTGTTGTTGTTCAGTCACTCAGTCGTGTCTGACTCTTTGCAAACCCCACAGACTACAGCACCCCAGGCCTTCCTGTCCCTTACCATCTCCTGGAGATTGCCCAAGTTCATGTCCTTTGAATTGGTGATGCCATCCAACCATCTCATCCTCTGTTGCCCTCTTCTCCTTATGCCTTCAAACTTCCCCAGAATCAGGGTCCATACTTTCAGGGATCATTTCTGTAATTTTTTATGAACCTATATACACTTAATGAAGAATATTAGGAAAATAATAGGATCATAAGGCTAAATCAACAGATTCTCAGTCACAGTGGGAGATTTTTAGCACTCTTCTCTCTGAAACTCACAGATCATATGAACTCAAAATAATAAAAATGTAGGTAGAGGATCTGGAGAGCACACACACAACACATACAAAGTAGTTGTAGTTAACTAGGTCATTCCAACCACATTGTAAGTAGGTCACAGGAAACTTATTAAAAGCAGAAATCAGTAACAAAAATTAATGGTCTCACACCCCATATACTTGCAATTTTTATTCTTAAAAAGCACTCAGTTAATTCCTTAATTAAAAAGAAAACATCAGAATTACAAAATATTTAAAACTGAATATTAATTAAAGCATTGTTCTTAACATGAATTTGAAGGACAGTTATAGCCTTCTTTGCAGTTTGCATTCCCTGAGAAGACGACTTTGAAGTCAGCACCCACAGAGGGAGGTGGAGAAAGCTGGGTTTAGGAGAAGCTGACCATTGATGCCAGTCCAACAACAGTCTCAGCTGACTCTACAGGAAACTCTGGAGCTAAATGCCCTTTAGTTTTGGGCCAAGGTGTCCAGGACTTTATGTTCTTGCACTGATCACTCACGGATCTGGGCCACCCAGGAAGGGGCAGGACCTTGGACAAGGTACTGTCAGAAGCTGGGCAGTCCCTGAAGTGGCTGGGGGCTGAAGTCTGTCTGCCCACAGTTCTCCCAGCAGCTGTGACCACAGATTCTTCATTAAAGGTGACTGGGGGCCACATCACAATGTCCTTTCCAAGCCATTTGCATTTATTAAAAAAAATAGGAAAGATCTAGAATGATGAACTATGCTATCAAATCCAAAAGCTGAAATTATCAAACAAACCCTAATAAAATAGTTGGGAGGGAATATGAATAAAAGCAAGTATTCTTGAAACAGCATATATATATTTTTTTATATCCAATATTTTTAAGCTACATTTTAATATTATAAATTTTTTAAAATTTATATAAAATGAAAAAGGTGACATTTATAGATGAAGAAAGGAAAAATGATTATCAAAGAAACCGTAGAAACTTTATATCAATAAACACCAGAACTTAGTGAGCAAATTTCTAAGAAAATATAAATTACCACAATTGAATCAAAAGAAAAGGAAAGAGATAAGAAATTGGAGGAGTAGTCAAAGTAGCTGTATAGCTCCTCAGAAAGGCAGTGGGCCCAGATTTTTTACATACTGGTACCACTAACTCTATGTAACAGCTGTTTCCCATAAACCTATTCTAAAGTCTGGAAGAAAATGGAAAGCCACACACTTAATTTTATAAAGCTGATGTAATTCTGTTACCAAAAAAAAAAAAAAAGCGCAGCAAAAGAATTGAGAACCCAATCTCACTTAAGAGCATAACAGAAATTGTCAATAAAATAAAGCCAAAGCCAACATCTGTTTCCAGTCTGCTTTTTTCTAACTCATCCTCATCTCAATTACTTCCTGTTCCTTGAGGCACTATCTTCCCTTGGCTTTTGGGTTTTGGTTTCTTAACCCACTTATTGATTGATGTTTCTCAATATTCTTTGCTGGTTTGTCTCTTCTCCCCAGCTTCTTAAAATGAAGTGACCCAGACTCGGTCCTTACACTTTTCTCTGTCTATAGCAGCTTTCATGATAATCTCATACTGTTTTATATGTGTGTGTATTATACATACATGTATGTGTTAGTTGCTCAGTTGTGTTCAACTCTTTGTAAATTCTCCAGGCAAGAATACCAGAGTGGGTTGCCATTCCCTTCTCCAGGGGATCTTCCCAACCCTGGGATCAATCCCTGGTCTCCTGCATTGCAGGGAGACTCTTTACTGTTTGAGCCACCAATGAAGCCCCATTATACATATATATGTAATATAAATGATATATTATTCAGGGTTCTTTATAGAAATAGAGCCAATAAGTTTTATATAGAGAGTTTTTTTTTTTTTTTTTTTATAATGGATTGACTCATACAAATACAAGTCCCAAGATCTACCCAGCCAGCAAGCTAGAGACCCAGGTGAGCCAATGATGTAGTCTCAATGTGAAAGCTGTAGTCTGAGACCCAGGAAGAGCCAGTGTTTTGGTTTTGTGTCCATAAGCAAGAAAAAGCCATGGGAGTTCCATAATGGTCCAGTTGTTAAGACTTAGGGCTTTCACTGCCATTGGTCTGGGTTCAATTCCCGGTCAGAGCTAAGATCCCACAAACTGTGTGGTGTGGCCCAAAAAAAGAACAGCCAACATCTCAGTGTAAAAGCACCCAGGCAAAGAGAATCCTCTTTTATTCTGCTTTTTGTTCTATTCAAGCCTTCACCTGATTATATGAGGCCCACCTGCATTAGGGAGGGTGTCTGCTTTACTCAATGGCACCCCACTCCAGTACTCTTGCCTGGAAAATCCCATGGACGGAGGAGCCTGGCAGGCTGCAGTCCATGGGTTCGCTAGGAGTTGGACACGACTGAGCGACTTCACTTTCACTTTTCACTTTCATGCATTGGAGAAGGAAATGGCAACCCACTCCCGGGTTCTTGCCTGGAGAATCCCAGGGACGGCAGAGCCTGGTGGACTGCCATCTGTGGGGTCGCACAGAGTCGGACACAACTGAAGCAACTTAGCAGCAGCAGGAGCTGCTTTACTCAGACTGTCAATTCACGTGTTAATCTCATGCAGAAACACACAGACTAATGTTTGACCAAATATCTGGGTTTCCTGTGACCCAATCAAGTTGAAAATAAGCTTTATTATCACAGATGATGACTCCAAATTTATATCTCCAGAATGGACCCTTCCCTATATCCAACTTCTTGCTTAGTATCTCTGCTTGGATGTTGAAGAGGCATCACAAATATGTCTAAATCAAGCTCCCAGTTTCTTCCTACTTAGCTGCTTATTGCATAGTATTTTCCATTTCAGTTCACAATGACTCTACAGATAGTGCAGGCCCCAAACTGCTGGGTATTTTGGGAATTCTTTCTTTTGCTTCCAGACTACCAGTAGGCTCCATGGCTCTACTTTCAAAATATATTGAGACCCCAGCTATTCCTGCTTCTACCACCCTGGTGCAAGCTGGGATCATTTTTCCTGGAGTTTTTCAGTGTTCTCCTATTTTATCTTCTGGTTTCGTCCTTGAGCCCTTGGAGTCTATTTCAGTACTTCAGCTGCAGTGATCTTTTTGAAAGCAAGTCAGATTATATTGCTTCTGTTCAACATTCTCTGATGATTTCCACTTCATTCAGAGTAAAAGCCAGTGTCTTTTAGTTTACCTGATTCTACATCATCAGGCCTCTTTCCCATGACTCTTGCCCTTCCATCCTCATCACACTGATCTCTGTTGTTTCTCAGACATGCCTGGCATATGCTCACCTCAGGGCCTTTGCACAGCCGTTCACTTTGCATGCATTATTCTTCTCTTTGATAATTACATGACTTTCTCCATTGTTCCCTTCAGATCTTTGCACAAATACTACTTTCTCAGAAAGTAAGACTTTAATTTTATCTATAGTAACCTTGTTTTTAAAGACTGTATTTATGTATTAAGTATATAACTAGAAAATAGTAAAAACAAAAGTCACCATTTAGTTTTTGTAAACTTTTGGAGTCATACATACAGTCAGCTAAATCTTTTTCCTATGGAATTTGTACTATATTTATTCACCAGTGACAAGAATGCCTGCGTCCATATATACAGTTGTGAATATAAAACTGACCAGTGATACCTGTTGGAGAAGGAAATGGCACCCCACTCCAGTACTCTTGTCTGGAAAATCCCATGGATGGAGGAGCCTGGTAGGCTGCAGTCCATGGAGTTGTGAAGAGTCGGACACTACTGAGCGACTTCACTTTTCACTTTCATGCATTGGAGAAGGAAATGGCAACCCACTCCAGTGTTCTTGCCTGGAGAATCCCAGGGACAGAGGAGCCTGGTGGGCTGCTGTCTATGGGGTTGCACAGGGTCGGACACGACTGAAGCAACTTAGCAGCAGCAGCAGCGGCAGTGATACGTTTCACCTTTCACAAGTAAAAGCAATCTTCATTAATACTAAATAATATTTTTGTTTTTATCTGTCAAGATCTCTGTGTAATCTAACTGGTGTGAAGGTAGGGGAGCAGAAGAATAGCTCAGGGACACTGGGACACTGAATTTGTTTTCTTCTCACACTTGAGAATATGGCCTTACTGATACTGAGATTGAGTTAAAACCTAGGAGAGTGATGATTATACTAGCTCCCCAATATAGAACTTCTTAGATTCTTAGTGGATATGTACTACTAGAAAGGGAACTTAAGTGCTCAGTTCCAAAGACTTGTGACACAGCAGATGTCTTGCTGTTTTCTCGCATCTAGCTGGCCTAGTTGGACATGTGCAACATCGCCTGAGGCCGATAGGGAATTAAGACCCTGGGAAAACTAGAAGTTAGCTACTCATAAGTTTTAGAGTCACTGGCTAATTAATTGGGGACCTAATGTAGTGGCATTTGGTTGCTTCCATTCAGCTTGTAACTCCAAAAATACTAGAATCTGGTCCAGAAGAGGTACTTAAAATGCTGCAGTACACTTCTTAGGGTGATTGTGACTTAAAAAATAAAACACAACAAACCCTGCAAACAAACATAGCTCTCCAAGGAGTCATAGAAATCGACAGAAATAATCGCAGTTGAAAATGTGTTGAATTTCTCACCTAAGTCATAAACATGTGCTATCTGTGAGTAGATGTTGGCGTTCTGCAACTTTTATCCACTGATTAGTCATTTAGTTAATATCTACCAAGAAGAGGCCTCACGAACTAGCTTTTAAATTTAGCCAGAAAAAATAGCACCATTAATGATGGCCTTGACATTCAGCAAAGCCAAATTAAGCAGTCAGTCTGACATTTTATAGGCAGTCTGTTATGGAGCCTCACACCCGTTGGATGTTCGATAAGCATTAATTGCCTGGCTGACAGTGAACAGCCACACATCTGTCTATTACAGAAGCTGCAGTGCTTGAGTAACCCGGAGAAGACTGATTTTAGATATACTGTGAGATAGGATCTTGTGAGCACCAAAATGTGTATGGGGTTAGGGTTTTGCTTTGTATGTTGAATTAAAATGGATTCATAATTTCCTTTTGAAACTGAACACATTCATTATAAACAATATTCCCTTTGTCTATTCAAGGTGAAGTACCAGTTCATGGTGGTAGTGATCAACTGTTATTTCCTCTTTAAATAGAAAGCTGAGAGCTTCTAAACAATCATTGTCACATCCCCTTTTAAAATTATGTACATCAGTGCCAGAGAAATCATTAACATTTTGGATCAGATAACCATTACTTTCATTATTGTGCTGTTAGTGCACTGGGTTCATTATAGTGAGTGGAGAATGGTGAACTATGGTCTGCATTTTATTCCTTTATTTAGACTGATTCATTTCTACGAAATATAAACACTATGAAGCTAGATAAATACTTGTGATAATAGCAGCTAATTTTTCCTCATTTAATTCACTGCAGTCATTGTGCTAGGCTCTTTGTATGTATTTAGGTTTGTATTGAAAGATTTTGTTTTTGCTTTTTCTGCCATATCTTTTTTATGCTTTTAAATTTGTGACTTTCACACGGCTTTATTTAAAATCACAATTTCACTCATGCTTATTTAATCACGGTAATTGTCAACCTTAGCTTCATTGGAAAGAACAAGAACACATGTTTGAAGTATAATGAAGCTGATGAAGACTTTAAACTTTTAGAGATTGAGTATTGAGCAGAGACAGATGTTTTATAATAGAGGGACATGGTATAAAAGATAGCTGATCATGTGAATCTGATGAGTTGGTGAAAGAATTATTGGAATCTATAGATAAGCCCTGATTCTGTTTATCATTTTTATAAAAAAAAAAATGCTGCTTCAAAATGAATTGTCCACACTGTGGGATGATCCAGCCGCTTGCCGAATCAATTGCTTTTAATTAGCTTATCTGATGTTGATTGGATTTTGGGCCTGCATGCCTGGATTGGAATCCAGGATTGAATTATCAGTTTTCTTCTCATTTAGAGAGATGTGACTCTGAAGTGATGAGAGAGATTTTCATATCAAATCATTCATATCACTTTAAAAATTATATATCTATGCATATATATTTTCATGGATTAAAAGACGTTCTCCATTTAGTTACTTTTGAAAGTATTTGAGCTCTTGCGGATTATTCTTAAACTATTTTCTCCGGTTTTGTAAGATGTAGAGACTTTGCATGTAGCCCGCATTGACAAAGCATCACATGTGTTTGCAGAAGGAGTGCACTTGAGCATATGGGATGACCCAAACACTTTTTATTAAACTGGCCTGTTCTGCCTTGCATCAGGAAGGTTCCAGTGAAGTGGTTGCCTGGCAACTAATGGAGTTAGAGAAAACTGTGTGTTAACTGCCAGGCCTCTTGCCCTCCTCTGTGAACACCTAACAAGGGGAGAGTGGCTTCAGTGTGTATTGCCTGATTCACAGCTGTCAGACCAAAGTGGTGAATAAAAGGAAAGATTGAAAAGAGATGGCACAGTTGGACTGGGTGCCTGTATTTATAGTCTTACACATCTCTTATGTAAGCATGTTGGAGAAAAAGATATTAAGGGAGGACTTTGAAAATAAAAGAGAAACTGTTGAAATTTGGGTTTAAATTTTTAAGAACAATCATTAACTTACATTGAGTTTTTAAAGAGTAGACTAAAAAGTGATAATTGAGGTGTTCCCACGCTATTATCTCAACATTCTTTGAAAATGTTCTGTATATAAAAGAGGTAAAACATTTTATATGACGATGTCATGAATTTTAGGACAAAAACTGTGTTTTAGTGATTGTACATATGCATACTCTAAGGTACAGGGCTGGTACATCTGCTCCTGCTCCCTTTCTATCCATTGGACAGACGTAATAACTAGATCCTGGTTGTTCTCACTTGAGCCTGGATGGGGCCTCACAGCTACCAACAGGACTCCTCCAGTCACTACCAGTATTAGTCTGGGCAAGCAAGAATCTACCTTGGTGTTCTTTTGTTTTCTTTCGGCACTTTTTTTTTAAGTTGAAGTATAGTTGATTTACAATATTACGTTAGTTTCAGGTATATAGCATAGCGATTCAGTGTTTTTGCAGATTATACTCCATTATAGGGCATTATATGATGATAGCTATAATTCCGTGCTATACAGTATATCCTTATTGCTTGTCTAATTTTTATATAGAGCAGTTTGTGTCTGTTAATCCCATACCTCTAGTTTGTCCCTTTCCCCTTCTCTCTACCTTTTGGTAACTACTAGTTTGTTTTCTATATCTGTGAGCCTGTTTTGCATATACAGTCATTTGTATTCTTTTTTAGATTCCAAATATCAGTGACACCATACAGTGGTTTTGTTTGTCTGTTCAACTTACTTAACTAAACATAATACTCTCTAGGTGCATCCATGTTGCTGTAAATATCAGTATTGCATTCTTTTTAATGGCTAAGTAATACTCCATTCCATTCCACACACATACATGCCACATCTTCTTAGTCCAGTTGTCTGCTAATGGACACTTGGTTGTTTGCTTGTCTTGGCTATTGTACGTAGTGCTGCTATAAATATTGAGGTGCATGTATCTTTTTGAATTAGTGTTTTTGGTTTTTTCCATATGTATATTCTGGAGTGGAATTCCTGGATCATACTGTTGTCCTGTTTTCAGTTTTTGAGGAAACTCCATTCTGTTTTCCATAGTGCTTGCACCAATTTAGATTCTAATTAACAGTGTACAAGATTTCCCTTTTCTCTTAAGTCCTCGCCAACATTTGTTGTCTGTAGACTTGTTGATAATAGCCATTCTGATAGGTGTGAGGTGATATCTCACTGTTGTTTTGATTTGCATTTCTCTAATAATTAGCAGTGTTGAACATCTTTTCATGTGCCTATTAGCCATCTGTATATCTTCTACGGAGAAATGTCTGTTCATGTCTTTTGCCCATTTTTTGCTTGGGTTGCCTTGTCATTCTTTATGGCAAATTGAAAATCCTTAAAAGGTTCTACTTTTGAATTCTATAAAAATGAGCCTGAGGGATTTGTGTCAATAGTAACTTTGAGGTGGCCACCCAAATTTCTCCTCAGGAAAGTATAAGAAGGAGATGGACCAGAGAAAGTCAACAGAAGTAATTAGGAATTAGAAGGTAAAGTGATGGATTTGTCTGAAGGCTCCTACCACTGCCACCACCTAAGAACATGGGATGATTTACTCTTTTAAAGGCCTTGTTCTTAGAACTGTGGGTCTGTCCTTAACTAAGCAGTAACTTCCCCTCCCTTCACCTTAAATCTGGAGATCAGTTCTTGCTTGCTAGAATTTGAACTCTAGTCTCCTACCTGGATTGCAGGATTCCTAACATTGACTTTGAGTGCTAACCTATTATGACCCAGATAATATGGAGTAGGTGCTGTTTCCAATAGACTTAAGAGCTGTTATCACATATTGGAAAGGCCATTAAGCAGAAATGAGAGTGAATTTATTGACTTTCTACTAAGACCAAAGGGAGAAAGTTGTCAGGAGAGTGACTATGATTCAATATTCTGAAAGTATTGCTAATGCTTTGCATTTTCCTGTGAAGTATTGGGGCTTCCATGATAGCTCAGTTGGTAAAGAATCCACCTGCAGTGCAGGAGACCCTGGTTCGATTCCTGGGTTGGAAAGATCTGCTGGAGAAGGGATAGGCTACCCCCTCCAGTATTCTTGGGCTTCCATTGTGGCTCAGTTGTTAAAGAATCCGTCTGCAGTGCAGGAGACCTGGGTTCAGTTCCTGGATTGGGAAGATCTCCTGGAGAAGGCAAGTACTGGGTGTCTCATCACTTTAGATATTCAGATAGGCAGGGAGGGTTGAAAGGGTAGAGTACTGACCACAGCTACATCTTCAGACTCTGAAGTGCATGTGGGTTACTAGAGGCTCATGTTAAAGTGCAGCTTTCCATCCAGTAGGTGTGGGTGGACCTGAGAGTTTGCATTTCTATTAAGTTCTCTTTGATGCTGGTACTGCTGCCCAAGGGACCACATGCTGAGCAGTGAGAGGTGACTGATCTCTAAAGTACCCTCCAATTTTAAAATTCCATTTACAGAAAAAAAAACAGTTTTACTTATGATACCTAAGACACATACTGTGCAGCTCTGATAAGTTACATCAGAGCCCCTTCTGTGTCTTACAGAATTCTCCCTTAATACCTATTATATTTTAATCAACACAGAATCAGTCTGCCTCCTCAGTAGCTCCACCTCTTCCTTTTCTCTTAAGGCTTTCAAGCTTGTCTGATATTACAGTCCTCTAAAAATTTCCTTTCTTCATAGCTGCTGCTGCTAAGTCTCTTCAGTCGTGTCCAACTCTGTGCGACCCCATAGACGGCAGCCCACCAGGCTCCGCCGTCCTTGGGATTCTCGAGGCAAGAACACTGGAGTGGGTTGCCATTTCCTTCTCCAATGCATGAGAGTGAAAAGTGAAAGTGAAGTTGCTCAGTCGTGTCCGACTCTTCGAGACCCCATGGACTGCAGCCCACCAGGCTCCTCTGTCCATGGGATTTTCCAGGCAAGAGTACTGGAGTAGGGTGCCATTGCCTTCTCCGTTCTTCATAGCTCCTTCCCCTGATTCATGCAGACTCTATTTCACATCTACGTGGTCGCTCTTTCACGTGGACCCCGAATTCTGCCTTTTAGGACAGCTGTCAAAATGTAATCCACGTTTGGTCTTAGACCTTGCGTCCTTAGTAAATTTTGAAAGACAGGATTGTGCCAATGTCTGCCGTATGAAGACAGACCAAAAAGGTCTCTGTGTAGGAAAGATTCATACAGTAATAGCTTATCAAGTTTATTCAATAAGGAAGAGTAAAAGTGCCATCCCTAAGTATCTGCTGCAGCTGATAAGTCACTTCAGTCGTGTCCGACTCTGTGTGACCCCATAGATGGCAGCCCACCAGGCTCCCCCATCCCTGGGATTCTCCAGGCAAGAACACTACTCTAGCATCCTTGCCTGGAAAATCCAACAGACAGAGGAAGCCTGGTGAGCTGTAGTCCACGGGGTCCCCAGAGTCGGACATGACTTTGCAACTAAACAACAACAAAGAGGATAACATCAGAGGCATCAAAGGAAGGAGGGATCTGAAAGGGTGACCCAAGGCTAAAACCAGACGTGTGGGTGTCATTTTCCAGAGTATCTAACTGGTGACAAAGAGAAATATAACCTGACTTCATGATGGGCAAATGGTTTCTGGTTTTCATGTGTATTGTCTCTTTAAGAAAAGAACAACTTGATTTGTGTCCTTTTTCCATTCCATTTTCCCTCAGTGGACCCAAGTAGTTGAAATATGGCCACATCTAAGAGGAGAGTTCTAAGGAGAAGTAGGATAAACCACAATCACGCTGATTTTGAAGGGCTCATTATCACCACGTAGTTAATTTAAGAAGTAACGTGCCAAGAGCAAAGCTGTGAAACACAGATTCTTGGAGTAAATAAGCCACGTATTTGAAGATGTTGGGAAAATCAATATGTTTCACAATTTTTAGCATATAAGGTGGATTTTTCCTTTACATGGTTAAGGTGAGGGAAAACTGGTATTTCAGAAATAAATTCACCATTTTTCTGTCTGATTATATTTATAGTAATATTATTTTACCGTTTTTATTTGTTCTGACATTTTATTCTCTGAGAGTATTACTGTATTGTTTGAGAATTTTAAAAAGCCATAAATGTACACAGAGGAAAAAACACTCCAACCAAATATCCCCACTCTTTCAGGCCATTAAGCTCCTCAAATGGCTTCGATTGCTTTTGCATTTGTGAGATAAAGAAGGTAAATAGTCCAGTTTGAAACTATGGTCAAGACCCTTCTATCCTTAAAATCAAGGAAATGGGCTATTGTGGTTAATTGAACAGTCTCATCAACTGAAATTTACTACCTGTTTTATATGTGAGGTATAACCAAAATCCAATAAAGGATAATCACCATTAACACTAAATTGAGCAAAATGTAATCTTTGTTGATTCAGAGGTTAGTTCCTATCTCTGTAATGCCTCATAGCCATTGTAAACATCAGTAATTACAGAATATATAAAAGGCTTTGGGGATCAGGCTGGGTCTGCCACAGTCTTTGCGAATTGCTCTTTTCTATACCTCCCTTAGACATGTTTACTTTTGTTTATCTCTCACAAAAGATAAGAGTTGAATGTGCCCCAAACAATCTAGTTATTTCATCTGTAAAATCATTTGTGTTCCTGATGAAATGAGAATTCATGATACATCTTGCCCCTATCCAGTACAACTCCAAAGCTACATGTAGCTTACCAGGTAAAGAGATCATATTTTACCAGCTAAGTGCCTAACTAAGTCTATCATCTGTCATTCTACTTATCTTTGAGGATGTAGTAGAATTGCCGTCGGTCAGTTTTGTGGCATAATGTCCCAAGTCCCAACCTAAAATTGGTTGTAGCTCATCTTGTGACTGCATGACAACTAATGTGACCCAAGGAAACTTAATTCATGTACTACGATTTTAGGACTCAATTCATGTCATTTCTGTGTGAATTACAGAAGGAATGGCACACTATAAATCCACAACTCTCTCTGTGGTAGGCACTTCAAGTGGATTGCATTCTCACAAACTGGGTTTTCCATTAGAAAGATTTGTGGGGGTTGCAGCGCATGAACAGCCAAGAGGAAGCTGTGATGACTGTAAATCTCAGCCTGGCCAAGGCTCTCCCAAAGACAAAACAGTGTGGACCAAGAAAGAGTCTGTGCAGTGTTTTCTTGTTTCTAAGCAGAAGCCTCCCATGCTTTGGCAGAATGTTGTGGCTTGATAGAGGACATTGCCATATGTTCTTACTTTTTTTTTTTTTTTCCTAAATGTCTAGCTTTGAACTAATTTGGTAGATACTCTTTCTCTAACTTTTGGTGCTTTTTTATCCCAGGGTCTAAAATGCCTTCGGAGAAGGCAATGGCACCCCGCTCCAGTACTCTTGCCTGGAAAATCCCATGGGTGGAGGAGCCTGGTAGGCTGCAGTCCATGGGGTCGCTAAGAGTCAGACACAACTGACCGACTTAACTTTCTCTTTTCACCTTCATGCATTGGAGAAGGAAATGGCAACCCACTCCAGTATTCTTGCCTGGAGAATCCCAGGGACGGGGGAGCCTGGTGGGCTGCCGTCTGTGGGGTCACACAGAGTCAGACACAACTGAAGCGACTTAGCAGTAGCAGCAGCAAAATGCCTTATATCCAGAAATTCTTTCTTATGTTGAATTATTTTTGTTTATGATGATGTAGAAGAGCTGGTCATTATCTGCTGTTGAATTTTTAAAGAGTTTGTCAGAGCATTCATTCATTCACTCATTCATTGCCCTGTACTTATTACATGTATGTAATGCTTGGGTCTAGGGGCTTCATGGTGGAGAAGGCAAATATGGTGCTCACTTTTATGCACATTGCAGTTTAACTTTTCAGTAAGTTTGATGCTACAAAATAACACCCTTGGTCTCATCACCTCTTCTGCTACTGAAGGAGATTCTGTTCTTCCCCATGGGCTCTAGCAGGTCTCCAGACATTCTTTAACAAGCTTAGGTAGCCTAGGCGGCTGGCATTTCACTGTGTCAGATGGCTGGGTTCTTCCTCATTTGTTGTTACCCAATGAGGCACTTCCTTGGAGAAGGCAGTGGCAACCCACTCTAGTGTTCTTGCCTGAAGAATCCCAGGGACAGAGGAGCCTAGTGGGCTGCTGTCTATAGGGTCGCACAGAGTCGGACATGACTGAAGCGACTTAGTAGCAGCAGCAGCAGTAGTAATGAGGCACTTCTTAATTGAGGTGCCTAGTAAATTTATTAAACTCACAACATTGACTTTGATTTCTTAGTTCCCTTAAAAAAAAATTGATTTGTTTATTTTTGGCTGCACTGGGTCTTTGTTGCTACGTGCAGGCTTTCTCTAGTTGTGCCAAGGAGGGGCTACTCTTCATTGAGGCATGAGGGCTTCTCACTGCAGTGGCATCTTTTGTTCCTGAGCACAAGATCTAGGTGAGCGGGCTCAGTAGTTGTGGCACACAGGCCTAGCTGCCCCACAGCATGTGGAATCTTCCTGGACCAGGGATCAAACCCATGTCCCGTGCATTGGCAGGCAAATTGCTAACCACTGGACCACCAGGGAAGGAGCCTTTTTTACCTCTTAATTTGCTGATTTTTAAAAATGATGTGTTGTTTGTAACATTAAGTTTCTAAGACCAAATGATATGATATCAGAATGGAAGTTAGGTGTTTTTAGAAATGGAGGTGATGGTTTGTAGGATGGAGTCAGTCCTTAAAGTAGCGTGTAGGAGTATGTGGTGAATGTGAAGTCCTGTGGCCAGACATAGGAATTTTGAATGGAATTTTCATTAGGAAAGTCTTTGAGAGGAATGGATTTGGGCAGAGGGCGGGTGGAGGAGGCTGTTTCTTAGCTCTGGATTAGAAATGAGTTTCTATTTATTGAGCATCTACTCTGTGCCAGGGGTTATGCTTGACTTTAAGCATAATTGTATCTAAACATCAAGTCAACCCGGTGAGGTTGTTATTGTCCCCATGTACAGATAACAGCCTGAGGTTCAGAGAAGTTAACAAATTATCCAGAGGCCATGTGTTCAAGGTAAATAGCCTCCATGACCAAGTAGGCTATAGAACCAGGATGTGAATCAGATGTGTCTTCCTGCACAACCTATAACTTTAAAAATATGACAGTTTTCAAAAGACAGTTGTTAGAAATACACAGGTAACCCGTGTTCATGATAATGATCCAAATAATGTTACATGTAAATGGAGTAAAATCATAGTTCCTTCCTTCCCTCTATAGTTATACTCTATAATATAACCACAGTGACCAATTTGGTATTGCTTTGTTGCTTATACAAACATGTAACATTTTTTAGGGGTTATATTCTTTTCCCAACTCTGCCAAGCCAGGTTTCAGGTCCATAGCTCACAAATCTCTGGTTGAGGATGAAAACCTGTTCTATGCAATATTGTCTTGGTTGCTTTTGAATGATCCTTATGAAAACAGATTAAAAAACTCCCTTGGCAGGTTGTTTTGTTATTTAAACCTTACTCTAAAAAGGAGCATTTTCCATTTCATTAACCCAGATAATTTTTTTGCAGTTTGAGTCATTTCTGTCCTTCTCTGTATATGGGTTGATGGAGAGCAGCTGGTTACCATATCAGGTGCAATTACAGGAAACCTGAAAAAAATCAACTTCATGTGGGGAATATTAAAAACTGAAACAGTCATCTAATGTAAAAAAAGGACACTGAAAACAGCTGAAATTTCTTTCAGTTTCTTTTAAAAGAAGCTATAAGAAGTCTAGAAACAAATTTAGAATTATACAGATTGAAAGTTTTGGATTGTAACCTATACTTTTTAATTTTTAAATTTCAGATCTACAAATGCCTAAGC
>SJYQ01003631.1:337181-421406 GCA_006410935.1 Redunca redunca
CATTAAGTCTTTCCTGTGAGCATTTTTATCTATAGCTGTACTTGATTTAAAAATAAAACGAAGCAAAATAAATTCTCAGAACTGATACTTCTGATATGTCAATCCTTTTAACCAGAGAATACATAGGAGAAGCTTCGTTCTATTTCATTGTTATCATAAAGTATAAATTATTTCACTAAGAGCTTGCCATATATCAGGTACTCTACTGAATACTTTATATGTACTATTATATAATCTTCAAGTTCATGAATGGATACAATCTATAGCCCCATTTTTCAGATAAGAAAACTGAATCACAGAGAGGGTATGTGTTTGTCCGAGTCACCTGTGATTGTTCAAACTCTTAATTTTTGGTTACAAGTTTGCTGTTTATCACTGTTCTTCACCTATCAAGTATTATGTAATTTCACCTCTAGTGTTCTTAACCTACGCACAGTACCTTCATTGCCAATGGCATCAGTGGGAAGGAAGTCAGATCAACTCACTTACTCACCAAGTTGTCAAATTTGCCATATTGACCATTCACCTTTGACAGTTTCTAAAAGAATATTAGATTTCATTTATTCATGATAAAGTAAAATTTTGAAAGTTAAATATATTCTGAATGTTTGCTATTTAATCTTACAAACACAATTGCATATGCTACATGTTACATGCTCCCAATGTCTTTAGGACACTTTGCATGTTATTTTTTATTTCCTTACATTGTAACCATTTAAAATATTCTTTACAAAANGTCTATAGGACACTTTGCATGTTATTTTTTATTTCCTTACATTGTAACCATTTAAAATATTCTTTACAAAATTTCTCAAATGATAAGAGAACAGTAATTTTGTATTTCTAACAAGTTATAATGTTAACTATAAGTTATCAAAGAGAACCATATTCATTATGAAACTTAAAACTCTACTGTGTGAAATAGAAATGAGGACCTCAAGAAAGAATGTTGTTGTTTAGTCAGTAAGTTGTGTCTGACTCTTTTGCAATCCCATGGACTGTAGCCTGCCAGGCTCTTCTGTCCATGGGATTTCCAAGCAAGAATACTGGAGTGGGTTGCCATTTCCTTCTCCAGGGGTTCTTCCCAACTCAGGGATCAAACCTGCCTCTCCTGCATTGGCAGACAGATTCTTTACCACGCCCCAGAAAGAATAACGGACCACCAATTAAATCCACTCATCCCATACGTATTAATTTAAAACATAAAGAATTGTGCAGATCAAAAATGAATTTGTCAGAATAAAATATTGCTATAATATGAATATTGATCCATTGACAAAGTAAAAAAAATTACTTTTTAAAATTAAAAATATTTAGCATGAGCTTAAATAGTACTCTCATGTTCAGTAATTTGCTTGAAGGACACATACAACTCACTGAAAGCTTGTATACTCACAGAATGGCTTGTTCAGTTCAGTTCAGTTACTCAGTCATGTCTGACTCTTTGCGACCCCATGATTCGCCAGGCCTCCCTCACCAACTCCTGGAGTTTACTCAGACTCATGTCCATCGAGTCGGTGATGCCATCCAGCCATCTCATCCTCTGTCATCCCCTTCTCCTCCTGCTCCCAACCCCTCCCAGCATCAGGGTCTTTTCCAGTGAGTCAACTCTTCGCATGCAGGGGATACAAGTCAGAACCTTTGTCTGAGGAGGCCTTACAAATAGCTGTGAAAAGAAGAGAAGCGAAAAGCAAAGGAGAAAAGGAAAGATATACCCATTTGAATGCAGAGTTCCAAAGAATAGCAAGGAGAGAGAAGAAAGCCTTCCTCAGTGATCAGTGCAAAGAAATAGAGGAAAATAATAGAGTGAATGGGAAAGACTAGAGATCTCTTCAAGAAAATTAGAAATACCAAGGGAACATTTCATGCAAAGATGGGCTCAATAAAGTACAGAAATGTTATGGACCTAACAGAGGCAGAAGATATTAAGAAGAAGTGGCAAGAATACACAGAAGAACTGTACAAAAAAGATCTTCATGACCCAGATAATCACAATGGTGTGATCACTCCCCTAGAGCCAGACACCCTGAATGTGAAGTCAAGTGGGCCTTAGGAAGCATCACTATGAACAAAGCTAGAGGAGGTGATGGAATTCCAGTTGAGCTATTTCAAATCCTGAAAGATGATGCTGTGAAAGTGCTGCACTCAATATGCCAGCAAATTTGGAAAACTCAGCAGTGGCCACAGGACTGAAAAAGGTCAGTTTTCATTCCAATTCCAAAAGGCAATGCCAAAGAATGCTCAACTACTGCACAATTGCACTCATCTCACATGCTAGTAAAGTAATGCTCGAAATTCTCCAAGCCAGGCTTCAATAGTACATGAACTGTGAACTTCCAGATGTTCAAGCTGGATTTAGAAAAGACAGAAGAACCAGAGATCAAATTGCCAACATCTGCTGGATCATGGAAAAAGCAAGAGAGTTCCAGAAAAACATCTATTTCTGCTTTATTGACTATGCCTACATCTTTGACTATGTGGGTCACCACAAACTGTTGAAAATTCTGAAAGAGTTGGGAATACCAGACCACCTGACCTGCCTCCTGCAAAACCTGTATGCAGGTCAGGAAGCAACAGTTAGAACTGGACATGGAACAACAGACTGGTTCCAAATCGGGAAAGTAGTATGCCAAGGCTGTATATTGTCACCCTACTTGTTTAACTTATATGCAGAGTACATTATGAGAAACACCGGGCTTGATGAAGCATAAGCTGGAATCAAGATTGCCAGGAGAAATATCAATAACCTCAGATATGCAAATGACACCACCCCAATGGCAGAAAGCAAAGAAAAACTAAACAGCCTTCAATGCAAGTGAAAGAGGAGAGTGAAAAAGTTGGCTTAAAACTCAACATTCAGAAAACTAAGATCATGGCATCTGGCAAATAGATGGGGAAACAGTGACAGACTTTATTTTTGGGGGGCTCCAAAATCACCACAGGTGGTGATTGAATCCGTAAAATTAAAAGATGCTTACTCCTTGGAAGAAAAGTTATGACCAACCTAGACAGCCTATTAAAAAACAGAGACATTACTTTGCCAACAAAGGTCCATTTAGTCAAGGCTGTGGTTTTTCCAGTGGTCATGTATGGATGTCAGAGTTGGACCATAAAGAAAGCTGAGCGCCAAAGAATTGATGCTTTTGAACTGTGGTGTTGGAGAAGACTTTTGAGAGTCCCTTGGACTGCAAGGAGATCCAACCAGTCTATCCTAAAGGAAATCAGTCTGAATATATATTGGAAGGACTGATGTTGAAGCTGAAACTCCAGTACTTTGGTCACCTGATGCGAAGGACTGACTATTTGAAAAGACCCTGTTGATGGGAAAGATTAAAGGCGGGAGGAAAAGGGGACGCCAAAGGATGAGACGGTTGCATGGCATCACTGACTCAATGGACACGAGTTTGAGTAAACTCCAGGAGTTGGTGATGGACATGTAGGCCTGGCGTGCTGCAGTTCATGGTGTTGCAAAGAGTCGGACATGACTGAGCAACTGAACTGAGCAAATCAGAACCAGCCAAGGGAAGAGACACAAAGGGCAGAGTTCAGAAAGGGACCCAACATGAAGCATCTGGCCCTCCTCTGCCTGTGGAGTCCTAGCCTTACCCACTCTTGACCAGACTCTGTGACAGTATGCACAGGGAACTGCCAACCAGGGAAGCTCTCTCAAGTTTTTGGTGTCCAGAGTTTTTATTGGTGTTTACTCACAGTCATCCTATGTGGTTGACATTTCATCTCTAGCCTCTCCTGGAGGTCGGACTACTGCCTTTGGTCTCTTGCTCCTCTGGAGGTCACAGCTGATACAGTATGAACCAAAGCTCCCGTCATAAATCATGTTGTTATACTGTCAGTGGCCATAGCCCCAGAGAACAGAGATGCTCCTTTCAGGCAGGATATTCTTAGGCCTAGAGAGGCCCTTTGGATAAGGTTAATTCTTCACTACATAGAGGTACAGTTTTCTAAATAGTGTATTTCATCATCAGTGGTCCAAAATAGAATATTTTCTTTATTACCTGTTAAATCGAACTTGTTATAGGTGTACAAATTAGTAGTTTTCAATGTTTTAAATTTTATTTATTTATTGTTGGTTGTACCACGTGGCATATTGGATTTTAGTTCCCTGGCCAGGGATCGAACCCATGTCCTTGGCAGTGAAAGTACGGAATCCTAGCCACTGGACTGCCAGGAAATTCCTGCATTTTTTTAAATTTCAAAGTTTTCATTTGACAAGCTGATTTTCAATCATTTGGCCATTTGGAGAACTGGTTTGGGGGCAGATTGATTTTCACTCAATATCTTTAAGACAGTGGTTCTCAGATTCAGGTAAGCATCAGAGTCACTTGGATGGCCTATTACAACCCAGGTAGCCCGCCAGGCTCCCCTGTCCATGGAATTTCCCAGGCAAGAGTCCTGGAGTGGGTTGTCATTTCCTTCTCCAGGTCTCGGTTGCTGCTGCTGCTGCTGCTGCTGCTAAGTCACTTCAGTCGTGCCTGACTCTGTGCTACCCCATAGACTGCAGCCCACCAGGCTCCTCTGTCCCTGGGATTCTCCAGGCAAGAACACTGGAGTGGGTTGCCATTTCCTTCTCTAATTCATGCATGCATGCTAAGTCACTTCAGTCATGTCCAACTCTGTGAGACCCTATGGACAGCAGCCCACGAGGCCCCTCTGTCCACGGGATTCTCTAGGCAAGAACACTGGAGTGGGTTGCCATTTCCTTCTCCAAGATCTAAGTTAGAGCCCCATTAAATTTATACTCTAAGGAGTTCCCAGGAGATGCTAATGTTGCTGACCCAGGGGCCACACTTTGAGAACCACTGGAATAGAGTGTGATGTATGTCAGGTGTGAGGAAAGAGAAGCATCACTGAAATGAGGCAGGGAAAAAAAGGCAGAGAAGTCAGGGAACAAGGCACTGCTTCCCGTGTCCTGTTGGCAAGAACATTTGGGAATGCTCCCCATTTCAGGTTAGCTCTGGGACCCCAGGATGGAGACAGTGAGTTCAGGGAGAGAACCCGAACCCAAGTCACCCCCAGAGAACAGCTGCAGGATTCGACGCTACTCTGTGTATGAGGCACGAGGGGCCCTTTGTGTTTTTCTATAACTGGACACCAGAGTGATTTGCAGGGGCTTGTGTGAAGGAAGCCTTGTAGAAGCATTTCAAAAACCAAAATCAGTCTTTAACTTGTTTTTTTCTTAGTTTCTCTAGGACTTCATTGTGTTCCCTTGCTTTTTAAGTCCCGTTAACTGTCTTCCTTTCTCTCCTACTCAGGCCATGTTCAGTCTTTGTATGGTGGAAAGTGGTGCTGACGAGGTGAATTTACACGGTGTGACCAGTCTTGGCTTAAAGCAGGCTCTGGAGTTTGCATACACAGGACAGGTATGGTACCAGATGTCATCCGAGAGGCCTAACTTCACTTGACCAGAGGAGATTATCCTTGAGGAATGAGGTCTAGGTATTTTTCTTGTTATTCATGTCAATGTTTAAAAAAGTTTTGCCTCCACTTAATAACTAAAATAATAGAAAGGTAAGTAGAACACTTTGATTTTAAGTATGACCCAGGAAACATAGTATTTTAATCTTAGCTCAATAGAACACTTTGATTTTAAGTATGACCCAGGAAACATAGTATTTTAATCTTAGCTCAGTGGCTTGCTGATACGATTTGTAAATATCCTGGTGTTTGGAAACTTCTCTTTTTAAGACTCTCTTCCTGGGACGGAGCTCCCTCCCTACCACTTTTGTCTCTTTTTTGTCTTTTATATTTTTTCCTACCGGTTTTCGTTTGCGAAGACAATGAGCTGCTTTTCTGGGTGCCTGATGTCCTCTGCTCGCATTCAGAAGTTGTTTTGTGGAATTTACTCAGCGTTGAAATGTTCTTTTGATGAATTTGTGGGGGAGAAAGTGGTCTCCCCGTCCTATTCCTCCGCCATCTTAGGACCGCTCCCCACGCCCCGATTTTTAAATATCCTAAGGGATTATCATATGGGAAAGAGTTTGCAAGATTACTTGAATTTTTGTAGTTATCAGTTCACTGAAGCTCAGTGACTCAATCATGGCCTTGTTGACCAAAAGTGAAAGTGAAGTGACTCAGTCGTGTCTGACTTTTGGGACCCAGTGGACTGTAACCTATCAGGCTCCTCCATCCATGGGATTCTCCAGGCAAGAATACTGGAGTGGGTTGCCATTTCCTTCTCCAGGGGATCTTCCTGACTCAAGGATTGAACCCAGGTCTCCTGCATTGCGGGCAGATGCTTTAACCTCTGAGCCACCAGGGAAGTCCAAAAGACCAAATTAAAGCTTTAAAGAGCTGTGTGTCTAACATCTTGGCACTCTATCCTTTGCATTTATTTCAGGATCAGGACCTCAGATTAGAATGTGATGGTTTAAAAGCCGAAGTTTGTTCAGCACTAAAATCATTAGAGGACCTACAGAAATCTCCAGAGAACATTCATTTTATTTCTTGCTTTTTAAATGAAAGAATAATAGTGACAACTAACGTATGTTAGTGTATGACTATCAGAAAAAATCAAAACAAAACTGCATATGAACAGTATGAACAGAGATCTGAAGCTTCATCTTTCTTACCTAGTTGCATGTTAATGAAACAACTATAAGAACACATGAAACCCATCCTTATAAAATTATTTTTAAATTGAGATGTAATTTTTTTAAGATTTATTTTTGATGTGGAGCATTTAAAAAGTCTTTGTTGAATCTGTTGCAATATTGCTTCTGTTATTTATGTTCTGGTTTTTTGGCTACGAGGCACGTGGGATCTTAGCTTCCAGATCAGGAATTGAACCTGTACTCCCTGCATTGGAAAGTGAAGTTCTAACCACTGGACTGCCAAGGAAGTCCCAATTGAGATGTAACTGACATATAACATTGTATTAGTTGTAGGTATACAACGGAATGATTTTCATTATGTACAACAGAATGATGTACAACAAAATAATTACTGTAATGAGTTTTAATTAATGTCTGTCACCACACAAAGTTGACAGATTGTGTGGTGAGGACTTTTAAAATCTCCTTTCATAGCGTGTTTTAGATAGACAGTACAGTATTGTTAACTATAGTTGCCATGTTGTACATTACAACCCAGGACTTATTTATCTTAAAACTTTTATATCTTATAAAAGTTTGTACCTTTGACCCCCGTTTCACCCATTTTGCCCACCCTCGTCACCCCCTACTTTCATTTGAGAGCTATTCAACTACGTCAGACCAGATACTGAGTAGTTATTTATCTTCTTTTATAGAGTTTTGTTCTTTAATTTCATTTCATCCAGCTTACGTTCAGTGTCTTCTGTGCTAAAATAAGGGCTGCTGCTTTTGGCAGGCTCACATCTTGGTCGGGGAGAGCCATACACATAATTCCATGTCCTCGCTGTGGTGGGAGGCATAGTAGCAGAATACAAGACACAGTGGGGACAGAGGAGAGGATGTGGCTAACTCGGCTCCTCAGCGCAAAGCTTCACAGAGAAGGTGGTATTTGGGTCTTGAAAATGTTGGGAGTTCAGTTTTTTACTATCATTCTTTCTTCAGAAGCATATTAAGGTATATGATATTGTTCATTCTCTTCTCCAGAACTGGTTGAATTTGAGATAGGTTTATAGAATAACTGGGGCAGCTCTGGAAACTGGAATGAAAACAGTAGGTAGAAAGGAAAAAAATCAGCCATCAAGTAGTGGGTACAAAGGAGAATACAAAAGAGATGGATCACAAATTCAGGATCAGCCCAGCCAAATTTCATGCCTTAGGAAAGCGGATAGTGATGGTTCACAGAGTTGTCAAAACATATTCCTAGTGAGGTGAATGAATAATGTGTTGTGTGCTGTTTAGCTTATAGATGTAAAGAAAGATACCAGCTCTAGTTTGTGTCTTGTGTGTATTTTTCTCTCTACACCTCAGTTACAGCTACACCTGCATTTGCCTGTGTCTAAAGTACGTTTGATAACCCATAGCTCATACTTCACTGGTGACCAATGGGGATACAATAGTAAATATTGTTTTTTATAAACCTACCCATATAAGTACTCTTATACTTAGATGCCTTAGCAACAAAATGCCTTAAGCTTAAAGGCTATAAGTGTGCAAAGCGTGTTTAAATCACTGGTAAATGACAGAGCTAAAAACTGTTGTGAATGCTGAGGTAAAACACTCAAATATAAGAGGCTGCCTTATTGTTTGCCTTGCTTGTTTTGTGGTTTCTTTCACAATGATTAAGTTCACATATTATATGTATTACATATTTGTATAAACTTCTGTATATATAAACTTGTATATGCATTTATATACTTATGTATTTCCTTACCCTGAAAGTCCCCTTTTCTTCACCTGTTCATCTCTCCCCCTCTTCCCTTGACAACCAATAGCAGATTTTTTTTTTACTGTTTCTGTAGCTTTGTCTTCTGAAAAATGTCATATACTTTTTGGAATCATACAGTATGTAGACTTTTCAGATTGGCTTGTTTCACTTAGCAGTATGCATTTAAGTTTCCTCTGTGTCTTTTATGACTTGATAGATCATTTTTATTGCTGAGTACTACTCCATTGCAGGGATATATGAAGGGCATCTTGGTTGCTTCCAGTTTTCGGTGATTATAATGAAGTTTTATATATATACATACACACGTACACACACACATGCACACATACACACACATATATATGTATATATAGACATTGAAAAAGACCCTGATGCTGGGAAAGATTGGGGGCAGGAGGAGAAGGGAGAGACAGGATGAGATGGTTGGATGGCATCACCAACTCAATGGACAGGAGTTTGAGCAAGCTCTGGGAGATGGTGAAGGGACAGGGAAGCTTGGCTTGCTACAGTCCATGGGGTCACAAAGAGTTGGACATGACTTAGCAACTGAACAACAATACACAGACAAAGTGTGTGTCTGTGTGTATAGTGTACCTGTGGCACAAAGGACCTGTGAAATTTGAGCTGAAGATTAGGGCATTAGGGGAGCTGACTTTTGAAGGGTAGTGAAAGTTGCTGTCATGTCTGACTCTTTGCGACCCATGGACTATGCAGTTTATGGAATTCTCCAGGCCAGAACACTGGAATGGACAGCCATTTCCTTTTCCAGGGGACTTTCCCAATGCAGTGATCGAACCCAGGTCTCCTGCATTGCAGGCAGATTCTTTACCAGCTGAGCTACAAGGGAAGCCCTTTGAAGGGTAAGGAGACTGCTAGGGAATAGGGAAGAAGTTTAGAGAAGAACAAATGTGTGTGTGCGCACTTAAAAACAGAGTTCTATGGGGAGACTTAGAGTTGCATTTATTCTGCCCAGTGACCCTTTCTTGATGTTGCATCTATACAGAGGTGTCAGCCTTGCAGCATGTACAGCAGTAGCCCATCTTTTCAGATTGTGCACTGAAGGGGCAGGAAGTGGGCTGGCATCTCATGGAGCACCCTCTGTAAGAACAAGGGCACTGCCCCGGGTGTTTCATGTGTGCTGTGTAGCCTAATACTCTAGACAGCTCTGAGGAATTTAGTGATCCTGTTGTAAAGACAACAAGCCCTGGAAGGTGCAGTAAATGACTAAGGTCAATCTCCCAGGTTTGACCCAGTGAGTCAAACCCAGTCCTCTTAATTTTGAATCCTTTTCATTTATTCTTAACCCTTTCTTAATGCTCTATGTCATTAAGAAAAAAATGAAGTCATATTTATTGTACCTTGATTAAGGAGGTGGGGAAGTATTTGGACGTTTTAGAAAGCGAACTCTCTTTGATGGTTCTCCCAACCTTGGTGCTTTTCCAGTGCTGAGTTCATGAGGGCTCTGAGTTGCTGCATTTGTACTTTGTATGTGATTACTTTTTGCTGCAGAGTGGAAGCTGGTACAGTCTTTCTTGAACAAGATCCATGGCAGTTTGGTTTCTTAAACACCAAAATGACTTTATGATAAATCTGTTTTCTCTTTGAAACATGAACATAGATGATGGCAAAAAATGGAATAGTAGTATACTTGGGAAATGCAAAAAAGCTTTGTCTTACTCTAGTAATGAAGTGAACATTAAGCAAAGAGTTTAGAGTAAAAACATGAATAAAAGCATGGTTCTTCAATTTCTTACTTGTTATTTACTATTGTGGACATTTGCTGAAAGATGGTCTTCAGCCATGATATGTATGTAGATTTGTAAAAATCTTGAGTTAACATTTAAATTATCTACCTAAGCTATTCCTACTGATAGTTGATTATACCTTCAGTCTGTTGTAGTAAGCATAGTATAAAATGTTAAGTATTTTAAGTGCCTGAAAATCGTTACTGCCTTGGGAAGGAAATTCAAAGTATAGAGTGGGTGTGATGAATGAGTACCACTGTGTAACAAGCTATGTGTGTGTGTTCCTCCTACACAGTGTTCTAAAGCATAGCCTTCTTAAAATTGGTCACAGATATCATCCAGGGAGTTTTAAAGAAAAATCAAATTGTCCTCCTAATGCTAATACACCCTCTGAAAATGCGTGCACTTTTCTTATCAAGGCACACACACACTCTGGCTTCACGCTAGTTAGAGGCATGCCCTTCCTGTGGGAACACCCTGCTTGGGTCACAGCCTGAGCAGAGCTCCGCATGAGTGGCAGTGCTGGTGGGTGACCCTGCACAGCTGTACACAGTGGAACTGGCCATGGAGAGCAGAGGAGCCAGACTGCAAGTCTTGTTCTGGGCTGGCTCCAGGAGCTAGGTTAAAAGCAAAGGATATGATGCAGAACTGTCACTGGGCAGATCTGCCATAGGGAGAAAAAGATAAAGTGAGCCTGAGAAAATGGTGAGCAAAGGGAATCCTGTTCCCCTGCTGTCCCTCAATCTCCTTGCTTTTACTTACTGGTGAGCAAAGGAATCCTGTTCTCCTGTTGTCCCTCAGGCTCCTTGCTTTCCAACTCTGGCCAGGATTCCATTCCTATTTCAGCCCAGTCCTGATAGAAGAGACATGAAAAAGAAGGGGAAAAAACTGTCTAGGGATGGGAGGAGGGAAGGAGGCTTAGGAGTGATGGGATATATATATATGTATGTATGTCTATATATATATATGTATGTATGTATGTCTATATATATGTATGTATGTATATGATATATATATATGTGTGTATAGCTGGATTCACAGAACAGTTGTTCTGTAATACTGACTATTGTACTACAGAAACCAACACAAAATTATAAAGCAACTTTCCACAACTTAAAAAAAAAAACATTTTTTAAAAGAGATTGGTATTGACATACGCACACTACTACATATAAAATAGATAACCAGCAAGTCCCCACTGTATAGCACAGGGAACTCTACTGAGTACTTTTTAATGACATATATGGGAAAAGAATCTAAAAAAGAGTGGATATATTTATATGTATAATTAATTCACTTTGCTATACAGCAGAAACTAACACAAGATTTTAAACCAACTACACTTCAAAAAAATTTTTTTAAAAGAAGGATTCTAATGGAGATGTTACTTGCCTCAGATGATGCCTCAGAAAACCCAGCCAGCCAGTGAGGAGCACCTGACATCAAGACTCTTTCATAAAGATACGAGCACTGCTCAGCAAGTGTAAGTGAAAAAAAAAAAAGTAAAAGTGTTAGTAACTCAGTTGTGTCCGACTTTTTGTGACCCCATGGACTATAGCCCACCAGGTTCCTCTGTCCATGAAATTTTCCAGGCAAGAATACTTGAGTGGGTAGCTATTCCTTTCTCCAGGGGATCTTCCTAACCCAAGTCTTGAGCATTGCAGGCAGATTCTTTGCTGTCTGAGCCACCAGCTCAAGTGGAAGAACATGCAATCCTAAAGGTCTTTGATTATACCTCTTGGAATTTGAGTAGGTAAGGGCCAAAAATGAAAGCAAATAGGACTGAGAACTACAATAAAGTTTGCTGTATTAACACTCTGGCTACCATGATGTTAAGGACGAAAGACTATATGCCAATACTGTGATAAAGTGAAAGTTGCTCAGTCGTGTCCAACTCTGCGACCCCTTTGGAATTCTCCAGGCCAGAATACTGGAGCTATTCCCTTCTCCAGGGGATCTTCCCAACCCAGGGATCAAACCCAGGTCTCTTGCATTGTAGGCAGATTCTTTACCAGCTGAGCTATCAGGGACTAAATGCCTTCCTTATAGTAGAGCAAGGGGTTCAAGCTTGTTAGCTTTCTCTTAACTTTCCTGAGAACTCTCCATTCCAAGTGTTTTGTCCCTTGCTGCCCGATGGAGCATTTCCAGAAACCCAGTGAAGAGAGAAACTGTGCACTCAATGATAGGTTTGTAATCCCCTTTGAATTTCCCAGAGTACCCCTCTGCTAAGTCACTTCAGTCGTGTCCGACTCTGTGCAACCCCATAGATGGCAGCCCACCAGGCTCCCCTGTCCCTGGGATTCTCCAGGCAAGAACACTGGAGTGGGTTGCCATTTCCTTCTCTAATGCATGAAAGTGAAAAGTGAAAGGGAAGTCGCTCAGTCGTGTCCGACTCCTAGCGACCCCATGGACTGCAGCCTACCAGGTTCCTCCGCCCATGGGATTTTCTAGGCAAGAGTACTGGAGTAGGGTGCCATTGCCTTCTCCGACCCCTCTAGGTACTGCTGACTTTGTCAGCCATTAACCAGGCACATCGTATCTGGGCAGATGAAAAGGATTCTTTGATATGTGTTGTTCCCTTGCTTTTCTTTTCACATCCAACAGCTCCAGGCTCTGGTTTCAGCATCATGAAAGAACCTATCTCTGTGGGGACACACATCCTGATTACTGTTCTCTGGTGCAGAGAATACTTTAGTAGAATCTTCACAAGGACATTTTGTATAACTATTGGTGTTAATATTTTGAACGCTTTGGAAATCTAGGAAAGTATGACACTCTGTGAAGTGAGAAAGACTTTTTTTTTTTAGCTATAACTGTGTTCATGTAATCAGGAATTGAAAACTAGAAGACATAGCTCCTTAATTTTCTTGCTCTTGTGTAGTCAAGGTTTTCTTCCTGATTCTCATTTGTTTATTTAATGTGTTCACATGACTTTTTCTATAGCCCTGATAAGACAGACACTGTAGCCTTATTTTGATGATCATTGAAAGTGTATTTATTCTCTGCAATGGAATACTTTTCTCTGGAGACCTGAGCGTCAGGCCTGGCAGCAGAGTGACAGGAATCTTAATTGGAACTGCCTTCTCATAAACTATTCCTTTAGGAGAAGATGTGTCGCTTTACATGAGAAAAGGTCCCCGTCAGATTTACTTATTATAAACATAACCTGGTGGAACTAAATGTTATTAGCACATGGAAAAAATCTGGGAGAAATATTTTTTAAATGCTTCTCTTGGGAGTAGCGTTAGGACCATTCAGTCGTTTAAATATTTTAGCTGCAAAATTCTTTCTTCGCCTGGCAGTACCTCCAGAAGCCTGGCAAGCAAGAGGCCCCCAGGGTATGCACCCTGTGCCCTAGGCTCCAGAGCACACAGTCTGCAATACACAGTCTAAGGAAGAATATTTTGAATTGTGCAGAAAGTGATTATTTTCTTCTTACCTTAATTCTTGCAGAGTTGTGCCAGAGTCCGTAACTGGATTGTTGACACAGAAAAGTTTGAGAAGAGTGAAATGAAGGGGAAAAGTTTGAATTCCATCAGTGAGTTTTCACGTTCTTGGATCTTTTGAAATTCTATATTATTGCCTTTAGAGAGATTTTCTCTCTCTTTTTAATCAGTGGATTATTGAAACAAACGAGCAGATGTGTCTGCTTAATGTTTGGGGGTGAGGATGTTACCATGGGTGGTTTCCTAGAAAGTGTCAGCCCACTTGACAGACAGGAACCGTATGCCAGATGAAATTTTTTGGCTTCTCCGGATGTCAAGTAAAATGATAAATCCTTGATTTGGTTGGGTGGTCAAAACTATAAGGACAGGTTGGGGACCTAAACGTTTATTTTGAAAAACTGAGAAGTGAGATTTTAAAAGTTCCAATCCTGCCTGACCCCAGAAGCTTACTTTTTTCAGCCCAGGACCCAAGAACAGTGTCACTGGACCCAAAGGCTGTCTGTTCGTCACGGTCGACAGCAATTCAAAGTGCAGGTCTGTGGGAGCGCCCCTCCTGTAGAGCAGGGTCAGTTTCAACTGACAGTTTGCCTGTGCCAGCCTGTTATCCCTTTCAGTTAGTACAGTCGCTCAGTCGTGTCTGACTCTTTGCGACCCCATGGACTGCAGCACGCCAGGCCTCGCTGTCTATCACCAACTACCGGAGTTTACTCAGACTCGTGTACTGACTCATATCCCTTTATCCCTCATGAGATCCCTGTGTGTGTCTGCGCAGAGACGACTCAGGCTGTGGTTTGTACTGCAGGCATTACAGAGCCATCTGCTCAGCATAGCAATGTCTAAAATGTTGCAGAGTGAGGAAGTCTAACTGTGGCCACACTTCTGAGGTCAGCTTTCCAACTTGGTAATGAAACTAATTTTGATTTTTTAAAAAAGTATTTCCTGGCCTTTTCTTAATAATTTGTAAATGTAGGATTTCTTAGTTGTCTGATAGTCACTCTGCAGAAACAGAATGGCCCCCTCAGCCACTCAGCGTTTGATGCCGTTTTGAGACTGATAACAGCACATGTGGACCAAGAGGATAGGAAAGGGTTTGTCACTCACATGGTGAGGCTTTCGGGGCTAAGAGGGTGGGTTCTAGTAGGTCCAAATATGTCTTCGGAGGGCAAGTAGGGGTGATTGATCAGCGTTGGTGTTTATTGTGGTTAGGAGGTGGGGCTGGAGGATTCTCCATGTAGCCAGAGGCTTGTGTGGTTTGAACTTTCCACCACCATCAAGGGAGAGAGACCTCAGACTTTTCCTGTATTTTCCCCCAGGTGTGGAGCAAGCAGGGAAGAGGGAGTGGTGGGGCTTGAGAGCTGTCACCACACATCAAAAATGGAGGCGGACTCCATTGCATTAGTGTACCATTTTGCTTGAGTGATAGACACATTTTAGACACAGACATTTTTCTTTGGCACACTGTGAAACTCAGTCACTTATTGAAAACAAAATGTGTTTGAACAGTATGCTCACAGCATTTATAATTTCTTGGTGTAAGGTCTGTGCTGCAGGACCCATTGTGGACCAAGGTACTTGAGCTCATGCATACAGAACATGCACACTGATGACACTCAGAGGGTCTCTGGATATCTGAGATAATATTAGATGATAAGGATGTGTGTGACCACTCTCTGTTTTAACCTTGTCTTCATTATACAAAACTTTATTTAAATAAGCTGGATTTTTCTTGGGTCCTCCTCTCTCCCTCCCACACTCTACCTCCCAGCCCCACCCTACTGCCAGGATGGTGAGTAGAAAGAGAAGTGTCTCTTGTGTGCTCTTGATAATGGCTTTATTGTCACAAGTGGAGAAATAAACAATCCCTTCTTTTCTATTTGACGTCCTCCATAGTAGAAACAAATAATATTCAGTAACTCAAAAGAGTAGGTCAGCCCCATTAAGCTAGCTCAGGGTGGATTTTGCACTTCTGTGCACTTGTTTCTCTCTGTTTTGGCAGAAAGTCCCATTGATAGACATTTTTCATTTCATCATGTCCATCTGAGTTTTTGCTTTGCTATGGCAGATGAGTAGCAACTCCTGTTTGGAGTATTTCTAAGCAGACATCATTACAGTTGTGTTCTTTCTTAATCGTTGGAATTTCTGAAGGTTGGCTGTACTCAGAATCATGCCCTAAGGAAATTCTGAACCTTCCTTAAGGTGTCTCATGAAATCATCTCTGAGTGGAGGGAGCTTACCAGTATATTTAGTGGAGATTCTTGATTAGCTCTTTAGTTATCATAAGAAGATGTCAGCCTATTGATAGCTTTTTAAAGGATATGAACTTTTCCACTTATTCAGCAAAAGAGAATAATTACACTCCAGCCTCAGCCTATTTGCTAGAAAACTCTCACTAAAAGTTGACTGGGAGGAATTATAGATACAACGAATTTTCAGAAGATATGAAGCCTGCCAGTCTGGCTTGGTGATTTTCAACCTCATCTATCAAGCCTTAATACACAGGGCCACCTTTACTATCCTGAAATAGTAGTAAATGAAATTCCTAATAATATAACTTACCCATGCAAATTACTCTAAACGCTAGTAAGAATATCTTGTGTGTGTCAGTCACTCAGTCATGTCTGATTCTTTGCGACCCCATGGACTGTAGCCTATAGCCCATCCATGGAACTCTCTAGGCAAGAATACTGGAATGGGTTGCCATTTTCTTCTCAAGGGATATTCCTGTCCCAGGGATTGAACCTGGGTCTTCTGCATTGCAGGGAGATTCTTTACCATCTGAGCCACCAGGGAAGCCAAGAATATCTTAACCATATATAAATAACAAACAGAAGGAAAGAAAGTATATTGAAAATAATGTGCAGTTCAGTATGTAGAGGCTGGAGCAAAACTCTTCACAAGACGCAATGAAACAGTTGCCTGTCTGTAGCTACAGGTAGAATCCTCATGCTGCATATAGATGCAGAGTGACACAAAAGGATATTTTGCTGGAAACGCAGAGGTACCACAAAGGGCATGCCCTAGGCAACGTGATTTTCTGAAATACTGAACAACTTTCAGTAAAATTCCTTACAAAACAAAACAGTAGTCTTCTCACGGTTTTTATTATGGTAGCATTCCTGGAAAATTCAGTATTATCTTGATGCAAAACAGATAAAAATTTGCCTATATGTAAAATAGAGTTCAATTCTGGGCTTAGGGTTTTATAAACAAGCTTTTCACTTATTTACATGTCTGTCTTCCCAAGCGGCTCAGTGGTAAATAATCTGCTTGCCAATGCAGGAGACTTGGATTCAATCCTTGGGTTAGGAAGATTCCCTGGAGAAGAAAATGGCAACACACTCCAGTATTCTTGCCTGAAGGATCCCATGGACAGAGGAGCCTCGATGAGCTTCAGTCCCTAGGGTTGCAAAGAGTCGGACACGATTGAGCTTGCATGCACACACATGTCCATTGGGGCACTTAAATATGCAGGATTGAGGGCAGTTCTTTGCATTTGGTGGCTGTCCTGTTCTTTGCCTGGCTACTGTCCAATAAAGGCCAATAGTATCCCCCCTCCTGGGACAACTAAAAATATCTGTATGCATTTCCAAATTGCTCCCTACAAGGTTGTACTGCCTGCTTTAAGAACCACTGCTCATCTACTCTAAATCTTATATCTAGATCAAGATATCAAGGGAGAAAATCAGAAAACTACATATGAATTTTGAAGACTCTCTATTAACTTTTACTTTTTATGCAAAGTTTACAAAATACACTTATGTTGGTATTAAAAGTATCACCAGGTAGGTCATTCAATGATAGTCATAATGTCTGAAGGAAATTTTCCATTAGATCTCAGGGCCTGAAGAATCTAGAGTTCATTTCAGTATTTTCATCTTTTTATCTTGTATTAGGCTACATTTTCTTTTTTGATTTTAATGCTAGGAGGCTTACAGCCGTATTTGCAGGCCATTATTAATAATTATGAAGACATATATATATATACACACACACACACACACACACACATATATCTCCTCTCAACATCACATTGTTTCCTATTTTCTCCTGGCTCGAATTACGTTTCTAATCTTTAAATGCTTGTATTGATGCCTCAGATCCTTCTGAAAATGAGTATATGTAAATAAGAAAAGTGAATAAAAACATTTAGGAGCTCTACCTGAAAATTTCTGGAATCCCAGGGGGTACTTTAATGTTATTTAGGCATGAATAAAGTGGTGCTACACCTTGTTAGTTCTGCCTCCAAAATGAAGTGTCTCCAGAATCCCAGGTTGTTCCACAAATAAGCCATTCTGCTTGCTTCCTAAATTTTTTCCACCCCTATTTTCAGAACTAAAATTAAGAAGTGTGCTGCGCCGATTCCCCTGCAGGGAAAACTCCACCAACTTTCCCAGGGGAAGGGAAGACAACGGTGTCCCAGCTTCCCGAATTTAGACTGCCACACCCCGTAGGGGGTGGACCAGTGGAGGCCTGCCACCTTCAACACCCCCACGCCCGAATTACCTATGCCCCACAAACCTGAGGCCGCCAGAGGCCCCTCATGAGCTGTTCGTGGCACCTAACACCTCTCCATGCTTGATTTTCATACAGAAGACAGATTGGCATGTTAATAGTTACATGCTGAAAATTTGAAGAATGAAGATGATGTAAACACTGGACTGTTAGGATTCTGGAGTCTACTTATAATATCCCTAACTGCTGGATTCTCCTGCTGCAGCTTTTCTTGGACAGTGACTTACTTTGATTCTTTTGAACCAGGAATGTTTCCTCCTACTCCTCTTTCACCTGCCAGGTTCAAGAAAATGACCGGTCATTCCTTCCACATGGGCTACAGTATGGCAATTTTGAATGGCATTGTAGCTGCTCTGACTGTAGCTTGGTGCCTCATGTAAACCTGCACTGAAGCAAAGTACTGGACAAAACTTAGTCATGATTACTTTGTAATAACAGAAGAACATCACTGCCTATTCGGAAGACCAAGAAAGTTGCTGCTCATTATGTCTTTCAGATACGAGTCATATCATCATCATTATGGAGGACTTTTTAAGCATCATTCTAGAGCCTAGGCATTGGGAATATATAAGTATTAAGTTTCAAGTACTTAAAAGTATAAGATGTTTACCTCATCTTTTTACTTTTGTGTGTGTTGTCCTTATAAGTTGTAGAAAACAATTTAATGGAAATCAAACTCAGAAACCTAGATGCAGAACATCCTGTATCAAAGCCTGCTTTTCCATGTATATACTACATTTTTGCTAAGAAATACTGATAGTACTTTTGAGATAGAAATATTTCTTATTTATTCATTGTATTAGAAGAGCAAACAATGCCTACTACTTTGACATTTTATAGAAGCTACTTTTAAATCAGAATATTTAGTTTTCAATATATAATCAATAGAAGGTGCACATATTTTTTTAACGGGGTATGGTTCTTTGGTTTTTTTTTTTTTTTTTACATATTTTCCTACTATATATTGAATTTGTATCTTTTCAAATTGTTGCATCTAGGCAAATGTAAATGTTATTTTTTATCTGGTGCAAACCTAATACTTTCCATTTTTAATAAATATTTTGTCTTTTAAGAAAAGCACATTGGCCTCACATTTAAAACTAAGTAAACTTATTTTTGACAAAAAAGTAACTGAAAAAAGTTTATTTAAGGAATGATAATATTGAGGAAATTTAAAGCTATTCCCTCTTTCCATTTTCACATTGCCAAATATTTATCTTGGTGCATATACGGTTACTTCAACAGAACTGATAATATCCTGTTTTTAATAAATATAGACTTGACATTTTTATATTTAGGAATGCTTGAATTAGTTTGGTTTTAGTATCCAAAATTTGGTTACCAAAATAGAAAAAGTATTTTGATACAGTGTGTGTACATGTATAATTTTTTATGTATAGTTTCCTTATTTTCTTGTTTAAATGTTCTTTTCGTAATTGTGTTGTTTTGTTTTTGTTCTCATTCTAATTAAGCCTTAATTGTTCCAATTCCTTTCTAAATACCTGCTTAGGAATAGTCACTTGAATTTAGAAAGATGGACTATTTAAAATACTGTCTTCCCTGGCCATAGGAAAACCTGCCTTAGGATAGCATTGTGTAGCAAAACTGCTTATTCAGGCCAAATGGGAAATGAATATATGCATCTGTTCATGTTACCTGCTAACTGTTGTTACTGAGTAAATGATTTAATAATGTTTCTAAAAGTCTTAACCTTTTTTTCTTTCTACCATTCAAAAACCTTTCATTGGAAATGCCAAATGCTGCTCTAATTTAAATTATCTAAAGTGTTTAGAGTAATAGGGGAAGGGGGTGTTTTTGTAAGACACACATATTACACACACATACACACATCCCATGGCTTAATTATTCCTTGCAGAGTAGTGCTTCCTATCTTCTTTCCCACCCCACGAACCCTTCTCCTTCTCCCTTCCCTAGCAACCTTGGTTCTAAAGGGCTCTTCTATTGCAAAGGAACGTATAAGTAACAAAATCAGTTTTCTCTCTACCTCCAAGAACTCCCCAGCACCCTCAAATTTGGAAAACTTCTTCCTGGTTTTTATGCCTATGACTAAGACCCTTTATATGTAAATATCTATAAGATACTATATCTATATAATATGGATACATATAAATATTCAGTGTGTATCTCTTAAGCTACTTCTGGAACTCTGTTTCTTTTGCACTGGGACTCCTCTTTCTTGGGAAACTCCTCTCTGCAGTCTAACATAGGATGCAAATATAAACTATCCTACTTCCTTAGCAGGGTGATTGACTGAGGGTAGGTATCTAACCAAAGCTAGGCCACTCCTAGTTTCTCATCTTCCCTGGCCACAGTGATTGCAATAGGAATAAAGACATGACTTAAATTAGGCTAGTCTCTTCCCAGAATTTTTCAGGTTGAAATTAAGGTTAATTAAGCTGGGAAGATACAAACCCAGAAGATGCTGGCAACCACGGTTTAGCCAAATTCCGTGGGACAGAATAAGGCTGACATGGATACTGCTAATATTTCCTGTAGTCCCTGATGCCCAGTGGTGACCCTGCCATTCTTGAAATTTGGTTTATTCACAGTTTTGGGAGCTAGAAGTCCAAGAATAGGGTGCCAGCATTATTGGGCTCTAGTGAAGATAGCTGTCTTACTGTGTCTTCACTGGTGGGAAAGAGGCTAGCTGTCTTCCTTTAAGAAAGATTCTAACCCCATAATGAGGGCTCCACTCTCACTACCTAATTACCTCCCAAAGGCCCCACCTCCTAATACCATCCTGTTGAGTTTTAGTTTCAACCAGTGAATTTGGTGGTATTTAGGGGGCACCAACATGCAGTCCATAAAATACCAGTAGCAAAAGTAGGTTCTTTGAAAAGAAGATAGACTTCTAGTAATAAAACAGATCTTAAAAGAGATTTTCCATGTTTGTCTATTTTTCCATTTCTGCCTGTTTACTTGATTATATCAGGAACTTGTTGCAAGCAACAGATACCATCTAACTAACTTAAGGAAAAGGAATTTAGTGGAAGGATATCCAGTGACTCTCAGAACTGGTAGGCAGGAATCAAAAAAATACTGAAAGGTGAACGAGGAGGAAGCAGAGGAACTGTTGGTAGGAACAGTATGATCAGGATAATAAAATAAATCCTTTTTGTCATTTGTTCTTGTTCCTTGCAAGATCAGCTCAAGGTTCAGACTCTTTGGATAGATTGCCAACCGACCAAGATTTGGTCATGTGCCTCCTCTGTTTAGCTTCTGTAATTTGGGATGAGCAGCCCCAAAAGATAAACATTCACTACAGCTCATTCTTGACTGTTCAGTTTCCCCACACATACCATTCCTTTCATACTTGAATTTCTAAAAGTAAAGCATGCCTAACAGTGCAGCTATTGTTTACTACATCTGAGGCCAGGACTTCAGAGTAGGTTCATTCTTCTAGTTTTGGACATTCTACAAAATATGCTCTTTTTAATCCAAATGACAGGAAAGAAATTTCTTAAAATACATATCGTATATGACATCAAGAAGATAGGTAGCAGCTACTGTCTTAAGATCCTGGTCACAAGACCTTCCTTTGCAGCTGTTCTTTTTGCTTTGGCCACTATCTTGGCAAATTAGGTTTCTTCCCTAAGAGTGAACAAATGTACTTCTGACGTGTCTAATGTCTTGTTGATTCTTCGCTACCATATATGGTAGTACAACACACCCCAGAGTATCTTTAGTTTTCCCTCTATACTCTTCTCTGCTCATATCATGTGATAGCAACTGTATCACAAGGGTAAAACACCCCAACTAACTTAGCAGTCTTTTTTTGTTTTGCATGATTACCTGATGGCACAAAGAATCTATAATGTGGCTGTTCGAACTCTTCTGAACTAATTTCTTTTGAACTCTTTAATTATGTACTTAAATCTTTAAGAACAGCAGAGTTCAGAGTGGGGAACAAAGGGCAAAAACTTTTTGAGGATATCACTGGGTGTAATAGTGAGAGGCCTCTTGGTTCCTGGACCTATGTAACATAGGAATGGGAGAAATAGCATCAAAAATCAATTGTTGGATAAAAATATGTACTACGTCTGGAGAAGACCCCAACTTTAAATCTTGTGTCTTAACTGGCTCCGTAACTAAATCTTCAGTAGATTATTCCAGTACTAGCTAATGGGAATTCCCTGGCAGTCCAGTGGTTAGGACTCGGACCCTTCACTTCTGGGGCCCAGGTTTGATCCTTGATCAGGGAACTAAGATCCTGCAAGCAGAAACAAAACCTAGCAGCTGATAAAGAGATTAACAAAATAAGTACATCATCTGACCTCTTCTGTGGACTGTGTTTTTTGGCTAGAGCAGTGTTGTATGAGAATCCATGATAATATATAAACTATTCAGTAAATCCATAAATAATGGTGCTGCCAGATGTATCACAGGTGAGAAAAGCAAATCTAAGACCATAGTGTGTTTACCAATGAGGACAAAACCACTGAAATGTTAACTCCTAATGCAGTTATCTAGCTACCAGGTAACAGGGCTTACTGCCCTGCCCCCTTCCCCTCCCCCAATATGTGACACCATGAAAGGGCGATGGGGGCGAAGATGGGGTGGGAACAGGACAGTAGCCAGGATCACCTCTGAAGTCACACTTGTGTCTGTGGATTCCATCCTTGCCATCCCGCACTTTATTCTCCCATCAAACATGGCTTGACAGGAGGACACTAACACAGAATATGTTATCTTGTCTACTTGATTATTTAGAGTCTCTTTCACAGGGCTTTGGTATGTGCATTAACATATCTCAGACATACTCTCATATTCTGGATCTGCTTCCCAGCCTTTTCTTAGTTCAGTCACTCAGTCGTGTCCAACTCTTTGCGACCCCATGAATCGCAGCACTCCAGGCCTCCTTGTTCATCACCATCTCCTAGAGTTTCACTCAGACTCACGTCCGTTGAGTCCGTGATGCCATCCAGCCATCTCATCCTCAGTCGTCCCCTTCTCCTGCCCCCAATCCCTCCCAGCATCAGAGTCTTTTCCAAGTTGGCACCAATTCTTTTCCAAGCCCCTGACAATCCAGCCACACTGCTAGTTCCCTCTCCATGACTATGTATAATCCTTATTGCCTACCATGTCTCTTCAGGCTACAGAGACAACACTGAACTGCTTGAAGTTCTCCCTAGGAGGCTTTTCCTTGCCTGTTCTTCACTGCCACCTGTGAACAGGAGGTTTCATGGCCTTCACCACCTCGTTTATGACTAGTAGGAACATAATATCTGAGCCACCTGGAAGTCAAGCTGTGATTTTTTTTTCTGAATCAATCAGTTGTCCATAAGGAACTCTCATGCGGCCATGGTTTTGAGTTGAATGAAAAGAGGCAGCATGACAGGAGAACCCATATGGGGAATGAGAACATGCAACTAATACTCAACTAATACTTCAGAACTCAGACTAGTTCTGCTGAACGATGGAATTCCAAAGATGTGCCTAACTCAGTAGTTCTCGAGGATTAATTTTGCCTCACAGTGGCAAACTTTAGCAATTTAGCTTAAATATTTAGCAGTGTTTAGAGACATTTTTTATGGTCGAGAGTGAGGGATGTCACTGGCAATCAGTTGATAGAGCCCAGGGATGCTGCTCAACATCTGTAAGGCCCAGGACAATTCCCCACTAGAAAGAATAATCACCTCAAATATCAGTAGTGCCAAGGTTGAGAAACCCTGATATATATATATACATGACTAAGTGAATTAGACGATGTCCTGTTCAGAATGGACAGCTCAGGTAACGGTTATCTGGAGTCCCAAGGTCAGGTGTTTGTTCTTCAAAAGGCCAAGTAGAAAGAGCCTATATCTCAAAAGGAAATTATAATCCTAAGAGTACTTAACTGCTGACTACCCTGTGGACTTCTGCTTGGCAAGATCTGTCATAGACACTAGTCATTAACTACTATGACTGTATATTATTGAGATTCCCCACATGGTGCTACTTCTGGTCAAAGAATTCATAAAAAATAAAATCCACCCACCAAACATTTTCTTCCCATCTCTATATGCTATCTGTTTTTGTGCTCGAGAGTACTTCCACAAAGTTTGCATACAACAATGCTATTATTGTTGAATTGGAAGCTGAGACTGCATTTACCCATTCCAAATTCCTTAAGCACTGGGTACACAAGCAAAATGGATGTTAGGGCACTGACTGGAGTGATTGCTAATACGCCGAGAGGTAACTGAGTTGGCTGCTACACAATAGGAGCCAGAAGGAGAAAAACCCAAAGGCCCCGAAACCCAAATAGAGTTGTTTCCTTGTTAGACTCATACTGCTAGTAGGATATTACAACAGCCTTACACAGGCAGAGCCTCAAGTCCCTCAGACATGAGGTTTTCGTCATCCCACTGGATTGAAGTCCTACACCTGGTAAGAGTTCTGGATGAAAGTCAAGGGAATATTAAACAGATATTAGACAAGGTAATAACCAGCTAGGTATTGTTTTGGTCCTCACAACTACTTTCAAAATAGAAATAGCTAGAACCTATATCCGTAGTTTTTTTGGAATGGCATGTATATAGTCTAACTTCCTTTTTATTTTTTTAATTTCTCACACTGTTGTTTGAAGGATTTTGACATTGGCTCTAACTACAATGTAGTGCATTGTTTGCAGAATATATTGTGATGGGATTAATTGTGGAATTGGGAAGGAATGGAATTCCCTGCAATCCTGACCATGGAACTAAATACAGTAACCTATGAGAACTTTAATTGTCCTCCTATGAGGAAGGATCAGTGCATTCTCAATTGAATGAGCAATGGTTGTACATTATGTTAGACGAGATAATTTTTTGAAGTGTAATTATGAGAAATAATGAGTATCTGTATATTGGGCAGGAGAAGGAGAGACTTTAGTGGGTATTTTGTCATTTATTGACTGCCAAATCCCAAAACCTGTTTTTGTTTGGGGGGATTCCTTGTTATGTGAATGTCTGTTAGAAGGCAAACCTCCACACTGCATTAGAGAAGGCTAAGAGAATGGATATTTTCTTTCTCACAAATTGATTGCTAATATGTAACCTTGTTGCCACCAATTTTACTGCTCCTGCCTGAGCTTTGAGTTGTGAAAGGATGGCATGATAACTAACAGAAGACTTAGAATTCATTCACAGTTGTGCCAGTCTGTGGCATTGGCAATGTTTTCTAGCTGCATTTTGCTCTGATCAGGCCAGTAATAGGATCCTGATCAGGCTGTTTTGATGCATAACTTTTGCTGTCTTTGCTACCAAGCTTTCCTTGGTGTCTGGCATTTTATGATCCTGGTTGTCTGACCTTTCTTCAATTTTGTGAGCTACTCCTTAACCTTATAATAAAATTATTTTGTTCCTAGCCAGCAAAAATTAGATTCTGATGTTTAAAATCAGGTACTAAGGATTCATATATCAACTTCCACCACTACCTGTCCACAAAGCTCCTTGAAAAAACTGTTCCACCACGATTTCATCCATGTAGACTTATTTATTTTACTAATTTTAAAAATTATTGTATGCTATCCCAGCCTTACTATTTTATAATCACTTGTCTTCCTAAAGAATCTTTTAGATTCTTTTAAAATGCATACACTACTTAGGCTGAAGCTTACACACAGCAGGTGCTCAGTAATTGAATATGACATGTTTTAAACACTTATCTATGCATAGAATTACAAAGTGATAAAGGAAATTTGTTTTTTAATTTTGGAAGAAATTACTTCAGATCTTATACATAAATTGACAATAAGAATACTTATTACAAGCACATGAGTAAGTGTTCCGTATACTAGTACAAATATCTTTTTATACAATGCTGATTTTTTTTTCAAAAAGGCAAAGAAAGTTAATAGGAATGTATAAGTGTGATATTTGAAATAAAACATATCCTTGGATTTCCTTTAGGTCTAACCATTTACAACTGACATTGGACTGAGCAGACAAGTGGTATAATCAAAGGGCAGTCAGAATGCAATTTATTTGTATTTTCATAAGTTCATGTATCAGAACCAAACTCCACAGAGTACAGAACTACAAGTCACTTGTAGTCATTGTACAGAACTACAAGTCACTTCTTGGAGTAAAAAGTTTCCAGCAGCATAAGATGGTTAGTCAAACATCAGCGCTTAGAATGATGGTATTTTTACTTATAATCTGAAAAAGTTGTGTACAACAAAACATCCAAATGTACAATTAACTAAACTCCCCTCAATACTGGAGTTTGGAAAAACTACAAGAATATCCCAGAAAGATGTACAAGTGGGCAGAAAAATAACATATGTTTAATGGTGGACACCCAGGTAGCATGGGAAGAAAATCCAAATGTTTTTACAAAGGACCACCTGGAAAGGTGTTAGAAACAAACTGAAATACTTGCTTTGGACTATAGGAGCCTCTGCTGCTCAAGAAAAAAGTATTGCAAATCCGTGCTGAAAAGATGGACCAAAATCCCAAGTTTAAGAGTAGCTTAAACGTGTGGCAGGGGTGAGGAGGACGTGAGGGGAGTAATCATTAGTGGTTTATTAAATCATGAAATGAATACAAGTAAAATGAGCATGGGCAAATAACCAATAAATAGACATTAAAATAATAAAGAATACTTTAGTGCTTGTAAGTGATAATGTCAGAAGAAAAATGTTCAGTGTTGCAAAGTTATGATAGTTTTTACCTATAGATATAGTATGGCCTAAAAATCTAGATAGCTTTGATAAGGGCTTCCCAGATGGCACAGGGATAAAGAATCCACCTGCCAGTACAGGAGACAAAAGAGGCATGGATTCGATCCCTGGGTTGGGAAGATCCCCTGGGGTAGGAAAGGGCAACCCACTCCAGTATTCTTGGAGAAGGCAGTGGCACCCTACCCCAGCACTCTTGCCTGGAAAATCCCATGGACAGAGGAGCCTGGTGGGCTACAGTCCACAGGGTCACGAACAGTCGGACATAACAGTGACTTCACTTTCACTTTTCACCTTCATGCATTGGAGGAGGAAATGGCAACCCACCCCAGTGTTCTTGCCTGGAGAATCCCAGGGACAGGGGAGCCTGGTTGGCTGACGTCTATGGGGTCGCACAGAGTCGGACATGACTGAAGCGATTTAGCAGCAGCAGCAGCCAGTATTGCCTGGAAAATTCCACGGACAGAGCCTGTTTGGGTTACAGTCCACGGAGTCTGAGTTGCACACAACAGAGCCACTGAGCATACAGCTTTGATAAAGGCTTATAAAACCATGAAAGAAGAAAGCTGCAGTCTTTAAAGGGGGAATGTTTCAGAGATATAATTAATCTTGTGGGAGAGAAAAAGATCTGGAAAGTAAGAGCTGTTTTGTGTTACCTCTGTGAGAGAGCATTAAACTGAATGAAAATCACTGCTTTGCCCTAACAGCTTTTTCTTTCCAACAAAACTCTTAATAGAACACAGCTTCCTTGCTGCCTCTTTGAGCAACATACTCCTGGTCTCTCCCGCTATTCCCAGAAATCAGCACTGTTTTACAGCTGCTTACATGAAACTAACTGCTGAGATGGGCCCATCCTGGACTCAATGAAACTCATATTTTCCTTCTCTCTAGAGAAGACTGCAAGACCAGCCAGTTAGCGGATTTGAATCAGCTCCAGAATGGACCTGGATATGCACTTTAGTGTGATACATCAGGAAAGATAGGAATTCCCAAGAGCGATTCAAAGTTAAAATCCTAACTCCCTCCAAAGTTTTGTAGATGGCTCTGCTGCTGAAAGCTTAGCCTTTTAAAGTACCATTTAAAAGTCTGTCAGCATAATTTGTATGTCAAAAGATAGGACTTCTTATGTCTGTATTTTAGCTAGATACTGAGAAAGTAATTACTCCAACTTCTAGGTAAGTTATAATCATTTATAATTCTTAGTGCTGTACAAATCTGCCCAAGGTGAAAGTATGCTGGATCTAAAAGTATAATGAGAGTATAATTTTCCATTTTGCCTTAAATACAACTGCTGCTTACATTGTTGGATGTTACAAGTTCCTATTAATATAAAACATAGATTGCTTGACATTTATTCTGTATCAGTTTTTATATAAAATTGTACTTTCAGGTTGTACAAATTTCCATTTGTATTCAAGTTTGGAGAAGCAAAATAAGGATTATACTTTTAAATATCATATAAACATCCAATAAGAAATATCCTGTAAAATTGACAGATAAATTGTTTTAAAGGAAATACAAGAATGAATCTCAGAAAATCTTTCTTAAAAATGTATCTTGATAAACACNAGCAATTTTTCATAGAAAAAATCTTAGATATATATTTTTTAAATTTTAGTAACTTACTGCTACCCACAACAGGAAAATACTCCCAACCCAACAATAAAAATTGTAAACAATTAGAAATGTCTTGGTATTTAAAAAAATAAATCTTAAGGGTATAGGTAACAGGAAATGGAAACCCACCCCAGTATTCTTGCCTGGAAAATCCCATGGACAGAGGAGCCTGGCAGGCTATAGTCCACAGGGTTGCAAAGAGTCGGACATGACTAAGCGACTTCACTTCACTTCACTTCATGAAATATGAATAGAAAAACCAAAGAACAAATTTTTAAAGTATATGATAGCAAAGTTCTTATTATAATTGTTCTGATTATTCATATATTCTTTTATAAAGGATTTTTTCTGATAATACAAGAAGAAAAATGTGTAGTAAATGGCTGATGTTGATACCATAAAGCTAGAGGGGTATAGGAGTGCGAAAGGCATCCTCCTTCCTGACTGATTCTCTTAAAGGCTTGGTAGGAACAATTCAGTGAGTGACTAATGAAACCTTTAGTTCAGCAATATGCAATAAGAACTTTTATCTCCTAATTTCACTTCTAGGGCTCTCTCCTAAATAATACAAAACACAGAAAAATCTCTATATGTGAAAGATACCCTTCAAAGCAAATAACATGTTATAGTGGGAAATAATGGAAGCAAACTAAAAGACTGGTAACATATGGTACAGAAACATAATGGAATATTATGCAGCATTTAAAAATGGTTATCAAGAGGAGTGACACCAGAAATGTTATAATCTTAAAAAGCAGGATACAAGGGACTTCCCTGGCAGTCCAGTGGTTAAAACTCCACACTTCCAATTCAGGGGGGACAGGTTCAATCCCTAAATTGAGCAGGATATAGAAGTATCTAGAGCTGAATTTCAACCATGTGAAATACTGCACAGAAAGAAGACATGGAGATTCACTGGAATATTGACAGATTTTCTTAGAACAGCTAAATTATAGGTGGTGATAGTTTTCTTCTTTAAGGATTTCTATGCGTTCTTTTAAAAAAAATTATGTATTTTTTGGCTATGCTGAGTGTTGCTGCACAGAGGCTTTCTCTAGGAGTGGTATATGGGCTTCTCACTGAGGGGGCTTCTCTTGTTGCAGAGCACAGGCTCCGGGTGCATATGGACCTCAATAGTTGAGGTGCGCGGGCTTAGTTGACCTGTGGCATGTGAAATCTTCCTGGACCAGCGATCAAACTGGTGTCCCCAGCATCGCAAGGTGGATTCTTAACCACTGAACTACTAGGAAAGCCCCTCCACATGTTCCAAAATTCCTTATAAATACGTATCATTTTGTAATTAGAAAAATATTAGAATTTTAAAACTAGGAATAGCCATTAACTACATATAGTTCTTGTGAGGATTACATAAGATCCTGGATATGAAATTCTCTAGCATATATAATACTGAGTATTTCCTTTAATACTAAGAGAAGGGGTGGCTTCACCACCTAGCAATCAGAGTGGCTTCCATTATTGTCAAAAAATGGTAACAAAAAATCCTGCATGCTGCACAGAATCAAATTCTGTCACTCCACACATTTTCAGAGATATTAATTTGAGAGTTGTTTTAATAGTTAAAAGCAGAAAACAACCTAAATGAATTACAATGGAGGATTGATTAAGTATATTTTGTTTGGTTTGGTTAATTATATTTAACCAAAGAATGAGATAGATAATGGAAGCCTTAAAAACCAAGATGTTCATGATATAGTTTCAAATGAAAGCTAAGTTGCAGAATGGAATTACAGTATAATCCTGGCTTTATCAAAGGCAAAATGAAACCAGGGAAAAAATCTTACATTTTATAGGTCTGATATAATATTCTTAAGAGACTAAACNAGTTGCAGAACGGAATTACAGTATAATCCTGGCTTTATCAAAGGCAAAATGAAACCAGGGAAAAAATCTTACATTTTATAGGTCTGATATAATATTCTTAAGAGACTAAACAGATGATATAGCTGAGTACCTGATCTACAAATCAGAAAAATGCCTCTAGCTTATGTGTCCAAATATTAAGATTTCAACTTTAAAATCAGCATAATCTGGATATTTTAGTGTTGCAAGACATCAGCAAATGACTAAGCTTGAGGTATCTGACAAGACTTTTGGGTGCAGGTAAAAGAAATGTACTTGTGCTACTTTATTATATGCATGCTATGGAATCTCAGACACAGGCTGAAGTACAAAGGTCTTGGCATATTCTCCCTGATAAGAGTGTTTTCATATGCCCGAGGTCTTTGGCCTGCTGTACCAGTTTGATGAGAGAAATTTATCCGAACAATGTGATGATTTATGGTGAATGCCTGTTTTTGTTCTGGGATGGAAGAGGTTGAAATGTGAGTAGCTGAGGTCAGTCACACAAGCACTACATGCATACATGACTGAATCCCAATAAAAGTCTAGCACACCAAGGCTCAAGTGAGCTTCCCTGGTTGATAGCACTTCACCTGTGTTGTTGGGAGAATTTAGTGTGTCCCTAAATTACTCTGGGTTTCCCTTGTGGCTCAGCTGGTAAAAAAATTCCACCTACAATGCAGGAGACCTGGGTTCGATCCCTGGGTTGGGAAGATCCCCTGGGGAAGGGAACAGCTAACCCATTCCAGTATTCTGGCCTGGAGAATTCCATGGAGCATATAGTCCATGGGGTCGCAAAGATTCAGACATGACTAAGCAACTTTCACTTCACTATATGACTCCGCTGAAAAGGGACACTTGGAAGCAATACCTGATTTCTCTTGGACTTCACTTCATATACCTTTTTCCTTTATTGATTTCAATCTGCATCCTTTTGCTGTAATGCATTGTAACCATGAGTGTAACATCCTTTGAGTTCTGTAAGTCCTTCTAGAAAATCACCAAGCCTAAAGGTGGTCTTGCGAACCCTGATACAAGAATTAACTAAAAATTTGTCAAAAGATAGCCACTCTCCTCATCCTAAAACCAACATAAGTGTTAAACCATCCTCCCCCAAATAAGGAGGTCTGCTTGACCCATACACCCATACACAGAGGTCCTTAATTAGAGGATGCTAGCACTGGAAGTTGATTTAATCTGACCTCATTCTATAACTGAGGAAATTAAGGATAGGAGGATGGCAGACAGGTTGAGGCTGGTTGATTCTTTCTTTACATTCTCACCACAGGAGCCTAGACTAATTCTCTGGCTTTGTAACTGAGTAAGGACAGTTTAGCTTGCAGCTGTTCTGTGGGAGCTCTGTGCTTCTCTCTCAGGCCACATGAACCATGGTACTCACTCTTGATCAGCATGGGAGTGGAACATGCTACCTAATGGTATACAATGGAATGTCTTAAAGTCCAAAACTCTCCTGGGGTATCCTGTACCAGTTTCCCTATCTTTTTTGCTGAAAGGATATACACTGATAGTCTTTCCTTTTTATATTTGGTCATACAGTCTGCTTTTGGCTCGGTGACCCATCAGGAAACTTGTGCCTTAGCATATTAATCTCCTAGGGCTGCTATAACAAATTACCACAAACTTGCTGGCTTAGAGCAACAGAAATTTCTTCACTCACAATTCTGAAGTTCAAAATCAGGGTCCTGGCAGGGCCACACCCTTTCCAAAAGCTCATGGGGAGACTTCTTCCTTTCCTCTTCCAGCTTCTGGTGATTCCTGGCATTCCTTGACTCGTATATGCATCATCACTCTAGGCTATTTTCCTCTGTCTTTTACTGTCTCCTATAAAGACATTTTAATTGGATTTAGGGCCCACTCTAATCCAGTATGGGCTTCCCAGGTGGCGCTAGTGGTAGCGCCAATGCAGGAGAGACATAAGAGACGCAGGTTTGGTCCCTGGGTCAGAAGGATCCCCCTGGAGGCGGGCATGGCGGCCCACTCCAGTATTCCTGCCTGAATACCATGGACAGAGGAACCTAGCAGGCTACAGCCCATAGGGTTATAAAGAGTCGAACACAACTAAAGCAACTTCGCATGCATGCTAACCCAGTATGATCATATCTCAATCTTTACCTTTAATTGCATCTGCAAAGACCCTACTTCCAAATAAGGTGACATTCAGAGATTCCAGGTGGGCATGAATTGTTGAGTGGAGACAGAATGAGGAGGTACTGTTTCACCCACTGTATTCTCTGAGACAAGACACCTCATATGTACTCTGGTGGTTTGCGTTTTGGAAATGAGGAATATCTGTGCGACTGAGAAAACCTGAAACTGTGCTTGGATGTTGTGGGTGTTCCTAATGTTTTTCTTTGCTTTCCAGCTCCTGCCTCTGTGTTTGCTTTGCCTGTTCTATTTTGTGAGCATTCCTTGTTAGACTATCCTGTGAATCTTTCAGTGTTCTTAGTATAAATTGTGGCAATTTTATTTTTATTACTTTCAGCATCTTTACTTTGAATCTCCTATTTTGGTAGCAAAAGCATTTGATTGTGGGTTGTAAAACCTATCACTAATCCTGGTCAGCTGAGTAGGAGCCTTGTGACATTCAGAAAATCATCTGAAATCTCAGATTCCCAAGTTGAGAAGTATTTAATGAGCCTAGAGGGCATGGCAACCCACTCTCGTATTCTTGCCTGGAGAATGCTATGGACAGAGGAGCCTGGCAGGATACAGTCAGTGGGGGCACAAACAGTCAGACATGGCTGAGCCACTCAGCACACAGCACACAGATCCTCTTTGAGGTCTCATCCTGCGTCAGTTTGAGTGGGTCCTCTGAGAAGAAGATGCCAAGAAAGTATCAAGGGTGCAAAAATTTGCTGGAGGAAATGCTTATAAAAGCTGAAGGGGTAAAGGAGCAGGAGGAAGCAAAGACAGTGATACCGTCTGAGTCCTGTGAAAGAAGAAGAGAAAGTAAGGAAGATTAGGCATTAAAAATCTGACTTTACCACAGCTCTGAGAAGGTCTCAGGGAGTCCCAGAACAAAGATTGCCCATTAGCAGAGTCCTGTCTGGGCTGCTTTTGGTACCTCTGCTGTGTCATTAGCTACAAGCAGCCTAGAAGGACCATAGTCTCAGAGTAGGGGATCCCCACTGCTGGGGATCCCAACATTAACTAGTGGGAATCACCAAACTCCAACTCTTACAACCAGTTTCTATCTTGAAGGAAGATCTGAATGGCAGACCTCTAGGATGGTGACAATGCCAATATCTTTAAAATAGTGAGCTTATGATCAGCATGGACTGCAGCTTTGTCTGTCTCCCCCATTCATATGGTGATGCCCTAACCACCAATGCAATGATATTAAGAGGTGTAGGTTTAGATGAAGTTAATGACTGGCTTAGAGTGCCTTTTTAAGAAGAGAAAGAGACTAGAGCTTGCTCTCACTCTGTGAGAATACAAGAAGATGGCTGTCTGCAAATAAGGAAGACAATTCTCCGTAGATACTGAACTTGCCAGTACCCAGGGCTTCCCTGGTGGCTTAGATGGTAAAGAATCAGCCTGCAATGTGGGAGACTCAGGTTAGATCCCTGAGTCAGGAAGATCCCCTTGAGGAGGGCATGGCAACTTACTCCAGTCTTCTTTCCTGGAGAATCCCATGGACAGAGGAGCCTGGCGGGCTACAGTCCACTGATTCTCAAAGAGTCAGACATGACTGATGACTAACACTTTCATTTTTCACTTTCCTAAGGGTGTGGCCTCCATGGTTGGCTTAGAGTGCCTTTTTAAGAAGAAAATGAGACCAGAACTCACTCACAGTCATGTGAGAACACAAGAAACTCTCCCTAGACCCTGAATTTGCCAGTATACCCTGCTCTTAGACTTGTCTCCAGAACTATAAGACTTATATTTCCGTTGTTGAAGCCTTCTGGTCAATGGAATCTTATTATAGGAGCCTGAAGTCAGATAATAAAGATACCTCATTTCCATTCTCCAGAGAGAGGGAGAAGGAGAAAGACTGTCCTCGAGTTCAGTCCGTCTCTCACTCTGAGAGCCACAGGCCAGGTTTGCTGGGAAGCTGTACTGTGAGTGTGCCTATGTTGTTTCATCCTGCTCCCCCATGCGATGCACATTTAGTTTTCTTCTCCCTCATGCCTCTACAGTCCTCTTATTCTGAAACTCCATCTACCTTCTCCCTTCCTTTTCTTGTACTAGTGATGGGATGGGGAATCCTGTGGGGACTAATGGCACCACTGTGGCCTCTCCTTTTGTAGAAGATCGCCTCTCAACTTTGGCTGCACTTCTGGGGACTTTTAAAAATGCCCAGGGCTCAGGACAGGCCCCACGACAAGTAAATCAGAATCTCGGAGGAGTGGAACCAGCCATAGGTGTGTTTTCAGGCTCTTCAGTTTGATTCAACGGGCAGGGAAGGTGAGAAGTTCTGCACAGAGGATCCTAGCCCAGGGGAAACACCCAGCACTGGCTAAATTAATAAAAGTACCACAGTAGCAGTATTTCCTTTTTCAAAAAAGTTTTAAAAGAAAGCATAGCTGTCTTTCTTACTTGCTATTTGAATGAGAAATAAGGGACATTAATTTCATTCAAAAAGGGAAACTATGAAAGTAAAGTTCATACAGACCCTCCTCCACTGTTGGTCATTTCAGAGTCTGCCATGTGCATTGTCGTAACTGGATCCTTGTTTTCGTATTACATTAATTTAATATTTCCTGCTGTGCTGTGTTTGAGAGGGAGTTATGTTTCAATAATAAGGGAAAAAAATTTGTGATCCTTTTGAGACAGAGCTGATTTCTGCAAGGCTTTGGTGAAGTTCGAGGTCATAGTCATGGTGGAAGAGCTGAGTTAGAGTAATTTTGCAGCAACACTGGACAGTTTTGGATGGGACTTGTTTGTTCAGGTTTACACTCTCCAGCGCAAGATCACTGCTGTCTGAAAACAGACACATATTCATTGCTCTTCCTCTATTTTCTCTGAGCCCATTATACAGTAGATATTGTGCTTGGGATCAGTGATACAAAGATGAATAAAAGAGGTTGAATCTACCAATATGGAAGTGGTAACCAATTTATGGTATATCAGTACAATAGATATGACTCTAACTTTCAAAGAGTAATGAGTTAGGTATATACTTATATACCTGGGGAAATTATTCATGATAAGGCTGTTAGATGTTTATAGTTTTTAAATTTATTTTATTTAACAAATGGTATGTGTATATATATGCATATTAAAATTTATAAAGAATTCATTCAAAAACAGTGATTATCAGTGGAAAGTGTGTTGGAGAAAGCTGAAAGAATCTTTCATGCTTTTTTTTTTTTTTACAACTTAAGAACAGTAGGATTTTAAGTGACTATAGGCATGGGGTTTTCTGTTATTCTTGATATTTAAAAAATATCTATAGGGCTTCCTTCATCGTTCAGTGGTTAAGAATCTGCCTGCCAATGCAGGGGACACAGGCTTGATCCCTGGTCTGGAAAGATTCCACTTGCCACAGGGCAACTAAGCCTGTGAACTGAAGTCACTGAGCCCGCACACCCAGAGCCTGTGCCCCACAACATGAGAAGCCACTGCAGTGAGAAGCCCGCACCACAACAAAGAGTAGCCCCTGCTCTCTGAAACTAGAGAGCCTGGGCACAGCAACGAAGGCCTAGCACAACCATAAATAAAAAGACATCTATAAAGGAAACCTGTTTCTTCAAGGAATTAGAGAAATAATTTCAAGACGTTTTAAAAGAACTTTGCCTATAAATCAAAGATGTTTTCTGGCTTCCAGGAATAAAAGAAGCTGAAAAAAAAAAAAGGAATTTAATAGCCCTTATCTTTTCCTGGTAGCCCTGCTTTGTTTTGAAACAGGGGCCCTGCACTTTAATAAACTGTTACCTCTTTACAACATTATGAAGCAAACTCACAGAAAAAACAAACAAACAAAAAGTTCTCTCAGATCATTTGCTTCAGATTAATCTCAAAGACAGAGAAAATCTCTTTAAAAGATACTGTAACAGGATTCCAACAGAAAAGCAAAATCAGTAGGAGATAGATACATGGATAGGTGTAAAGATACCTATATACTTATTTATAAGCCTATGCTTTACAATAAACCTCTCTATATACTATTATATGTATTATATATAAAATATAGCATGTTATCATATATTATTAATGATATTGGCTAGTCAGCCACTGGGGAAGCTTACTAGGCAAGTTCAGATGTATAGGGCAGGCTATTAGGAAAGGCAGGCTGAAAACTCTTAGACAGAAGCTGACTTCAGTCCATAAATGGAATTTCTTCTTCTTCAGGGAAGGAGCCTGGTGGGCTACAGTCCATAGGGTTGCAAAGAGTCAGGCAGGACTGAAGCGACTTAGCACATATACACACAGGGAAGCTGCAAGCAGGGATTAGGCTCACCCAAATTATTGGAGATAATCTCCCTAAAGTCTACTGATTGTTGATATTAATGACATCTACCAACTACCTTTACAGGAATACCTAGATTGGTGTTTGATTGAATAACTGGGCTTTCCATGATGGCTCAAGCAGTAAAGAATCTGCCTGCACAGGAGACTTGAGTTTGATCTCTGGGTTGGGAAGATCCCTGGAGGAGGGCACGGCAACCCACTCCAGTATTCTTGTTTGGGAAATCCCATGCACGGAGGAGCCTGGCTGGTTACAGTCCGTAGGATCTCACAGAGTTGTACACAACTGAAGCAACTTAGCACGCACACATAGCCTAAGCAAGTTGACACAAACTGGTATGATCCACCCTTTGTCAACTTAAATGACACGCATCTCCTTAAATGACACTTAATCTCTGAAACTATAACAAGGTCATAGCTCTGCTAAATATGATTCACCTATCCTGAATACACATTAAAATTCACCAACCATTTCCCTAGATGAAAATGCTAACTCTGGGACTTCCTGGTGGTTGGTTAAGAACCCATCTTGCAGGGGACTCGAGTTTGATCCCTGGTAGGAGAACTAAGGTCCCACATGCCTGAGGCAACCAAGCCTGCAGGCTGCAACTAGAAAACCTATATGCTGCAACTACTGAGCCCACATGAGGCCATGAAGATCCCATGTACTGCAGTTAAGACCTGATGAAGCCAAATAAATGTTTTTTTTTTTTTTAAAAGAATGCAAAATCCTTGAGTAAACTTCACTTTTCTACTTGATATTCTATAACTTAAATATTATGATATAAAGTTAACTAGTATTAGCATATTTTATATGAGATAATGGGGAATAAAAGAGGGAATAGAACTATTTACATATAAAAATATTCAACTATTACAGGAATTGTTTCAATAGTGGTAACAGGGTTTTAGCTGCTATTTTTAACTACCTTTTTCTACTACCCATTCCATATCCCCCTTTGTCCTCAGCAAGCATTTCAAGGAGTTGTGTTTGGCTGGTTGGGTAACCTAAATGTTTATTTCTGAAGGCTCTGGGCCATTAGAAATCCTTCCTGAACTGGATTGTTGTAATTTTCCATTGGCATTAATCACAGAACATGATAGTCCTAAGTGATCCCCTGAGGGATTTTCTGTATTCTAGCCATATTCTTCCTTAGCTCTATTTTGTAGTAGCAGCCCAATTTCCCTTTCGTAATTAGGACTGAGTGCCCCGTTGCCCCAATGAGTATAGTAACAACCTTCTTTTTCTTTTGACTCAGAAGCATGTGAAGCCTAAGGTGACTGAATGGCAGTCTTAACTTTTAGTTCAATGAAATCGCTGTTGAGTTTCCTGGTAGAAGCATTCCTCTCATTTGAGACTAAGATTTTGTGACCAGCAGAGCATATCATTTTAGGAACAGGAAGCAAAAATTTTGCCAGTGAATCAGTAGGATTAGTAGTAAATGATGCCACTCCTATCTCTACTCTTTGATTCTTTAACCAGTGCGTCTTGACTATGAGGGAAATAGCACCTTATACTGGGTGTTTATTTAGAGCATGTGTAATTCTCTGAAGAGCTTTTGCTCCTGTCCTGCAAGGTACTGCCGCCTAACTGATCCCGTACCTGAGTCTTCTAATGTTCATTCCATTATTCTATCAAGCCAGCTGCTTCATGATGATGGGGAACATGGTAAGCTCAGTGAATTCCATAATATGATTGTATTATCACACTCCATTTACTGTGAAGTTAGTTATCACTTCTAACTACACTGTGTAGAATACCATGATAGTGGATAAGGTATTATATAAGTCCATGGATAATAGTTTTGAAAAAAGTATTGTCTGCAGGGAGGCAAATTTAAATTTCTATTCCAGTAAAACCAAAATGCTGCCTCTGCATTGAAGGAAGTGGTTCAATATAATCAATGTGCCACCAGTTAACTGGCTGATCTCCTGAAGAATGGCGCTATAACAAGGAGTCTGTGTTGGTTTCTGCTGCTGGTAGTTTGGGTACAGCAGTGGCTGTAGTCAGGTCAGGCTTGGAGACTGAAGGCCACATTACTGAGCCCATCTAAAATCTCCATTCATACCACCCCTTGCCTACTGCATTCATGAGCTTATTGGGTAATGACAGTATTGACTGGAGAAAGAGGATGACCGGTAGGCAGAGATGGACCATCCTATCTACTGGATTATAAAATGTTCTTCTGGACTCTTCAAATATGGCTGAGAGGTCTTACATGACAAATCCACTCTAACATCTCTATATCCTTAAGCCTTTTAATTCCTTCCTCAACAGCATACCAAGGCAGGTGTGGCATTCTAACTTAATTTAGTGTAGCTCACCTTTTGGTCAGAGTATTAGTCAACCAAACAATCTGCCAGCACCTTTTTCACCCCTCAGGCTAAATCATAAAGTTCAGAAGCTCTTGCTTAGGGAGCCCATATCAATAAATGTGGCCTAACCTGACTTTATAGTTTCTATCCCATTCACCCACACCCTTAATACCTACTCCCCAGATTTCTGTCCTTATAAATTGGAAAACTCATGTACTTCTTTTGTTGTGTGGAGAAACAACTCACAATAAACTTACCTCTCATCCTTTAGGGCTTGTCAGGACTTGAGTCTGCTTTTAGCTCTAAAGGCAGAGGGAGCGGCAGTGGTGAGTCCTGTGCAGAATCAGTAGTGACTTGCAAGGCAACTACTTCAGGGAGGTCTTTATGGGCTCTTCAGACAAAGCAGGGTTGACCTCCACAGGCAGGGGTACAAGGGCTGCTTCTACTGGCAGAACTTAAAAGCTCTGTGCCCCCAGCTTCATTGGGATCTTCCCAGATATCCTCATTCTAATGATCAGGATCCCATTCCTTAGCAATCAATGCTTTACTTTAACAGAAAACACTGGGTGAGGTTGAGAATTCAGTTTGCATTATAATTCAGCTACTTTCAGGATGAAACTTTGGTTATTTTCAGAAATCTCAGCTTTGCAACTAAAGGAGGTAAGGCTTTTTCTTTTTCTTTTTTTTTTTCAGGTCAGACATAGAGATTTTTAGGTCAATTGAGCTGAGCTTGAGCTGGAAGTTTGAAGCCCTGAGCTCATCATTTTCTTTGCCCATTTTCTCTAGTGCATTTAGGAGCAATCACTGAATCTTATTATACTCCTTAGTTTGACTAAAATATTCTAAGGTTATCAACTGCATAGTCACTTAGAACCTCAACCCACTCCAGTATTCTTGCCTGGAGAATCCCAGGGACAGAGGAGCCTGGTGGGCTGCTGTCTATGGGGTCGCACAGAGTCGGACATGACTGATGAGATTTAGCAGCAGCAGCAGCAGCAGTCAATGATGATATTTTGCATATCTTTATTGCTAGACCATTCAGGCATGACCATATAGGTATGACCTAAATCAAATCCCTTATGTTAAAACAGTGGAAATGAGAAATAGATTTAAGGGCCTAGATCTGATAGAGTGCCTGATGAACTATGGACTGAGGTTCGTGACATTGTACAGGAGACAGGGATCAAGACTATCCCCATGGAAAAGAAATGTAAAAAAGCAAAATGGCAGTGTGAGGAGCCTTACAAATAGCAGTGAAAAGAAGAGAAGTGAAAAGCAAAGGAGAAAAGGAAAGCTATAAGCATCTGAATGCAGAGTTCCAAAGAATAGTAAGGAGAGATAAGAAAGCCTTCTTCAGCGATCAATGCAAAGAAATAGAGGAAAACAACAGAATGGGAAAGACTAGAGATCTCTTCAAGAAAATTAGAGATACCAAGGGAACATTTCATGCAAAGATGGGCTCGATAAAGGACAGAAATGGTCTGGACCTAACAGAAGCAGAAGATATTAAGAAGAGGTGGCAAGAATACAGAGAAGAACTGTCCAAAAAAGATCTTCAAGACCCAGATAATCATGATGATGTGATCACTAATCTAGAGCCAGACATCCTGGAATGTAAAGTCAAGTGGGCCTTAGAAAGCATCATTATGAACAAAGCTAGTGGAGGTGATGGAATTCCAGTGGAGCTCTTTCAAATCCTGAAAGANCTTTGGCCACCTCATGTGAAGAGTTGACTCATTGGAAAAGACTCTGATGCTGGGAGGGATTGGGGGCAGGAGGAGAAGGGGATGACAGAGGATGTGATGGCTGGATGGCATGACTGACTCGATGGATGTGAATCTGAGTGAACTCTGGGAGATGGTGATGGACAGGGAGGCCTGGCATGCTGCAATTCATGGGGTCACAAAGAGTCGGACATGACTGAGAGACTGAACTGAACTGAACCCTTTAGTATTTTAAATCTAATCAAATTAGAGGACCAATGCAAGAAAACTCTGAAGCAATTTAAGAAATGCATTCTTAAGATTCTGTTCCTCTTTAAGAATTATAATTACCAAAATCTGTATCAGAGTCCCACCAGAGAAGCAGGTATTTATTCCCCAGAGCTCATAATCACCTATTTTATTTGCTTAGTTTCTACGTACTGATCACTGATTCAAGTTTAGTTTCCTTTCACTCTGTATTTGGATACAGCAGGTAGTCTGTCTTCTTGAAGAGAAGTCTCCTGGAGCTCTTGGACTTGCCCCAGTCTCTGCTGGGTGTTCTATTTGCCTGGGATTCAGTTGTCATCTTGGAATCTCTCTTCATCATCACTCTGGGGATTCCTTTGCTTGTCTATTTGGTTGGATACCCTATTTCCTTTTCCATCTTCCCTTTTCTTGTTGTGTCCCCTCACTTTGGTAGAGTACATTTTCCAGTAACTTCTTAAGAAAGGGTGCTTGAGAGATAATTTATATTTTAAAACTCACATGTCTAAAAATGTCTACATCCTACTCTCACACTGATTGATAACCTGACTGAAGACTGAAAACCTTTTATCTCAGAACTGTGAAGGTTTTGTTCCATTATTTTCTGGATTCTAGTGTTGACATGGAAAACTCCAAGCTGCTCTGAGTCCTGAGACTTTGTATTCTACCTGGGTCCCACTCTCCATTCCAGAAGCATAAAAGCTTTTCTTCTCAGGGTTTCCCTGATACTCCCGTGGTTAGGAATCTGCTTTGCAATGCAAGGGACACTGGTTCGATCTGTGGTCTGGGAAGATCCCACGTGTCGTGGAATAACAAAGCCCGTGGCAATGACTACAGTCAGCACTCTAGAGCTCACAAGCCACACCTACTGGAGTCTGTTGCCTAGAGCCCATGCTCTGCCACAGGAGGAGCAACCGCAATGAGAAACCTTCTTTCCTTTCACTGAGTAAGCTTTCAGTCTCCTGCCCAGTTTGCTGGAAAGTCAGGGAGTACTCTGATTTCGTGATTGGGGAGGATTCTTCGTAAGTGGAGTTGTAAATAATCTTTTGGTTCTTAGTTTCATTTTCACCCTACCTTCAGAAGTTCCTGGTGTCCCCAATGCCAAGGCTTTTGACATTACACACACACACACACACACATCTGGCCATCTCTCAGCTTCCTCCTGTTTGCTTAAAGCTCATTTTTCTCCAGTTAGTTACTGCCTGTCTTCCTGTTTCCCAATTTCCATAATTTTATTGTATCTCCCCTTCAGTTCTTATCTGAGTAAATACATTAAAGAAAGAAAGAAAAACCCAATAAAGCAAGCAAATCAAACACATCTTTGAGTGCATCATGTTGTCATTTCAGTCATGTCTGACTGTGTGACCCCATGGTCTGCAGCCTGGTGGCTCCTCTACCCATGGGATTCTCCAGGCAAGAATACTGGAGTGGGTTGCTGTGACCTCTCCTGGGGATCTTCCCAACCCAGGGATCCAATCCTCATCTCTTATGTCTCCTGCATTGGCAGATGGGTTCTTTACCACTAGTGCCACCTGGGAAGCTCAAATACCTCTTCACTGTCATCTTAATGGGATTTTGGGAGATAACAAAAGTAAATGCATTTGTTTAATCCATCACCTTTACCAAAAACCAATACAGTATTGTAAAGTAAAATAAAATAAAATCTGAAAAATAAAATAAAAAAAGAACCCATTATATTAATAGAATTTCTAAGGATGAGCTCAGGTTCCTGGGGGTAATCTCTACTTGGCTGTGATTTTGCAGGATTACTTAAATGCTATTTAACTTGGTATATTAGCATCTCATTTCATAAATGAGGTTCACCAAAAGCTTTTTTATTAACAAGGAGTGGTTTTGGTATGTGTCATTCTTGTCTCATAAAATTAACTCAGGAACACCTGTTTTTTTATTCTATGAATTTGTTTACAGTAGGAATTATTCTTTCTTTGAAGGTTTGGTAAGAGTTGATTATAAAACCTTCCAGATGTGGTGCCTATGATTTGGCTTTGCTCTATCACTTTTGCCTAAAATTCTTGATTGATGTGAACTTTGACGTCTGTGGATTAAATGATAACCCAAAGCCATTACTCTAAACCTTACACTTCATGGTAGACAGCTATATTACTATAAAACCATAATGTATTGAACTCAATCTTAACTGACTCCAGAGTATATTCTAAGAATGTGCATTGAAAATCTACTTAATAGTGCTTGAATTACAAAGAGTAGCCCTAAAATAATTAAATTACCTACTTAAAAATTAATTACATAGAATTTAACACATAATTCTTTCCAGATAATTTCACATACGTGGGTTTTATCTTTCCAGGTACATTGTAAAAGCTTATATGTGTATAAAGCTTAACTCTAAGAGCCATGTTTTATACATCTTTGTATCCTTCATAATGCTAAGAGCTGTGCTGGATAGACAGCATAACATATAAATACTAATGATTAATTTTAGTATCTCCTCACCATCTACATCTTTATTAATGAATACATGTGGGAAAAATTCAGTTTATTAAGGATTCTGGTTAGTTAAGTTCTAAAAATTGATCAAATTTCTCCAAAAATTTCTACATTAGATACATAATAATTGATTAATTTTTTTTGAAGTTATTGCCCAGCTTTACATTCAGTCTTCTGACTTTTTATCATTCTGACTTAATGACCAGCTTAGACTGNCATAATAACTGATTAAATTTTTTTTGAAGTTATTGCCCAGCTTTACATTCAGTCTTCTGACTTTTTATCATTTTGACTTAATGACCAGCTTAGACTGCTCATAAAAGTAATGACCCATTCATTTACTTATCCATCTCAATAACTGATGCAGTTCATTGAATCCAGTGGTTCAGCTGGTGAGATTGATATTGAAAGTAAATGTAGCTGAAATAAGTGTAATAATCATTTAAGAGCCTTGTTTGTCTATTGCAATGTTGTGACCCCTCAGATTAAAAAAGTTTCTGGGGAGCCCTCTCACTGGCCAGAGAGATACCTAAACAGGAATGGTCTGAGTACTTTATGCTCATTTCAGCCAGAATAGTTCTTCTGTTTCATTAACTCGGATTTCCCACTAAGTGTTATTTGAACAAAAGCCTTTTAGGCTAAAAACGGGTTTTAAAAACTACTGGTCAATTGTGTAAATATGACCAAAGTCTCTATAGTTCTCAATTGCATCATACATGTGTTAAATACTAATTTAGACTCTGAAGAGAAGCCCTGTTCTTAACAGCACTGACAACCAGCTCTCCATGATGCAATCATTTGTGTCCAGTGAGAGAAAATAAAAGGGCAATTTGAAAGGTTCTCTCTTATGCTCTTTTTCCACCTTATATAGTTTTCCTTTCCATGGTTCTCAAGATAACCACACAAATAAGAATAATTAATTTTGGAGAGGTTTGCATTCATAAGTTGCAAAATATGGTTAATATTTACAATTTGGTTAAGAGATCAAAAAATGTCACTCTGTGAAACTGGAGTTGCACTCTGACTCAGTCTTGGGCAATTACCCTGAGCCTAGCAGCTACTGGGGTCCAGAGGTGCCAACTAGAGGTTGTTACAAGGCCTTCTCCCCTATGGGTCCAACGAGAGCCTTGAGATCAACACAGCATTCTCCAACTTGGGATCTTAGAAAGTGTAGGCTTTAAGGATCTTTGACTTTCCAGGGGAGGATCAGCCAGTTATGGTCCAGGAAATGGAGGAGGAACTGAATAATGGGATCATCCTCTCTACCTTGAGGAAGGAGAGAGAATAGCAGAGAAGTTTCATTCTGATGCCTTCAAAGAGGACTGACAACCTTCTGGTGGCTACAGCGCCAGCCTCCAGGCCCCTCTACCTCTTGTGACCTTCCTCACTTAAGGTGTCAGCCACACTAAAGTCCCCATAGTCTTGATGGGCCAATGAAGAAAAATTGCATCACATCTAAGCAGGCTTAACACTAGAAAGAGGCAAACAAAGGGAACAATATGAATAGGCCTCCAAAGAAATAAGAGATGCTGGATGAGATAGAGAACAACTTGAACAAAGCAATGATTAGAACTCAAGTTTTCAAGTAAAGCACAAATTAGACTTCCGAGAAAAAAGTGCCCCCCCCCAACCTCCATGATTTCCAAATAAAAAAAAATTTAGTATGGGACTTATAGGAGAAGATGGCTATTTATATAATCAGGAAAGAGTGATACATCTATATTTTTCATTTGAAAAAGTATATACTATATGCCTGGCACAATGCTAAGTGCTGGATATAAATGGCCATAAGGAAATCATGATTTTGTTTCCTGAAGCCAAAAGACTCGAGAATGACAAAAGGGAAGGCCATTCTGAAAAAGTGACACGATAATGAGTGTGATTAAAGTTTTAAATAGTATAAAGCTCATAAGAACAAGAAAAGGAAAATGGATGAGATAGTTCATCTCTTTGAAGTTATCTGGCTGAGATGAATTGTAAATATACCACTCACACTGCCCAATTAAAGAACCAGGGAGTCTTCAAAATTCTACATGGAGAAGTAAAGTGTAAATGATACAGTGGAGGCGATGATACGATTAATGTTATTATGGACAAGGATATGTCATAATAGGAGTATGATCCATTGCAACTAACATTTTTTAACGTAAGTGCTACACTTATTGTCTCATTCACTCTCTATAAAGTGCCTTCTATACCTGCCCCATTTGATACATTAAAAACCCAAGGGGCAGGGTTGTTACTCAATTGCCCATTCACAAAACTAGTGAGTAGTTGAATCAGGATTCAAACACAGGTTTTACCTGCCTGTAGTGAATTCTCTGGAGAAGGCAATGGCAACCCACTCCATTACTCTCGCCTGGAAAATCCCATGGATGGAGGAGCCTGGTAGGCTGCAGTCCATGGGGTCGCTAGGAGTCTGACACGACTGAGCAACTTCACTTTCACTTTTCCTTTCATGCATTGGAGAAGGAAATGGCAACCCACTCCAGTGTTCTTGCCTGGAGAATCCCAGGGACGGGGGAGCCTGGTGGGCTGCTGTCTGTGGGGTCGCACAGAGTCGGACACGACTGAAGTGACTTAGCAGCAGCAGCAGTGAATTCTCTTCCATGCCCTGTAAGCAGCTCTTTACCGGAAACTGCCCTCAGCCAAAAGGCCCCTCTTCTTGTCACTTCAGCAGAGCTATAGCTATATAGTAATGCATTTTTAAACCAGGCACCCTCATGCTATTCTATTCATCTCTGGCCCAAGCACACCTTTCAGATCTTTTAATCACCCAATATCTTGCCTAACTTGTTGGTTCTTTTTGTTGATTAAATCAGCAGAAATGAAGAATGAGTAACAGATGATCAGATCTCTTCCCTAGCTTCCCTTCAAGTAATTGCCAGAACAAACTCTGCGACCAAACTGTGTGAACAAGATAACATCTAGAGGAAGATCACAAGGAGTCAACAAGCCCGTACACAAGTCTGCACAGGGAAGGGGATGGTGATGACTCTGACTCCCATTTCAATGATTAACTGAGATTACTTCTCTGTTTCTCTTAAAAAGCTTTCATGGCCAAGCGGAATCTCTGGAGGTGGTTTTGAGGGGAGTGTGGATTCTGTGTCTTCAGATTGCCAGCATTCTGATCAAAGGCACCTTTCCCTTCTACCATTTGTGAGTATGTAACTGATTTTGTAAGCAGTAAGCAGTGGGAACCAATTCGTTGGGTAACATACCCTATTCTCCTCTAACCTGGAGTCTTGAGAATCAAAGATGCGTCCATTCTGTGTCTCTGCTGTGGTTCTGGGAGAAGGGTGATCTTCTGATGACAAGTCCTGCTTCTGAATAAAGAAGTATTCCTTGAGCCTACAAAGCAATTCATTAAGCAAATTGCTGTACTTTCCTGAAAATACTGCTTTTGCTCATTCAGTTCCCTTATCTTTAATACTGGACTCTGAATCAATTCATTAGTTTCCAATCTATAATGTGATTTGCTAAATGATCTTGAGCCTCACAACAGACTTTTCTGACAGATGTACTTTCCTTTATCAACCCTTAAATTGATCTCCTATGAATTTGGTTAATATGAATGATTTTCTCAGATCCAATCATGATTTCTAAAATTAAATATATTTATATTCAGTTCAGTCAGTTCAGTTCAGTTGCTCAGTCGTGTCCAACTCTTTTGAGTTGCAGCATGAATTGCAGCATGCCTAGCCTCCCGGTCCATCACCAACTCCTGGAGTTTACCCAAACTCACGTCCATGGAGTCTGTGATGCCATCCAGCCTTCTCATCCTCTGTCATCCCCTTCTCCTCCTGCCCCCAATCCCTCCCAGCATCAGAGTCTTTTCCAATGAGTTAACTCTTCACATGAGGGCCAATGTATTGGAGTTTCGGCTTCAGCATCAGTCCTTCCAATGAACACCCAGGACTGATCTCCTTTAGAATGGACTGGTTGGATCTTCTTGCAGGCCAAAGAACTCTCAAGAGTGTTCTCCAACACCACACTTCAAAAACATCAATTCTTCAGCACTCAGCTTTCTTCACAGTCCAACTCTCACATCCATAGATGACCACAGGAAAAACCATAGCCTTGACTAGACGGACCTTTGTTGGGCAAGTAATGGCTCTGCTTTTTAATATGCTATCTAGGTTGGTCATAACTTTCCCTCCAAGGAGTAAGTATTTTTTAATTTCATGGCTGTAATCACCATCTGCAGTGATTTTGGATCCCTACCCAAAAAAAGTCTGACACTGTTGCCACTGTTTCCACATCTATTTCCCATGAAGTGATGGGACTGGATGCCATGATCTTCATTTTCTGAATGTTGAGCTTTAAGCCAACTTTTTCACTCTCCTCTTTCACTTTCATCAAGAGGCTTTTTAGNTCTGGTATTCCCATCTCTTTCAGAATTTTCCACAGTTTGTTGTGATCCACACAGTCAAAGGCTTTGGCGTAGTCAATGAAGCAGAAATAGATGTTTTTCTGGAACTCTCTTGCTTTTTCGATGATCCAGCAGATGTTGGCAATTTGATCTCTGGTTCCTCTGCTTTTTCTAAAACCAGCTTGGACATCTGGAAGTTCACGGTTCATGTATTGCTGAAGCCTGGCTTGGAGAATTTTGAGCATTATTTCACTAGCATGTGAGATGAGTGCAACTGTGCAGTAATTTGAGCATTTTTTGGCATTGCCTTACTTTGGGATTAGAATGAAAACTGACCTTTTCTAGTCCTGTGGCCACTGCTGAGTTTTCCAAATTTGCTGGCAGGCATATTGAGTGCAGCACTTTCACAGCATTATCTTTCAGGATTTGAAATAGCTCCAATATGATTTCATCACCTCCACTAGCTTTATTGTTCATAGTGATGCTTCCTAAGGCCCACTTGACTTCACATTCCGGGATGTCTGGCTCTAGGTGAGTTATCACGCCATTGTGATTATCTGGGTCATGAAGATCTTTTTTGTACAGTTCTTCTCTGTATTCTTGCCACCTCTTCTTAATATTTTCTGCTTCTGTTAGGTCCAGACCATTTCTGTCCTTTCTTGTGTCCATCTTTGCATGAAATATTCCCTTGGTATCTCTAATTTTCTTGAAGAGATCTCTAGTCTTTCCCATTCTGTTGTTTTCCTCTATTTCTTTGCAGTGATCACTGAGGAAGGCTTTCTTATCTCTCCTTGCTATTCTTTGGAACTCTGAATTCAGATGCTTATAGCTTTCCTTTTCTCCGTTGCTTTTCACTTCTCTTCTTTTCACTGCTATTTGTAAGGCCTCCTCACACTGCCATTTTGCCTTTTTGCATTTCTTTTCCATGGCAATGGTCTTGATCCCTCTCTCCTGTACAATGTCATGAACCTCTGTCCATAGTTCATCAGGCACTCTGTCTATCAGATCTAATCCCTCAAATCTATTTCTCACTTCCACTGTATAATCATAAGGGATTTGATTTAGGTCATACCTGAATGGTCTAGTGGTTTTCTCTACTTTCTTCAACTTAAGTCTGAATTTGGCAATAAGGAGTTCATGATCTGAGCCACAGTCAGCTCCTGGTCTTGATTTTGCTGACTATATAGAGCTTCTCCATCTTTGGCTGCAAAGAATATAATCAGTCTGATTGCGGTGTTGATCATCTGGTGATGTCCATGTGTAGAGTCTTCTCTTGTATTGTTGGAAGAGGGTGTTTGCTATAATATTTATATTATATTTTATTTATTTTTTAACTTTAAAGAAATGAAAGACAGTCCATGAAATGCAGTCCCAGTAGTTATCTCTTCGACTTTATTACACATTTATCTATAATAAAGCAGTTATCTTCCACAAGTGGGCATTTTCAGAAGAAATAGATAGGACCTATATTCTTATGTTTGTTTAAAAAACAAACATAAGAAAGTAAGGATGCATAAAAACATCAGTGAATTATGTATACTCCACTGAAAACTATACAATAGAGACATATAAGGCTTATTTGCTATCCTCTCAGCTAAGTTTAAAATTTGCATTCAAAATTTTGTTCTCTCAGGCCTCATCTAAGTTCTTGCCTCAAGAAGAGGAAAGTTTACAGTAAAGGGAGGTTCATATAGTACTTATTAAGGACTTTGTATGTTTGATTCTATTAGATGAATACCATTAGTATTTTACAGATAAGGAAATTAAAGTCCAGAAACAGCATTAGTTTGCCCAAGGTCACACAGCTAATTGGGGGCAAAATTGAGCTTTAAAACCAGACTGTTATAGGTTCACGCTATAGTCGTCTTCTTTTCTGCTTTTCATTCTACCAATAAAATGCAAACCCTCTGGTTTCTGTCTTCCTCCAGGGAATTCCCTGAATTTTCTCCAGGGAACTTCCCTTTTTCTCTCTCTGTTAGAGAAAGCTCCTAATTCCCCATGCATGCACCTTAATGTCTCATTAAAATATGTCTCTCTGTTAACAGTTCTACATCCAGTTCCCTAAGTAAAATGAACACAAAGGAAGGTTTCTGTTGTGGAGAAGGGGCACTGAGAGATACCAGAATATGCTGCCCAAAATATGCCTCCTTGGAGTATGGGTTATTTTCAACTAAAGGCCATAGAGAACCAGCAGACACAGCAGAGGCTCTAAAACTAGGGCACAGAGTTTCTTTTGTAAAGAAATATACATACGGTTAGTAAATAAGACTTCCATTTGTAGAAATGTCTCTCCCATACAGGGAGAGGAGGACTTTTACCAACTCTTTTATGAATGGAGAAAAGTGAAAGTGAAAGTCGCTCAGTTGTGTGCAACTCTGCGAACCCACGGTTGACTATACAGTCCATGGAATTCTCCAGGCCAGAATACTGGAGTGGGTAACCTTTCCCTCTCCAGGGGATCTTCCCAACCCAGGAATTGAACCCAGGTCTCCCACATTGCAGGCAATTGTTTACCAGGTAAGACACAAGGGAAGACCAGGTCATGCTTAAACCAGAACAACAGGATTTTCCTGGTGGCGCAATGGATAAGAATCTGCCTGCCAATTGCAGGGGACACAGGTTCGATCCCTGGTTCTGGAAGATTCCATATGCTGCAGAGGAGCAAAGGCCATGCTCAACAAATACTGAGCCCTTGAGCCGTAACTTCCAAGTCCATGTGCTGCAACTACTGAAGCTCATGCACCTAGAGCCTGTGCTTTGCAACAAAAGAAGGAAAGTGAGGAAAAAAAAAATGTTAAAAAAAAATCTGCACAACAGATTTTTACTAAACGTAATTTTCCTGTCCCCTTCCCCATACTTGCCACTACCACCCAGAAAGCCCTAAACTCTTTTCTTTTGTTGGTATTTAAAGCCAACAGGGTATCTAATCCCTAATTTGAGTGACTCATTGCTGGGTGCTTCCATGTGTACATGTTCATGTTCATGAAATTCTACTTTTTTATCTTGTTAATCTAATTTACAGGGCTTCAGTTGGTAAGATTGGTAGAGGAAGAGATTTTTTCTCCCCTAAGATGATAGAAGTAAGGTGACACCTCTAGGATCACATAACTGGGCAAGTGCCTCATGCAAGACTAGAAACAGTGACTCATCCAGTCCCATATGCCAAATGGAGCCCATTATAGAGACTGAAGGCTTGGAGCTTTCGGCATTTTCAACTTTGGAGCTCCCTACCCTGAGAGATAGAAGTTATATTTATAGTTAAAGGGTAGCAGAATGTGTCACCCCAAAATACCACTGTAGGAGTTCATGGCATTCCACACTAAAATATGCCACTTTGGTATTTTGATTATTTTGAGCTGTAGGTAGTTGAAAAACCACAAATGCAGGGAGAGGATTCTTCTAACACCCCTTATCTTTCTAAAGACAAATCCTCCAAAAGGAACTCAATTGTCACAAATCCCTTCCCCAGGAAGAAGTTTCATCAGCCAAGGAAGATTACTATATCACAGGACAGGAGACTAAAAACTGGCACCACAGCCAGACAGACTTTGTCACAATCTGTCACACCTCCTATGTATTCTCCTAAGGGCCCACTTGCCTTTCCATCTTTTGTAAAAAACCATTTACTGTGCCCTAAGAGCTTCTACATCCCTCTTCTGCTTTTCCTGTTAAGATGATCTTTAATCCTGAATTCTAAAGGCACCTAGGGGAGTGACTCCTTTTTTCCTGGATATTTCCTATGGATACATGCATATACACGTTAATAAACTTCTATGAGTTTTACTCTGGCTAATCTTTTACTATAGTGTCCTCAGCTAAGAACTCAGAAGGATAGAGGAAAAATTATTTTTCCCTCATACATAATCAAGCTCTTCAGAAAATGTCCAATCAATGTTCTGATATGATAATTAATGGGAAGCAGCTGTCTTTTCCCTTTTATTTAAAAAGTGGAATTTATGAGAATGATATGGGGATTAATATTTATAAAGTACTTTTTGAAAGGAAGAAGCACTGTGATTATTCAGTAGAGCATAGAGTTATTGGAGAATGAGATTAATCTATCTCTTGTAAATCTCTTTAACTAGGCAAAATGGATATGACAAAGGACCTGATCAAAAGCCCCCCAAAGACATCAAGTGCTGATCAGTGTACACTGTCATCCTTACCAGTATTTCAGAAATGTCTGCAGAGCATTACTCCTTCTGCCTGCCTCCAATATAACTTATCACCAGTACATAACCTTGGTAAGGCTTGTGGACAGCTACTGCCCACACACATTTAGTTGTTCTTTTCAGCAAGATGTCACATCATAAAAAATAGGCTTCTTTCTCAAAATAATGTAGATTTTTTTAAACTGAAGATTTAATGGGTAATAGAGAAGACAGTTTAGATTGCCTATACCACAGTGATACTTAGTAATATCTCTATAATACATCTTAGATCTATTCCCAAATGTTCTTTCTGGCTGACTTATATTCATGTCCTAATCTCTTCCAGAGCCTCCAAAACCTTAACTGTTTTCTGGAGCCCTTCAGCTCTGTCCACACTTCACTTCACAAAACATATCAAAGCTTGCTGGCCAGTCAGCTTTTTGCCCCTCAGAAATCAATTCAGGTTCAGAGATTATCTATTGTTACTGAAGTTTGTTGCTAAAGCTTTAGTCCAGTATTCCACGAAGCAAATCCTGTTCTCCAGGAAGGAAAGTATTAACACTCAAGAAAGATATATGGGTGAGAGTGTGGGAAGAAAGAGAGAAGCAATTCTGATTTAAAAGAAGCAAGATTTTCTTTTTCTCTGTGTGCTAACATCTGGAAATGTATTCCCATCTTTAGACTAAACTGGTACCTAGAATCAATAAATTAAACACAAGATCTCATTTGAGATAAATGATAATGTGATGAAATAAAAAATCATAGCGCCTAAATTTCTTCACGATTTAACGTGTCTCAATAGATTGTTTTAATCTAAAATAGACTGTGGGCAGAATTAAGTTCAAGGAAATTGGAAGTAAATAATAAGTTACTGTTTTAAATCATTTAAAAAAAGGGTAGCCAGTAAAATATAAATATATTCAAGACATTAGTCTATAAAATAATAAAACAGACTATTAACACTAGTCTAAGGATTGAAAAACAAAATTCACCAAGTAAATTTGAAGATCGAATTGACTTTATCCGAGGATTCATACAATGATTCTATAGTCAGCAAAAACAAGACCGGGAGCTGACTTTGGCTCAGATCAAGAGCACTTTATTGCCAAATCCAGACTGAAATTGAAGAAAGCCGGGAAAACCACTAGACCATTCAGGTATAACCTAAATCAAATCACTTATGATTATACAGTGGGAGTGACAAATAGATTCAAGGGGTTAGATCTGATAGACAGAGTATGTGAAGAACTATGGATGGAGGTTCCTGACATTGTACAGGAGGCAGTGTTCAAGACCATCTCCAAGATAAAGAAATGCAAAAAGCCAAAATGGTTGTCTGACAAGGCCTTACAAAAGCTGAGAAAATAAGAGAAGCTAAAAGCAAGGAAGAAAAGGAAAGATATACCCATTTGAATGCAGAGTTCCAAAGAATAGCAAGGAGAGATGAAAAAGCCTTCCAGCGATCAATGCAAAGACATAGAGGAAAACAATAGAATGGAAAAGACTAGCGATCTCCTCAAGAAAATTAGAGATACCAAGGGAACATTTCATGCAAAGATGGGCACAATAAAGGACAGAGATGGTATGGACCTAACAGAAGCAGAAGATATTAAGAAGAGGTGGCAAGAATACATATAACTATACAAAAAAGATCTTCACAAACCAGATAACCACGATGCTGTGATCACTCACCTAGAGCCAGACATCCTGGAATGCAAAGTCAAGTGGGCCTTAGGAAGCATCACTACAAACAAAGCTAGTGGAGGTGATGGAATTCCAGTGGAGCTATCTCAAATCCTAAATGACGATGCTGTGAAAGTGCTGCACTCAATATGCCAGCAAATTTGGAAAACTCAGCAGTGGCCACAGGACTGGAAAAGGTCAGTTTTCATCCCAATCCCAAAGAAAGGCAATGTCAAAGAATGTTCAAACTACCACACAAGTGCACTCATCTCACATGCTAGCAAAGTAATGCTCAAAATTCTCTAAGCCAGGCTTCAACAGTATGTGAACTGTGAACTTCCAGATGTCCAAGCTGGATTTAGAAAAGGCAGAAGAACCAGAGATGAAATTGCCAACATCCATTGGATCATGGAAAAAGCAAAAGAGTTCCAGAAAACATCTATTTCTGCTTTATTGACTATGCCAAAGCCTTTGACTGTGTCACAATGAACTCTGGAAAATTTTTCAAGAGATGTGAATACCAGACCACCTGACCTGCCTCCTGAGAAATCTGTATGTAGGTCAAGAAGCAACAGTTAGAACTGGACATGGAACAACAGACTGGTTCCAAATTGGGAAAGGAGCATATCAAGGCTGTATATTGTCACCCTGCTTATTTAACTTACATGCAGAGTACATCATGCAAAATGCCAGGCTGGATGAAGCACAAGCTGGAATCAAGATGGCAAGGATAAATTCAATAACCTCAGATATGCAGAAGATTCCACACTTGTGGCAGAAAGTGAAGAAGAACTAAAGAGCCTCTTGATGAAAGTGAAAGAGGAGAGTGAAAAAGTTGGCTTAAAGCCAACATTCAGAAAACGAAGATCATGGCATCTGGTCCCATTACTTCATGACAAATAGATAGAGAAACAATGGAAGTAGTAAGATATTTGTTTTGGGGGGCTCCAAAATCACTGCAGATGGTGACAGCAGCCATGAAATTCAAAGACGCTTGCTCCTTGGAAGAAAAGCTATGACCAACCTAGACAGCATATTAAAAAGCAGAGACATTACTTTGCCAACAAAGGTCCTTCTAGTCAAAGCTATAGTTTTTCCAGTAGTCATGTATGGATGTGAGAGTTGGACTCTAAAGAAAACTGAGCACCAAAGAATTGATGGTTTTGAAGTGTGGTGCTGGAGAAGACTCTTGAGAGTCCCTTGGACTGCAAAGAGATTCCACCAGTCCCTCCTAAAGGAAATCAGTCCTGATATTCATTGGAAGGACTGATGCTGAAGTTGAAACTCTAATACTTTGGCCACTTGATGTGAAGACCCAACTCATTGGAAAAGACCTTGATGCTGGGAAAGATTGAAGGTGGGAGGAGAAGGGTATGACAGAGGATTAGATGTTTGGATGGCATCTCCGACTTGATGGACATGAATTTGAGTGAGCTCTGGTAGTTGGTGATGGACATGGAATCCTGGTGTGCTGCAGTCTGTGGAGTTGCAAAGAGTTGGACATGACTGAATGATTGAACTGAACTGAATGATTCATAAATTGGACAAGCAGAAAAGAACCCCAAGGAACTGTGCAATAGGCTCTTACAGATATAAGGGAAAAGAATGGATTGTTTCAAAGCAAGGTCATCTTCCTCTGGGGGATGAAAGGAACTATCAAATGGATGACCTCACTAGTGCTAGTACCTCACTAGGAAATTCCTGACTGACTGGTTAAGATTACATTCTTGATGGAGGTTGAAACTGTAATAGGTTAGGTACTAAGTCTTGGTTTGGTGGCATGGGCTTAGCACAAGTGACTCCATCTTGAGTCTATTGTCTCTTTTTTAATAATCCCCCTCTTTTGATCAGACTCTCAGCTCAACCGAGAGATGTGACAAAAGTTTAAGGTGCTACTGCTCTGATGTTCTTGCAGGTTTTGTTGATCCTTCTTGTATTCACAGGTCATGATGCCTATTTGCTTAACATCTGTGATATTCACAGGCCACAACTTCAGATTCACAGGGTTTTGTTTCTTTTGTTTGTTTTTTTAAGTCAATCATTCTCTTTGTTCCTTTTCTGACATTCCAGTCTTTGGGAGATCCTTTGCTTGGTGGTTTATGGCTGCACGTATGCATTTAAAATCTTTCAGAGAACACAGTGCATCAGGGAGACCATTATGATTATTGTAAGTGGGATAATTCCCAGTGCTTGGAGTGCATCTAGAAACCGTGGCCCCCAAGACCCAAACTAATCAGAGTCAAGTAAATCAAAGAAAGACCCTCCTGAAAGGGTCTTTGTAAGCCAAGCAGCTTGCTGAGTGATTATATATAACTGAGTTTCAGCTTCTCCAGAGGGGTTAATTAGGTGCAACAGGATGTTGGCCACAGCACAGACACTTTGCTAAAGGATAATCACAGGCTGTCCTGTTATCAAGAACAACTTTGGGCAGAAAATCTAAGGATTTTTGTTGAGCAGCTATTGCTTCGACAGAAAATTCCATGAATACTTTCAAGAGTTAGGAAGAGGCTTCTGATGATGGCCTCATTTATATTTACTCCTAATCAGGGAAGTAGGGCTCCTGCTAAAAGAAGTGAATCAGAAACCACCAGATATATAAAAAACAAATCACCAGTCCAGGTTCAATGCAGGATACAGGATGCTTGGGGTTGGTGCACTGGGATGACCCAGAGAGATGGTATAGGGAGGGAGATGGGAGGGGGGTTCAGGATTGGGAACATGTGTACATCCGTGATGGATTCATGTTGATGTATGGCAAAACCAATACAATATTGTAAAGTAAAAAAATAAATAAAATCTGAAAAAAAAAAAAAGAAACCACCAGATAATGCCTGTGAATCTGTGGCTCAGGACTGATAGTCGTGGAGGCCAGTGAAAGTTTAAGGATTTGTAGACCACACAGGCAGTTTGATTCTGGTTACTTTTGCCTTGCGTTCCTTTCTTTGCATAGAGGCCAGATGTAAAGTTCACCAAGTTTGTGATTGTTAATCAGAGACAAGGAAATAGACCATGGTTCTCTACCATCTTGGACAGATCAGACTTTCTGATGACAAATCTAGCAGTCTGAAAATTTACTCCCCTTAGCAATGGCCTGGGAGATATGGGTGGTGGCATTACCTTTCCAGGCCAATCCCAGAGTAAAGGAAATAAAGAGAAGATGACAGGGTTTCATGTTTAGTTACAGTATAAAATCTTTTTTTTTTCTTTTCAAGTATTTATCATTTGGCTGTACTGGGTCTTAGTTGGGACCTTTAGGTGTGGCACATGGGATATTTAGTTGTAGCATTCAAACTCTAAGTTGTAGCATGTTGGATCTAGTTCCTTGAGCAAGGATCAAACATGGGCCACCAGGATTGGGAGCGTGGGGTTTCAGCCACTGGACCGCCAGGGAAGTGCCACAGTATGAAGTCCTGATCTGGTATCTTGGGAGGAACTCGTCTACCTCAATGCTGGCTACTTCTCTTTCTAGTCTCTTTGATTCAGAGGTCTCCAACATTTGCTTAGGGCCAGATTGCAGGTGGAGCCTTCTTCTAAGGTTCAAGTCCCTAAAGTCTGGTTGCCATTTGGGTAGTGAGGAGAGGAGATTCAAGGGCAGACTTTGTTCTCAGTGATCCCAAGGAAAAAAGGGGAGAAAATTGGAAATGTTAGTTTGGAGACTCATATTTGAGGAAACTAGAATGTGGGATCCAGTCCAATTTACAGGTATATAGCAAAACTTCAAAACAGGATTAGAATTTAATATCTACAAAGGTGCAAACTTAATTTTTCTTTCTACAATTATCCCCATTTCTTTTTTTCAAGGATAATCACAGTAAAAGTAATTTGTTTTTGTTACACTTGGCCTGATTATTTACATAAGTGCTGCAAAATAGTGATTAACTATATAAACTTTAAGACTGCATAGCTGAAACCTGGTAAGCAAGGTACCAGGTCTATTTTCCCAAGGGGCTATATTGGCTCTGTAAAGTCAATCTTAGTTTCTTTAAACTGTCATATTTAAGTCTATGCACATCTCTCTCAAATATGCCATTCCAGTCAAAGTCTTGGGAATACAGCCAAAGCTTTAATTGTGTCCTGTTACAAGGAGAATAGATTCTTATTAAGCTTATGCAAATAACTAACTGTATTTCCATGAAAGGAATATTGAAGAGTTTCCAAAGTCTTGAGGGATCAGATAGGGAGAAAATAATATTTAATCTTTGTAAATATTGTTGTTTGTTATTTAGTCACTAAGTCATGTCCCACTCTTTGTGACCCCATGAACTATAGCCCACCAGGCTCCTCTGTCCATGGGATTTCCCAGCCAAGAATACTGGAGTATGTTATCATTTCTTCCTGATCCCTCCCCCAAGGGATCTTCCCAACCCAGGGATAGAACACATGCCTCCTGTGTCTCCTGCATTGCAGGCAGATTCTTTACCCACTGAGCCATCAGGGAAGCCCAAAATGAAAGTAACAGTCGCTCAGTTGTGTCTGACTCTGTGACCCACGGACTGTAGCCCACCATGCTCTTCTGTCCCTGGGATTTCCCAGGCAAGAATACTAAACTGGGTAGCCATTCCCTTCTCCAGGAGATCTTCCTGACCCAGGGATTGAACCCAGGTTCAAATCTCCTGCATTGCAGGCAGATTCTTTACCTTCTGAGCCACCAGTGAAACCCCTATATAAAGGTATAGTCAATCAAATTGTCACATGTTACATATAGCTTAAGAAAAAAAGTTTCCTTAAATTTGGAAAAATAAAACATTAAGTAACTAGCTATGTTGCAAACAAAAAATCATAAAAAATAGTTATCTTTTTCACTTGCTTTAGTCCCATATAGTTAATACTTGTTTTGCTTGAATCTGGTTTTTCCATTAGATCTTTATGAAAAATTTTATTGGAGTATAGTTGATTTACAATGTTGTATTAGTTTCAGATGTACAGCAAAGTGATTCAATTATATATATGTGTGTATACACATATACATACATACATATATATGTATGTGTATATACATATACATACATATATTCATTTCTTTTTAGACTCTTTTCTCATATAGATTATCACAGAATACTGGATAATAATATTCCCTGTGCTATACAGTAGGCTCTTGTTAGCTGTCTATCTTATATGTAGTTGAGTGTGAATGTTCATTCCAAGCACCTGACTTACCCCTCCCAATGTTTCTCCTTTGGTAACCATACATTGTTTCCAATATTTGCAAGTCTGTTTCTGTTTTGTAAATGAGTTCATTTGTACCATTAAAAAAAATTAGATTCCACATATGAGAAATATTATATGATGTTTGCCTGTGTCTGTCTGATTTCACTTAGTATGACAATCTCTAGGTCCATTCATGTTGCTGCAAATGGCATTACTTCATTTTTTTCGATGGCTAACATTTCACTGGACCATGTCTTCTTTATCCATTCCTCTGTTGATGGACATTTGTGTTGCTTCTGTGTGTCGGCTATTGTAAATGCTGCAAATAAGCATTTGAGTGCATGTATCCTTTCGAATTACGGTTTTCTCTGGATATGTGTCCAGCAGTGGGATTGCTGGAGCATATGTTAGCTCTATTTTTGGCTTTTTAAGGAATCACCATACTGTTGTCCACAGTAGTTGCACCAACTTTCATTCCCACTAACAGTGTAGGAGGGTACCCTTTACTCCACAACCTCTCCAGCACTTATCTGTGTTTTTTTTTGACGATGGTCATTCTGACCTGTATGAGGTGATACCTCATTGTAGGCTTGATTTGCATTTCTCTGATTATTAGTGATGCTGAGCATCTTTCCATGTGCTCTTTAGCCATCTGTATGCCTTCTTTGGAGAAATGTCTATTTAGATCTTCTGTCCATTTTTTATTGTTTTTTTTTTTTTTAATTTTACATAGAGTATATGAGCTCTTTGTATATTTTGGAGATTAAACCTTTGTTGGTCACTTTATTTGCAAATATTTTCTCCCATTCTGTGGCTTGTCTTTTCACTTCGTTGATGGTTTCCTTTGCTGTGCTGAAGCTTTTAAGTTTAATTAGATCCCACTTGTCTATTTTTGTTTTTATTTTCATTACTCTAGAAGGTGGATCCAAAAAGATATTGCTGCAATTTTTGTCAGAGAGTGTTCTGCTATGTTTTCCGCTAAGAGTTGTATAGTGTCTGGCCTTACACTTAGATCTTTGACCCTTTTGAGTTTATTTCTCTGTATAATGTTAGAGAAAATGCTAATTTTTTTCTTTTACGTGTGGTTGTTCAGTTTTCTCAGCACCACTTATTGAAGAGACTGCCTTTTCTCCATTATATATTCTTGCCTCCTTTGTGGTAAATGACTTGACCATAGGTGCGTGGGTTTATTTCTGGATTTTCTATCCTGTCCCATTGATCTATATTTCTGTTTTTGTGCCAGTACCTTATTGTTTTTATTACTGTAGCTTTGTAGTTAAAATTCTTATACTATTCAGTTCTGTGGTCCTAAGATGCCAGAAATCTGTACTTGTCAAAGTCTTTTTCATGAATCTCCTTGCAGATGACTTAATTTTGCAGAAATACTCTTGCAAAGCATCAGAGTAAAATTATAACTCTCTGAAAGTGACATAAGATATAAAGATCTGATGAGAGTTCATTAAATAAGGGAATAAGCAAGGAAATCTGCTTATTTCTGTGAAATTTTAAGATAATAACTAGAATTATGACTGATAGCATTATTCTAGGACATATCAGATTTTCAGGAATTTTACACAATTTTCCTGGAACACATACAACCTATATCAAATATAAACAACATAGAGGAAGCTTAGCATTATTTCTTATTTGACAATTCTTTCCATGTAATTTAAGATGTCAAGTAAGCCTAATTAGTTTAACATCTCCCTTTTTATTAGAAGAGAAACAAGTCTTTTGAGATGTTCTGGGGACCCGCTGGAAAATCTCAGTTCAAAGTTGAATTCATTTAGAATTTGATTTTTGGAAAGTTTGTTTAAAAAATATCAAAGTTTTTTTTAAAACACTTGGTCAAATAGGGTCATAAGTCATTGTGAAATAATACTTAATTATCCATTTAACCACAGTGACAAACACTTTGCCAGATAAATAGAGAAAGTTAAATAGTTGTTTGTTAAAAAAAGATCTTAGCTTTTTTAATAGAGAAGATGGGGTATGCTTAAGTAAGCAAAGACCTGGTAAGGACAATGCAGAAAATCACTGTTGCCAAAACACAGAATCTTTGTTTCCTAGGCAGATTATTTTAAAAGATGAAGAATCTTTCACAATTTCTTACACAGAAGAAAATGTATTTTATATTTTTTAGGAACATATGCGTTCTCATAGCAAATTTTTCAATGTGGCACAAAATGTATTTACTACTAGACTCAAATATATTTAGTTTCTCTGTAAAATTAAAACCCAGATGGATAAACCTATGTTCAATAATTAATGTTTCAATATTTTACCTTACTTGGAAATCATCTAGATATTTAATAACTATCTATCATTTAATTCAACTAAGGGAACCTTTAAGGATTCAGGTTACCAAAAAGATTTGTGAACTATTTGCAAAGTTCACATAAAAACTTCTTATCCTACTTACATATATTTAATTTACTTATTCTTAACAATTATATTAGACTACCCACAAAAGAGGCCTCCCCGGTGGCTCAGTGGTAAAGAATCTGCCTGCAATGCAGGAGACATGGGAGACTCAGGTTCAGTCCTTGGGTAGAGAAGATCCCCTGGAGGAGGGCATGGCAACCTACTCCAGTATTCTTGCCTGGAGAACCCCATGGACAGAGGAGCCTGGTGGGTTGCAGTCCATGGGGTTGCAAAGAGTAGGACAAAACCGAGGCTACTGAACACAGCACACAGCACCCACAAAGACTCCATGTGACACGAGACAAAGTCAGCCATTATTTCAAGCCATTTTTCTGNTTTCAAGCCATTTTCTGACTGACAAATTTTATAAGTAAGGACTTTGGTTTCCTAAGGCCAGAAGTTTGTAAAACTTGCAAGTCTTTTGAGATACATTAGGAAAGTTTTTGAGCTGGTAAAAACAGGTGAACTTTGATGCCTCTAGAGTTGCATTTCTAGTTTTGTGAAGATTTGTAAGATAAAACAGTTGCTCTCAATTCCTCAAAGAATTGGATTGCAACTTAAATGACATCATAGGTTGACCCATGCATCCAACAACATTATCTTTAATTTGCATTTTTTATATTAGAGAAAAGATTTCTAGATAAGATGGAAATGGAAAGATTTCTATAGTCTGGATTTAGAAACTATTTGCCTTTGGAATGTTTTAGTAAATCCTTTTTTAAAGGCTTTAAAAGGTGTTTTTTTTTTTTTTTTTCTTTCTCCCTGGGAATGTAGTTTCATTTAAGCTGAAGAGAGGAAAGAAAAAAATAATTTCTATCAGGCTCTGAATATTAGCTGCCAATTTCTGACCAAATTCTGACCATGGAGCTGCTTAAAAAACAAAACAAAACTTTAAAATATCTTGTCAGGTTTCAGCTGGCATAAATAGTAAGTATTCCTAGCAGTATTAAACAACTCCATGTGAAACAGGACAGAACAGGATAGGGTGCAAACTTTAAAAGAATGACATAGCCCAAGGACAAAGCATAAACTGATTTAGTCAGTTCAGTCGCTCAGTTGTGTCCAACTCTTTGTGACCCCATGGACTGCAGCATACCAGGATTCCCTGTCCATCACCAACTCCTGGAGCCTACCCAAACTCATGTCCATCGCATCCGTGATATCCAGACATCTCATCCTCTGTCATCCCCTTCTCTTCCCGCCTTCAATCTTTCCCAGGATCAGGGTCTTCTCTAGCGTGTCAGTTCTTCACATCAGGTGGCCAAAGTATTAGAGTTTCAGCTTCAGCATCAGTCCTTCCAATGAATATCAGGACTGATTTCCTTTAGGATTGACTGGTTGAATCTTGTTGCAGTCCAAATGACTCTCAAAGGTTTTCTCCAACACCACAGTTCAAAAGCATCAATTTGTCAGTGCTCAGCTTTCTTTAGAGTCCAACTCTCACATCCATGCATGACTAATGGAAAAACCATAGCTTTGACTAGAAGGACCTTTGTTGGCAAAGTAATGTCTCTGCTTTTTAATATGCTGTCTAGGTTGGTCATAGCTTTTCTTCCAAGGAGCAAGCGTCTTTGAATTTCATGGCTGCTGTCACCATCTACAGCGATTTTGGAGCCCCCTAAAACAAAGCATCTTACTGCTTCCATTGTTTTCCCATCGATTTGTCATGAAGTGATGGGACCGGATGCCATGATCTTAGTTTTCTGAATGTTGAGCTTTAAGCCAACTTTTTCACTCTCCTCTTTCACTTTCATCAAGAGGCTCTTTAGTTCTTCTTCACTTTCTGCCATAAGTGTGGAATCTTCTGCATATCTGAGGTTATTGAATTTATCCTTGCCATCTTGATTCCAGCTTGTGCTTCATCCAGCCTGGCATTTTGCATGATGTACTCTGCATGTAAGTTAAATAAGCAGGGTGACAATATACAGCCTTGACATACTCCTTTCCCAATTTGGAACCAGTCTGTTGTTCCATGTCCAGTTCTAACTGTTGCTTCTTGACCTACATACAGATTTCTCAGGAGGCAGGTCAGATGGTCTGATATTCACATCTCTTGAAAAATTTTCCAGAGTTCTTTGTGACACAGTCAAAGGCTTTGGCATAGTCAATAAAGCAGAAATAGATGTTTTCTGGAACTCTTTTGCTTTTTCCATGATCCAATGGATGCTGGCAATTTGATCTCTGGTTCCTCTGCCTTTTCTAAATCCAACTTGGACATCTGGAAGTTCACAGTTCACATACTGTTGAAGCCTGGCTTAGAGAATTTTGAGCATTACTTTGCTAGCATGTGAGATGAGTGCACCTGTGTGGTTTGAACATTCTTTGGCATTGCCTTTCTTTGGGATTGGGATGAAAACTGACCTTTCCAGTCCTGTGGCCACTGCTGAGTTTTCCAAATTTGCTGGCATATTGAGTGCAGGACTTTCACAGCATCGTCATTTAGGATTTGAGATAGCTCCACTGGAATTCCATCACCTCCACTAGCTTTGTTCATAGTGATGCTTCCTAAGGCCCACTTGACTTCACATTCCAGGATGTCTGGCTCTAGGTGAGTGATCACATCATCGTGATTATCTGGGTCATGAAGATCTTTTTGTATAGTTCTTCTGTGTATTCTTCCCACTTCTTAATATCTTCTGCTTCTGTTAGGTCCATACCATTTCTGTCCTTTATTGTGCCCATCTTTGCATGAAATGTTCCCTTGGTATCTCTAATTTTCTTGAGGAGATCACTAGTCTTTTCCATTCTATTGTTTTCCTCTATGTCTTTGCATTGATCGCTGGAAGGCTTTTTCATCTCTCCTTGCTATTCTTTGGAACTGTGCCTTCAAATGGGTATATCTTTCCTTTTCTCCCTTGCCTTTAGCTTCTCTTATTTTCTCAGCTTTTGTAAGGCCTTGTCAGACAATCATTTTGGCTTTTTGCATTCCTTTGTCGTGGAGATGGTCTTGAACACTGCCTCCTGTACAATGTCAGGAACCTCCATCCATAGTTCTTCACGTACTCAGTCTATCAGATCTAATCCCTTGAATCTATTTGTCACTTCTACTGATTAGAACCAGATAAATTCAAGATGGCAAACAAGTTGAAATCCATTATACTCTGAGCCTCAATATACATTCATTGCAACACTTCAGCAAGCTACATAACACACCCACCAGCGCCATAAATGTTCTGAGGTCAATCCTCAAAGAGTAAACTGTGGTCAGTGGTTTGATTCCTGGAATTCTCCACTCCTTCCCTGGAATAGTTGGAATAATCCTCCTGCTCATTAAGCACCCCATATTTCAATGCCACTCTCTCCTTCTGAAATGGCCCATGCTTCATCTGTGGAGTGTTGCTCTCTAAATGAATCCAATTCTTACCTATCACTTTGTCTCTCAGAGAATCCTTTCTGCCATGAGACATCAAGAGCCTGAGCTTCATTAAGTCCTGAAAATGGGTATATGCCCTTAGCTAAAAGACCATGGGTTCAAGTCCCAAACTGGATTTTAGCTAGGTTCGAGTCGCAGCTGTGTGGGTTTATATCCCAGTCAGAGGTACATGGTTTCCCTTGGACTCTAGAGACATCCCCAAAGAGGATGGATGCAAAAGTTATTTCATTTTCCTCTTTCTATTGGGTACTATACATTTAGGAGAGCTGACTTTAGTAATAATTCTCACCGTTAGTTTCTGCCTATTTTCCTGGGTCCCCATCTGCAGTTTTGGTTTCTACCACAAATTGGCAACATTTTCCTTTCATTTTAATTTTTGTTTTCTCTTGTGTCTTTAGGAGAATAACATTGAATCATAAAATTGAAACTCTGAAATGTAAAATCCCACATTGAAATACAAAATCAAATTGGGGGTGAGGCATCTATATGGGACCTTTCCCTTAAGAGTAGATATGGAGATGTCTCTAAGGTCATTAATTTGGTGGACTTTTGTTTATAGTCATGCAAAGGCAATTCAGCAACTAACCACCATCACTACCAAAGGCAATTCAGACATAGTACTAGAATGAATACTCAAATAAATGAGGATAGAGGGAAGCAGTAGGAGTTACATCAGGCTTATTTGTTTAGGTACCTCTTATATCATTAATTTTTCATTAACCTTTGCAATAAATCTTTTAATGAAGCTCTTTTGGAATTCTGAAAACTTTTGGAGGCTTCTGCATACCAATTAAAATAGGTGTCCCACTCTGCTTGCTTAATCTGAGAACCTTAACTTTCAAGCGCACTTCCTAAATGATCTTATCTAATTGAAACATTCCTCATAATGGCCATGGGTATTTCCCTGAGTGCTGACAACAGTTTGGTAGGACCCTTAACTGCAAATGGAGTTTAACCCATGTTTCTGTCCACACATATCTAACCACAAATAGGATGTAACCCCTCATTTTTGTCTCAGTATTTTGGGAGGCCCCCAAACTGATTACCAAGCTGGTTACCAAGCTATGTTCTCATGACACAAAATAATGACCTTGTCTGATTTTAGGCTGTTTTTAGTAATATTTTGCCATTCTGTAGATATTTATTGCTTCTAGGGCTCTAATTCTTAGACATAAAATAAGCAGGTATTCTGGAAGGTGGCATGCTTAACACTTTAGAATTTAAGGATTCTATCTCTTTTAGTTAAACCTTTGGGTCTCTTGGAGCCAAACTAATGTCTGAGAGGGATGTGCCACTGGTTTGGGAATTGTGCATGATTTCACGCACAGTATCTTGTTGTACAGAAATTTTCTTGAGGTTGGCGGATGCCCTAGAGTCAGTTTTACTCATTCTGTAATCAGCTTACCCTAACATGGCGGGGGTCTTAGAGTGAGCGGGCAAGCACTCTAACAGCTTTGAAATGCTCGACCAAGGTTCACCAGTTCTGCAACCCCCCCCCGCCCCGCCTTTTTTCAGCTTCTGAGATTCCCATTAGCAGTGGCCCTTACTGGACCCACTTTGGTTCACGTCAAACCTAGTTTGACCTCAGTTTATTTCTGGACCCAAACCATTTTTTAAGATGGACCCAGTCCAGTGTTTAAATCAGATCCTGTCTGACCCTGGCCAGTTACTACCAACAGATTCCAATGTGGAATCTTGGGATTGAGAAAAGAACTGAACCAGCAGACCCCAAAGGATGAGAACTGTGAGCTGATTTCAAAAAAAGAAGGGACTACAGCTGCCACCGGTAGTTCCCAGTGTGGAATCAGGGACAGAACCAAGGGCTTGGGTTCCCAAGAAATGGGGAACTGTGAAAAGCCAGTTAGACTGGGAGCTAGATGCAGACAGCTAAGCTCAGAACTGAGAGGACCTTAACACCTGGGCCTCAGAAGGCAGAACTCAAAGGGTTCATGGCTACTATGCCAGTGTCTCTCATTGTCCCAAGGCTGGTGTAGTCTCCTTTGATCCCACTGCTGCCAGCAAATCTGTTAAAAAAGTCAACTCAGTACATTTGAAGATCTCATTGGCTTTATTCAGTGATTCAAGAACCAGGAAATATTCTATATTGATATTCTGAGGACTGCACAAAATGGAAGACTTTTATAGGCAGAAGGGGGGAAAGTATGGATCGTTTCAGATAAGGTCATCTTCCTTTACAGGAAAAAAATGAAAAAGATGAAAAAAATCTATCAGGGAATTGCCTCCTTAGTGCTGACTAGGAAATTCTAGACTGGCTGATTAAGATTATACTCCTGAGGGAGGTTGAATCTACAGTTAGGTTAGGTATTAAATGTTGATTTGGTGACATGGGTTTAGCACCTGTGACTCCATTTTGGGCCTGTTGTCTCTTTCTTAACAGAAAAAAAAAAATGCATAAAACTTGAGTGAAAGATAACATTCTAAGGTTGTTTAAAATAAGCAAGTAGATAAACTTGCCTTTGGGTGATTTAATTTAAAATTTAAAATATTCAGAGAGGTAATGAAACAAATATAGGTAAAATGTAAAATGCAGAGAAAGTGTTAACAGTTGTGTAAAGATAAATGAGAGTTGGACCATAAAGAAAGCTGAGTGCCAAAGAATTGTTGCTTTTGAACTGTGGTGTTGGAGAAGACTCTTGAGAGTCCCTTGGACTGCAAGGAGATCCAATCAGTCCATCCTAAAGGAAATCAACCCTGAATATTCATTGGAAGGACTGATGCTGAAGCTGAAGCTCCAGCATCAGCATATTTGGCCACCTGATAGGAAGAGCTGACTGACTGGAAAAATCTTGCCCTGATCCTGGGCAAGATTGAGGGCAGGAGAAGCGGACGACAGAGGATGAGGTGGTTGGATGGCATCACCGACTCCATGGACATGAGTTTGAGCAAGCTCCAGGAGTTGGTGATGGACAGGGATCACCTGTTGGTGATGGTGTGCTGCAGTCCATGGGGTTGCAAAGAGGTGGACATGACTGAGTGGACTGAACTGAAAGATAAACTGAGGCATTAACCTTTTTGGGAGTTTATTTGAATAAAATTTGATTCAGATTGGGCTGCACCAGAATGGTAATGGTTGGGAGTGCTCCTCCAATAGGAGCCAGGAGAAAGACTTTGTGTATAGAGAAGGTGTGGAAGCTAGGAAAGGAAATTATTTGGCTGCATGTGTGTGTGCTCAGTTGTGTCCAGCTCTTTGTGACCCCTTGAACTGTAGCCCACCAGGCTCCTCTGTCCATGGGATTATCCTGACAAAAATACTGGAGTGGGTTGTCATTTCTTTCTCCAGGGGATCTTCCCAACCAGGAACCGAACTTGAGTCTCCTGCATTGGCAGGTGGATTGTTTACTGCTGGGCCACCAGGGAAACCATGGCTTAAAAATTGGTTGGCTGTTTGTGATTGGTTGTCCTTTGGTTTCAATCTCTTAACCTTGAGGCACTTATAGGCTTAAGTTTTAGTTTGCTTACATTGGCCACCACTTCAGCCTAATGTCCTCCTTCTGTAATTAATCTGACGTACTGAACACTACAAAACAGACCATAAAATTAAGTTTAAAGAATGTTTATAAAGATGACTCATCAAATGACATAATTTTCAATATTTAAATGGAAAAAACACAACATTTTAAAATAAATTATTCAAGAGTTTCAGGGGCTTGCCTGGTGGCTCAGTGGTAAAGATCCACCTGACAAATATACAATGGGGCAAAGACAGCCTCTTCAACAAGTGGTGCTGGGAAAACTGGACAGCTACATGTAAAAGAATGAAACTAGAACACTTCCTAACACCATACACAAAGATAAACTCAAAATGGATCAAAGACCTAAATGTAAGAAGAGAAACTATAAAACCCCTAGAGGAAAACCTAGGTAGAACACTCGATGACATAAATCAAAGCAGGATCCTCTATGACCCACCTCCTAGAGTAATGGAAATAAAAACAAAAATAAACAAGTGGGGCTGGATTAAACTAAAAAGCTTTTGCACAGCAAAGGAAACTATAAGCAAGGTGAAAAGACAACCCTCAGAATGGGAGAAAACAATAGCAAATGAAACAATTGACAAAGGATTAATTTCCAAAATATAAAAGCAGCTCATTCAACTCAATACCAGAAAAACAAACAACCCAATCAAAAAGTGGGAAAAAGACTGAAACAGACATTTCTCCAAAGACATACAGATGGCTAAAATACACATGAAAAAATGCACAATATTGCTCATTATTAGAGAAATGAAAATCAAAATGACAATGAGATTTCACCTCTCATCAGTCAGCATGGCCATCATCTAAAAGTCTACAAACAGTAAATGCTGGAGAAGGTGTGGAGAAAAGGGAATGCTCTTGCACTGTTGGTGGGAATGTAAATTGATACAGCCACTATGGAAGATGGTAGGTGATTCCTTAAGACACTAGCAATAAAACCACTGTATGATCCAGTAATGCCAATCCTAGGTATATACCTTGAGGAAACCAAAGCTGAAAAATGTACCCCAATGTTCATTTGCAATAATTAGAACCTAGATGTCCATCAACAGATGAATGGATAAAGAAATTGTGGTACATATACACAATGGAATATTACTCAGACATAAAAAGGAATGCCTTTGAGTCAGTTTTAAAAAGGTGGATGAACCTAGAGCTTATTATACAGAGTGAAGTAAGCCAGAAAGAGAAAGATAAATATTGTATACTAACGCATATATACAGAATCTAGAAAGATGGTACAAGAATTTACGTGCAGGACAGCGATGGAGAAACAGACATAGAGAACAGACTTATGGACATGGGAAGACGGGAGGAGAGGGTGAGAGGTATAGAGAGAGTAACATGGAAACTTACATTACCATATGTAAAATAGATAGCCAATGGGAATTTGCTGTATGTCTCAGGGAACTCAAACAGGGGCTCTGTATCAACTTAGAGGGGTGGAATGGAGAGGGAGATGGGAGGGAGGGGACATATGTATACCTATGGCTGATTCATGTTGAAGTTTGATAGAAAACAACAAAATTCTGTAAAGCATTTATCCTTCAATTAAAAAATTTAAAATAATTAAAAAAAATAAAAGAATCCACCTGCTAATGCAGGAGATATGGGCACAATCTCTGGGTTAGGAAGATTCTCTTGAAGAAGGAAATGACAACCCACTCCAGTATTCTTGCCTGGGAAATCCCTTGGACAGAGGAGCCTGGCAGGCTGTAGTCCATGGGTCGCAAAAGAATCAGGCATGACTTAGTGACTAAACAACATATTATCAGGGATAATTATGAAAAGGGATAGAGCACTGAACTCCCTGGGAAGAGAGAATTATCACCTTGTAGGAATTATTCTTAGGGTGAACACACCTAGTGTGGCCCACCTCTGTGCAGCTCTGAGACCCGGGAAGGCCAAATTCCCACCAGTGACAGAGGTTGTTATAGCTTTGCATGATTCTTTTCATTGTTGCAGATTTAAAATGTTGGCAATCTTGTTCAAACAATGCTTGAAGAGTAATAAATTGACATGCTTTGTGTGTATTTTCTAATTCTTTCAAGCAGATCTCCAAATATTAGGATAGTAGGGGGAAATGTGTGTTACAGTGGGTAACTACACATTGTCTATAGCACATCCTTCCAGGTTATCTGACAGTAATTTTGTGGGGAATATTTCACAATTCCAACATTTGTAGATAACAATACAACAAAAAATGACTCTTGTCTGTAAACATACAAGCTCCGTTCTGCGCTCAGTTGCTCAGTCGTGTCCAACTTTTTGCGATCCCATGGGCTATATAGCCTGCCAGTCTCCTCTGTCCATTGGATTTCTCAGGTAAGAATATCGCCGTGGGTTACCATTTCCTTCTCCAAGCTCTGCCCTGCTGCTGCTGCTGCTAAGTCACTTTAGTCGTGCCCAACTCTGTGCGACCCCATAGAAGGCAGCCCACCAGGCCCCGCCATCCCTGGGATTCTTCAGGCAAGAACACTGGAGTGGGTTGCCATTTCCTTCTCCAATGCATGAAAGTGAAAAGTGAAAGTGAAGTCACTCAGTCGTGTCTGACTCTTATCAACCCCATGGACTGCAGCCTACCAGGCTCCTCTGTCCATGGGATTTTCCAGGCAAGAGTACTGGAGTGGGGTGCCATTGAAATTCAATTCACTTTCTTCCTTTCATTGAGGAACTAAGCTAGTTTTGCCTCTTTTTCCACATTAATTTCAACATGCCTTATCTATAAATGTGTCTGTTCTTTGAATTCTCCTTTGAACAGATTACAGAATTTTAACCATTAATGAGTTAGGAAAAGCTTTAATATGTGCTCACTTTTGGATCTGATGAGTTACAATATACTGTTTTTTTTTTTTTAATTGATCTTCAATGTTACTTAAGAAACAAGCTTCCATTTATAGCCAATTAGTTGAAATGAATGATTAGAACTATTTCAGATGCATGCTATATCTGCCCATACCAATTAAACATATTCTCTGCTTAGTAAATATGTTAAAGAATTTTTTGCACTAATTAGCTTCTCACTAATCAATCATTTTCAGTCTGATTGGCTTCTCTGCAAGGGATGCAGGAAAGGATGGCTTGCCCAAGTTTAATCTCTGTAACTACCAGTTCTTTCTCCATCTTTCTACATAACAGTTCTTTCAGACTGTTTTTTCTTTCTTATAAGGCTAGTACTCTTCTGTGAAGTACAGAACTGAATTTGCTGTTGATCTCAAAACTGCAGACTGTTCAATTACACTTTATGCAGAATTATTGTTGTTTAGTCGCTAAATCCTGTCCCACTCTTTGTGACCCCAAGAGCTGTAGCCTGCCAGGCTCCTCTGTGCGTGTAATTCTCCAGGCAAGAATACTGGAGTGGGTTGCCATTTCCATATCCAGGGGATTTTCCCAACTCAGAGATCAAACCTGCGTCTCCTGCTTGTCAGATAGATTCTTTACCACTGAGCCACCTGGGCTTCCCTATGTAGAATTGTGAAAGTCCTAAAATAAAACCTTTTGTCTTCTCTTCTCTCACAATACTTCTGACACAAAATGTGTGTGGGATTTACCCACACCAACTCTTTCTCCAGTTCTCTGAAGACACCAACTGGGTGTCCTAGAGTTTAATTAATTTCTGACACCTGCTTCCTGTCCTTAGTGCAGACCCCACAGGTTAAAGACAGCATCATGAAACTGCCTCCCCTGACTTCAGACATCAATTCCAAGTCCAGGTTGTCACATGTGCTTCTCATTGACTCTAAATCAGAAATTCCCATGACCTTCCCCTCAGATTTGATAATTAAACACGGCTCACAGAACTCAGGAAAATAGTTTACTCACTAGATTACTGGTTTATTACAAAGGATACAACTTAGGAACAGCTGCAATGAAGAGATGTACAGGGCAAGGTCTTGGGGAAGGTGCACAGAGCTTTCTCGGAGCACACCACCCTCTTAGCAACCTGAAACTCTCTGAATTTCTTTGTCTAGTGTTTCTATAATGATTCCTTTACTTAAGCATACTTAATTAAATCATTGGCTATTCATGATTAAGTCAATCTCCAGACCCTGTCCCCTCCCCAGGGCTCAGGTGGTGAGGCTGAAAGTTCCAGCTCTCAAATCACTAGGTTGGATTCCTGGCAACCAGTACTGCCAATTCATAGAGGTTTTTCCAAAAGTCACTTCATTAACAAAAACTCAGGTGTGGTTGAAAGGGGACTTGTTATGAATAATAACAAGTCCTTTCACCTTTCTGTGCCCATAGGACAGAAAGCCACAGTCCAACAGTGGGTATCTGCTGCAAAGTAAGAGTTTATTTCAGCAAGCAAGAACAGGCAGCTCGAGCTCAAAAGACCTAAACTCGCTTTCAGGTGAGGGTTTTTAAAGACTACACTAGGGGAGAGGATTGCAGGATGGTGATCAGCTGGTAGACTTTCTTCGGATTGGTTGGTGGTGAAGTTAACAGGGTGATGTTTATGGAGTCTCAATCATCAACCTTCTGGATTCAGCCAGTCTGGGATCAGCATATAATCACCATCCTCTCCTGGAGGGGGTGTTAGTTTCTGCAGAACAGCTCAGAGATGCCCATCAATTGTTTCTATATCCATTCAGGAGAAACCAGGAGGGCACTCCTGTGTGTGTGCTGAGCCTCTTCAGTCAGGTCTGACTCTCTGCTAAGACTGTAGCTAATGAGGCAGTGGAGTAAATGCTCAAAATGGCTCTCTGTCCATGGGACTCTCCAGGCAAGATTACTAGAGTGGGTTGCCATGCCCGCCCCCAGGGGATCTTCTTGACCCAGGGATTGAACCCATGTCTCTTGTGTCTCCTGCATTGGCAGGCGGGTTCTTTACCGCTAACACCAACTGGGAAGCCCCAGGAGTCCCATGGCTCTTGTCCTAATCATTAACTGAGCCTACTCTCTGGGACTTGGAGAAAGCCTATGGGCTTTTGTAAACCTGCAAGTCCTCCCCCGAGGTCCTGCTTGGATGCAGAGGGATAGGACAATAAGTAATCCTGGGTAATCTATATGAATTGTTTCTCTTTTTTTTTCCCTACATCTCTCTAGAAGGTAACATAAACATATTTCTTTTTCTGTTAGAATTTTGTATATAATTTAAAGATACACTCAATAAGCATGGAAATCTTAACTAAGATGTAAATTTTTCTTTAAAAGGGGCATAAAAAACATCCATTACTTAGAATTCTTTACCCAATTACTTTCACTCTATCATAGTTTCTGAGGATGCCAGCTGTGTTTTCCTTGTGGTAAAGACAGGCAATTTGAGTAAATTAAAGAATGTTTGCAATTGATGTGTACAGAGCTGTCCTTGGAAGTGTACATGGTATTTTCAAGATGAAAGACTCTAATAACTGTTTCGTCTTTTCAGTGTTAGGACTGGTAAGATGCTGTCCTTTTTCTTTCTCAATTATGATTATAAAACCAACATGACCTGAAATTTTATATAATAATATCTGTATGAGTTTCCTAGGGATGCTCCTGCAAAATACCACTGCCTGGTGGCTTGAAATAGCAGCAATTTATCATGTCACAGTTCTGAAAGCAGAAATTGGAGATAAGATGTTGGCAGGGTTAGTTCTTCCTAATAACTATGAAGAAGAATCTATTTCATGTCTTTCTCTCATCTGGTCGTCAACTAATATTTGTTGTTCCTTAGCTTGTGGAACGGAGAAGGCAATGGCACCCGACTCCAGTACTCTTGCGTGGAAAAATCCCACGGACGGAGGAGCCGGGTGGGCTGCAGTCCATGGGGTCGCTAAGAGTCGGACACGACTGAGTGACTTCACTTTCACTGTTCACTTTCATGCATTGGAGAAGGAAATGGCAACCCACTCCAGTGTTCTTGCCTGGAGAATCCTAGGGATGGTGGAGCCTGATAGGCTGCCATCTATGGGGTCGCACAGAGTCGGACACAACTGAAGCAACTTAGCAGCAGCAGCAGCAGCTTGTGGAAACATTACCCCAGTCTCTGCCTTTTTCTTCAAATAGTGTTCTCTGAATATGTATGTTTGTGTCTAAATTTCTCCTTTTTATAAGGACACCAGTCATACTGATGTCCTTGTCCTAACTTAATTACATCTATGATGACCCTATTTCCAAATAACATCACATTCTGAGGTGCTAGGGGTTAGGACTTTAACACATAAACTTTGTGGAGATACAATTCAGCCCAAGAGAATATCACTCATTGGACACTTTCCATATGATTTGGTCAAAGCGTAGGCACATAATGATTGGAAGGTGTTTTCAAAAAGTTTTTCACAGTATTGAGACAATTTACTCATTGTCAGCTCATTACTTAGTCAAAAAGAGCCTTACATTCTGATTGTTTACCAAATACAGATGATTTTTAGTGTCCTGTGTGGTTGCTGGTATTGTGAATTATCTGCACATATTATAAGACTATTATTCCCTGATATCACAGCTTTTGTTTTTGGTAATTTCAAGGAGAGCATGTTTCTCCAAATTTCTTGTGATAGTGATTACTATAGCACACAGATTAAGCTCAGGAGAATTGTGTTGGTACCTCTGGAGCAGTTTCTACATCAGGCTGGGGCTGTCAAAGTCAAGGCTTACTCCGGGGGTAAGTCAGAAGGCAAGATGTCTGGTATTGTTTCTCTGTTTTTTCTTTTCTCCCTCCACCTCCCTGGTTCCCTAGGTCAAGTGGAATACAGAGAGATTGTTTGCTTGATAGTAGCTGTGTTTAGAATCAGACCTGGGCAGTGATGATGCATGCAGAATATATCCAGAGTGTAATACTAAAATAGTATGTATATCCAAGTTTATAAAATAAATTTCCTTTTTACTCATTTATTCATTCATATATCCATTCAGCAGTCGTTGAGAACCTCTGTAGATTAAGGGCTAAGGTTAAGTGCTTGGGAGTTAGATATATATGAATTATAATCTAGATTCTATTATTAACTAATTACATGACCTTGGACATTTTCTTTATATTTGTGTCGGATATTTTTGAAACTTAATTTTCTTATCTGTATATATTTGAAATAATAATACTGTCATGATAGATTACATTATACATTTGGGGGTAAGAACCCCCATATCTCAGTAGCCTGAAATGACAAAAGTTTGTTTCCTTCTTAAGCTACATGTCCGTCATTGCTGGCTGAGTTCTCTATACCACATGGGCTGTCCTCCAGAACCACAGAGCAGCCAATATTTGGAACATTTCCCATTGCTATGGGAGAGGGAAAAAGATCTAGAGGAGCATTTTTATCATTTTTGCTCGTAACATACTGGCCAGAATCAGTCACTGACCCACTCAATCACAAGGGACCAGGAATTGCTTTACTGTCATGGAGAGTGGGAAAGACCTGGTGAACAACACACAGACTGTCACAAACCCCCTTCTGTAGGGTATAAAGGAGATTTCACGCAATTATTTGTGTGTGTGTGTGTGTGTAAATATATAAAGTGCCTGGTTTGGGCATGTTAGACTCTCAATAATAATAGTAGCTATAATTATTCTTGTACATTATCACTATTAATCACCTCTATATGCCAAGCACTGAGCTAGGTACTGGGAAGCCATAGGCTATAAGTGAAACTCCAACTGGGGGCAAGGAGTGAGACAGCTGTGACTTAGGAAGGCTATCGTCCCTTACCTTGAATGAACAAATTAATAAACCCAGTTTGTTAATTGGTCATAGGGGAAGTGGGCTAAAGCAGTGTCCAAATATTGTCTCATTTAATCTCACCCCTTCCTATAAATTAAGGATATTTATGCCAGTTCACAAATGAGGTAAACATGAATTACCTTTTAAAAGGACTACCAATTTTTACTCCCATCAACAAGATATAATAATAATGCATGTTTCCTTGCATCTTCTCCACAAATTCCAGTTACCAATCTTTTAAATGTTTGTTAGGAAACATTTAGGGAAATAAATAAAAATTTATGGCTGCTTAAGTATATATATTCCCCTAATTACTCAAGAAGCAGAGAATAATTTCTTATGCTTACTGACTATTTGTACTTCTGTGTTCTGATAATTCATATCTTTTGCCCATTTTCTTGTTGGATTGTTGATTTTTTCTTATTGATTTGCAAGAGTCCTTTAAATATTGTAATAGCAATTATTATATATGTTTACAAATATTTTCTGTAAGTCTCTTGCTTCTCTTTAATATATGTATCTTTTACTAATACAGAATTTAAAATCTTATATACATGTATGTATCATGTATTGGTCAGTCTTTTCTCATGGCTTCTGGACTTTATATGTCAATTCAGAATATCTTTCCTACTGAAATAAAAATAATTCTTTATATTTTGTTCTTTTCATAGTTTACTTTTTAGACAAGACGAAATTAACTTTTGCATAAGTTCTGAGATAGGGATCTAATTTTATCTTTTCCTAGAGAAGTCATTTGTTTCAAATTCAATTATTGATTTGGAAATGCTTAGTCACACACAGACACACACACACACACAATTTTCTAGACTATTTTCTCCCCATTGGCATTGCTACACTGTTTTAAAAACCATAGCTTTATTGTATATCTTGACAGCACTGAGGATTGATCCTCTCTCATTATTCTTCTCTTTCCAAATATTTTTGGCAATCTTGTGCTTTGTCACCATGAACTTTTAAATCTGACTTTTAAGTCCCACAAACTATTCTATTAGGATTGCCCGGATGTATTGATTAGTTGGGGAAGAATGATAGCTTTATACTATTGAAGTTTCACATTTAGGAACATGATGTATCTTTATATTTAGATCTACCTTTCTGCCTTGCAATAAAGTTTGATAGTTTGCTTTATGTAGGCTTTACATATTTCTTTTGAGTGTTATTCTCAGGTATTAATGAGCTTAACTGCTATGATTTTGAATGGAATAAATGTTTCCACTATGTTTTCTGATTTAATATTGTTGATATATAAACTTTATTTTTGTTGTTGAGCTTGTATCACTGGCTTCCTAAATTTTCACACTGGATTCACCAGTTTTTCATTTGATTTGTTTGGATAGTCTAGAAGAAAACTGTAGCATTTACAAACACAGCTTTTTGTATAGCCATTCTTATCGGGAAGATAGAAGCCACTTAAGTATTTACCACAAACGGAATGTGAAACAAGAAAGTGGTTACAGAGGTGAAGTGAAGTGGCTCAGTCATGTCTGACTCTTTGTGACCCCATGGACTGTAGCCTACCAGGCTCCTCCATCCCTGGGATTCTCCAAGCAGGAATACTGGAGTGGGTTGCCATTTCCTTCTCCAGGAGATCTTCCCAACCCAGGGATCGAACCTGGGTCTCCCGTATTGCAGGCAGACGCTTTACCATTTACCTACAGAGGTGAAGGGACCCTTAAAAAAACACATCAGCAGCAAGGAGATAACCCAGGGGTTATTAACAGCAGGAAGCCACACTACTAGACTGAAAAGACAAAGAGAAGAGGCAGGGTTAATGGAGCCTAGGGACCAGGTCACCCTCTAGAAGCTGGAAGCTTGGTGGGCCAGTCCCATGGGAGTCATGTAGGAGAAAAGCTGCTGCCAGAGAAGTTGTACAAGGCTGAAAGGAGGTGGGAGAAACACCTAGGCTTCTCCCTTTCCCCACTCTCCAATCAGTCTCCTACTCGGCCTGCCATCTTTTGCATTTAGCTGGACACCAGCCGAAAAGGAACCAATACTGCAGAGACTGGCCCACCTATGATAGTGAATCTGAGCACAGCTAGGTCTAGGATTGGATCACTTTCAAATATTTATGCCTCTAAATTCTTTTTCTCATTTAATTATACTGGTGAGGACCGGCAGCACAGATTTAAAGAGTGCTATATGGATAGGACATCTCTGTGCTTATTCTTGATTTTAGAAGGGTTACTTTTAATGTTACAATCTTAAATGGGATGCTGAGGAGTCGAATCCTTTGTAACATACACTGAGATGATTATATGAGAATATATATACACATTAATTTACTATATTGATATACTGAATTGCACTGATAGACTTGCTAATGAGCAAAAGTTAATCAGCCTTCCATTGTTTGGAAAAACCTTACTTTGTAAGTGTATTGTTTTTTTTTTTTTTAAATAAAGTGCTACATTAGATTTATCCATATCTTACTTAGGACTTTTATATCTATGTACATAGGTGTTATGAAACTAGAAAATTATGCTAGCCTTGAGAATGGGTTAAGACCCTTTCTATCTTTTCTATGCTCTATATATTTAATATAAAGTTTTCCTAATCTTTGAATGTTTGGAAGAACATCCACTTAAAACCTGATGTTTGATAGAGTGGTGGTGGTGGTTTAGTTGCTAAGTTGTGTCCAACTCTTGCGACCCCATGACTGTAGCCTGTCAGGCTCCTCTGTTCATGGGATTCTCTAGGCAAGAATACTGGAGTGGGTTGCCATTTCCTTCTCCAAGTGATAGCGTGTTCATAACCTTTTCAAGTTCTTCTATGATTATACTTTCTTTCCTTCAGCCAATTGCTAAAATTTGCTTTAGTAAACTTTCACTTAGTCAGGAAGGCAGGAGAGTTTATGGCTATCTGGGTCTCCAATTCTTAGCCAGCTGCCTTGAAGACAGTCCCTTGTGTGGTTGAGGGAGGTTGCATAATGAGGATTTTTGTTCTAAAACTGATGACTTGCTTCTGTAGGAGAAATATGTATCTCATTAGGTGTCAATTTGGAGAATGGTATAAAGAAAGAGGACACTTATTCCATTTATTTAGGGATACATGTATCTGACTGAAACTCACTCAGAAGAAAAGTGGTACCAGTGTAGCCAAGCAGATGCTGTCTCAGGGATAATCTCTCAGCTATCTTTTCATGTGTGAAGCCAGAAAGTGCTATCATATAGGGATAGAAAGTGGGCGGTTCCCAGGGTGAGTGACTTCAGCTAATTAAATCCATTTTAAGACCAGAGGTTCCTTTTGTAACCTTAGAACCAGTCCTAAACTGGTCCATTTTCTGACGAGATACTGAGTTGTTTTTCAGAGACAACAGAAAACCATCAGTCATGCAGCCGAAGCACACACAGAGGAGAGATTTTGGCCTCAAACAACGCCTGGAGCCACTGTTTCCACCCTCAGAGAGCCAAAGAACTTGGAAATGATCTGAATATCAGAATCTTCTCACAAGTGAAGGGTCCAGTGTCCAGGAGGAGCCAGTGCTGAAGCACCTTTATCACACCTTCCTCTAAAGGGCCAAGTTCAAAGCCCTCCCATGCAACCTGCTCACCAGCACTTCCACATAACAGCCCTCCTCCTCTAATTCAGAGATGCTTCACCAAAACCTAGATCTGGGACACAGGTATGGACTGTGCCTTCTGTCTCCTTGCCAGCAGTAACGTTCTTCCTCAAAAGCTGACGCTGCAACACTGGCTTCTACGTTCACTGGGCATCAAGCCCTTTGCTTGGTAACACTCTTACTTGTGTTCTTCACCAAAGTTGGGAAAAGAACTTAGTTTTGTCACACTACCCCCCTGCAAAGTGAGAAATGTTTATTTTTAAAGTGACTACAGATTATGAAATGTATTGTCTTGCATAAATTTAAAGCTGGCATGGGACACTATGAGGCATCTATGGAGAGGGATAGATTTCTTTACACCTCGATCCTATTTTGATTTAGGGGAAATTAGGTTAAAACTGAAAACCAGGGCAGCCTTACAAGAAAAAAGAAGTACATTTCTATGTCAGTCTGTGGTTGCATTCATGTAAGCGTGACTATTGGTAAGGTTAGCTTTGCTTTGATGGGAAACGTTTTCAGTTGATTGTATGTGTGAACTCCCACTGCCCTCCACCACCACAAAAGTCACTGCATGCTCCTTGTGCTTCTACCATTTTTATTGCACTGTATATTAACCTATGCCTGGTTCCCACCTGCAAACTCTCTCATTCTTTCTCCCATCCCCATGGGATGGCAGAACAATTTGGATAAACCATTATTAGGAGGAAAGAAGTAAGAAATAGCTTCCTTGTTCCAGGAATGTGCTCTGCGTTTTCCAGATGTTAAATGAGGTAATTGCCCCAAACAGTGGTTCTCAAACCTAAAGATGGATCATGCGGCTTATTATTTTTAATCTGACTCTTGGTATGGAAATTTGAGATCTGCTGACTTAGCTACAAGAGCTCTGCTTTCTAGTTAGGCGAACTTTCATTGAATTGAATACATGTTTGCTACTTACTATGTTTGTGGCATTGACAAGTGTACTAACCGTTTAAAGATTAGTCTCTTCTTTAGAAAATGAGTATATTAATAGCAGTATTAAGAATCTGTTCAGTTCAATTTGGTTGCTCAGTCGTGTCTGACTCTTTACGACCTCATGAATTGCAGCACGCCAGGCCTCCCTGTCTATCACCAACTCCCGGAGTTTACCCAAACTCATGGCCATCGAGTTGGTGATGCCGTCCAGCCATCTCATCCTCTAAATGAGATTAAATGTGTCTCTTGAGGGCTTAGCAGAATGCCTGAAACACTGTCAGCAATCCATCAATGTAAGTTATCTTTACCCAAGTCAGAAGACATGGATTATTCTTGTAAGTAGTGTGCTACTTTGGACAATTTATATAATTTCTTTGTCCCAATATTTAATCATCTGCAAAGTACATTTATGTTTTTCTTTCTATTTTTTAAAAAAAATTGTGATGTGTTTTTATATCTCTTAATCTTCAAATAACTTTATATGGTATTATTTATCATTTAGAGGAGAAACTCTTAACAATTAATTAATAAGTGGTAGATGGGGAATTGAACATAAGTTCTCTGATATTCCCTGGTGGCTTCCCTCGTGGCTCAGATGGTAAAGGATCTGCCTGCAGTGAGGGAGACCCAGGTTCAATCCCTGGGTAGGGAAGATCCCCTGGAGAAGGAAATGGCAACCCACTCCAGTATTCTTGCCTGAGAATCCCATAGACAGAGGAGCCTGGTGGGCCATAGTTCATAGGGTCACAAAGAGTTGGACACAACTGAGAGACTTTCATTCATTCTCTGATATTAGATTCTCATTCTTTTGTTTCTATATCACATGGTCCTCAAATAAAGGACTTGAATCCAATAGATTCAATGCAATCCCTATCAATCTACCAATGGTATTTTTCACAGAACTGAAGCAAATAATTTCACAATTTATATGGAAACACAAAAAAACCCCACGAATAGCCAAAGAAACCTTGAGAAAGAAGAATAGAACTGGAGGAATCAACCTGTCTGACTTCAGACTATACTACAAAGCTACTGTCATCAAGACAGTATGGTACTGGCACAAAGAAAGAAATATAGATCAGTGGAACAAAATAGAAAGCCCAGAGGTAAATCCACACACCTATGCACACCTTATTTTTGACAAAGGAGGCAAGAATATACAATGGAGAAAAGACAATCTCTTTAACAAGTGGTGCTGGGAAAACTGGTCAACCACCTCTAAAAGACTGAAACTAGAAAGCTTTCTAACACCATACACAAAAATAAACTCAAAATCAATGAAAGATCTAAATGTAAGACAAGAAACTATAAAACTCCTAGAGGAAAACATAGACAAAACCCTCTCTGACATAAATTACAGCAAGATCCTCTATGATCCACCTCTCAGAATGGAAATAAAAGCAAAAATAAACAAATGGGGCCTAATTAAAAGCTTTTGCACAATGAAGAAGACTGTAAGCAAGATGAAAAGACAGCCTTCAGAATGGGAGAAAATAATAGCAAATGAAGCAACTGACAAAGAATTAATCTCAAAAATATGTAAGCAGCTCATGCAGCTCAATACCACAAAAATAAATAACCCAATCAAAAAATGGGCCAAAGAACTAAACAGCCAGTTATCCAAAGAAGACATATGGTTGGCTAACAAACACTTGAAAAGATGCTCAACATCACTCATTATCAGAGAAATGCAACTCAAAACCACAATGAGGTACCATTTCATGCTGGCCAGAATGGCTGCTGTCAAAAGGTCTACAAACATAAACGCTGGAGACGGAGTGGAGAAAAGGGAACCCTCTTACACTGTTGGTGGGAATGCAAACTAGTACAGCCACTATGGAGAACAGTGTGGAGGTTCCTTAAAATACTTGAAATAGAACTGCCATATGACCCAGCAATCCCACTGAGGAAACCAGAATTGAAAGAGACATGTGTATCCCCAATGTTCATCGCAGCACTGTTTACAATAGCCAGGACATGGAAGAAACCTAGATGTCCATCAGCAGACGAATGGATAAGAAAGCTGTGGTACATTTACACAATGGAATATTACTCAGCTATTAAGAAGAATGCATTTGAATCAGTTCATATGAGGTGGATGAACCTAGAGCCCATTATACAGAGTGAAGAAAGAGGAACACCCATACAATATATTAATGCATATATATGGAATTTAGAAAAATGCTAACAATGACCCTATATGCGAGACAGCCAAAGAGACACAGATATAAAGAACAGACTTTTGGATTCTGCAGGAGAAGGTGAGGATGGGATGATTTGAGGGAATAACATTGAAACATGTCTCTTACCATATGTGAAACAGATCACCAGTCCAAGTTCAATGCATGAAACAGGGCACTCAAAGCCAGTGTACTGGGGCAACTCTGAGGGATGCGATGAGGAGGGAGGCGGGAGGGGGGTTTAGGATGGGGGACACATGAACACCCATGGCTGATTCATGTCAATGTATGGCAAGAACCACTACAATATTGTAAAGTAATTAGCTTTCAATTAAAATAAATTAAAAAATGAATAAAGATACCATTAAAAAAATGAAGAACTACAATGGCAAACTGTGTAAAAATGCAGGAAAATTGAGACTTATTGTGAGGGTCCAAGTGACCTTCAAATATGAACTTAAAGCCCAAATTCCAGCGGCCAATGTGAAGTTGTCTCCCCACAACTTCCATTTCCAGTATCATCACTCCCCCATAGCTAAGATATTCAAAGGAAGGGAGCAAAGGAACCCAATCACACTGGTAAGACCAACGGTGGATTCAAATCTGCTTTCTGAACAGTGTTTTTGAGAGAGATGACCTCTCAGTTGCTGCAGGCTGCCTCCCTCCCTGTACAGGCACCAGAAACCTGGGAATAAAATGAGCTGCATTCTACCAAGTTGAAATGTCTTCACTTGAATTTTGGAGGCCACGGGTATGCAAGTAGAGTGAGGTTTTTCCTGTTTCCTCAGATCCTTCTGCATTCAAGTTTTGTTTTTAACATTCTTGGAGGATACCAAGGAAGGGGTGACAGAACCTAGAATTTAAAGAAAGAGCAGGAGTTATAGAACTGCTGGCTAAAAACTAGGATGTCCAAAGCTGATGATGAAAGATGGGAAGTACCACATATCCCCAAAGAGTGCCAGCAATTAGGATCAGTCTCCTGCCTGCAGGACTTACCACCAGGTGACAGTGTATAACCAGCAGTTCACTATCTATCAGTCTTGCCCAGGTATCCCAACTCAAACTAAGAAAAGCATGGAAGAGATGGACTAAATGTTAGGAGTGGTTTACTTTTGTTTCCTTCTTAAGGGGTGATGATTTCTTCCCTCCAAAGGCAAGGAATGGGGTTCTCTAGAGCTCCTCATAACTGTTGGGGGTATCCTCCAAGCAGGATAGGCTAGCAGTTGTTATTTAAAGAATGCTTAATGTGCGGTAGGACCTGTAGACACAACTTGAATGTCTTCAGAATAGTATGGAGAGAGAGTTCTTGAAGGATGTACTGTGAAACAAGGAATTCCCTTGTATTATAGGGTGAGTAGAGTTTTTGCCCAACCTGAGACACTTTTGAAAGTAAAAGTTCAGTTCAGTTCAGTCGCTCAGTCGTGTCCGACTCTTTGTGACCCCATGAATCGCAGCACGCGAGGCCTCCCTGTCCATCACCATCTCCCGGAATTCACTCAGACTCATATCCATCGTGTCCGTGATGCCATCCAGCCACCTCGTCCTGAGTCGTCCCCTTCTCCTCCTGCCCCCAATCCCTCCCAGCATCAGAGTCTTTTCCAGTGAGTCAACTCTTCACATGAGGTGGCCAAAGTACTGGAGTTTCAGCTTCAGCATCATTCTTTCCAAGGAAATCCCAGGGCTGATCTCCTTCAGAATGGACTGGTTGGATCTCCTTGCAGTCCAAGGGACTCTCAAGAGTCTCCTCCAATACCACAGTTCCAAAGCATCAATTCTTCGGCGCTCAGCTTTCTTCACAGTCCAACTCTCACATCCATACATGACCATAGGAAAAACCATAGCCTTGACTAGACGGACCTTAGT